>JAVJGI010000001.1:66160095-66186760 GCA_035590275.1 Ibycter americanus | reverse complement strand
CCTCCTTCGGGCATCCGCCTGCTCTGGTGTGGGGTCCTTTGTGGGCTGTGGGTGGGTATCTGCTCCACTGCTAACCTCCATGGGCTGCAGGGGGACAGCCTGCCTCACCATGGTCTTCATTCACCACAGGCTGCAGGGGAATCTCTGCTGTGGCACCTGGAGCACCTTGTCCCCCTCCTTCCTCACTGACCTGTGTGTCTGCAGAGTTGTTGCTCTCACATACTCTCACTCCTCTCTCCACCTGCTGTTGCTATTGCACAACAACCTTTCCCCCTTCTTAAATATATCATCCCAGAGGCACTACCTCCATTGCTGATGGCCTTGGCCTTGGCCAGTGGTGGGTCTGTCTTGGAGCCGGCTGGCATTGGCTGTATGGGACATATGGGAAGCTTCTAGCAGCTTCTCACAGAGGGCATACTTGTAGCACCCCCACTACCAAAATCTTGCCACAGAAACACAATACACATAGATATATTACAACACCTCATGCTTATACAGCCCTTTTTAGGCAGGAAAATCAGCTTTCTTTCCAGAACAGATCCCACACAAGGAAGCATGACTAGCAAAGAAGAACCTAAGGCACAACAACAGATGTACGTTATTTAGTGTAGGCTTGTATAAGTGAAGACAAAACACAAGGGGGTTCCCTCTCACTTTGAATGTTAAGAAGAACAGAGTATATAATCTTACACTTTCTCATTGTTGGTCTGATATTTAGGTCTAACTCATTCAAGTTTTAGGTCTAACTCAAGACAGGGAGTACTAGCACTAAGTGAACTGCCAGCAGAGGTTTTCTCCAGACCATGCTTTTCTTTGCATTGATGTTTTCTGCTGAGTTGTAACTACGCGTTGGGAACAGCTACCTTCCTGTGTTGCACTACTGCAAGCTGGAACCCTACATGCTTTGCTAAGATAAGTCAGGCCAGCACATGCCTTGTTTCATAGCACCAGAAGGTGCAGGCATACAGCCTTCAACCAGGACTGAAGTAATTAATTGCACTCATGCAAATTTGTTTTCTCTAATCATGCTTGAGAGGCCTAGAATTTGGCAGTCCTAATGTTTGGACCATTATTTCTTTTACCATGTAAATTAAAATCCTTGCTGTTGCCATTGGCCAAGAGTTCAAATTAGAGTGCTGTCTGCGTCCCAGCCCCCCACATAAAAAATACATATATCACCACTCAACTTATACTACCAGCACAACATGTTTCTAGGTGATTTTACACTTGCAGAAATCATGTAGTAACATGCTAATGTTGAAGCTAAAGTACTGGCCCTACCCAAGTTTCTCTGCAATTTCTCACCCCAGTTCCCCACTGCTCTAGTCCTAACTCCTTAACCACAGACCCAGTCAGCATCTCTAGGAAAACCACAGAGAACTCAGCTGAAAGTGAATCCCTGTAGCACCAACCACAATAGGTGGTCATGATAGCCCAATGAACTAAGTGCTCCTAGCTCCAAACCTTCCTGTTAATAATGGCCCTTTGGCAGTTTTCTGCTTGCTTCCTCATATGGGCGGGTGGCAGGTAGGGAGGTTGTTGCCTTTTCTAAGTGCAGGCAATTGCCACAACATGGAATCCTAGTTACATGCTTTTTAAGTGATAACACCGTGCCATGAAATTCAGTGCAGTGTGCTCCATAACCGAAGTGAACTGCATATAGCATATTTTATTTGCACAAGGGACTGCTTTTCAACTCTCTCCTGCTGCCATCCACCCCAATGTTCTATCATAGTTTTGCAAAAATACTGTGTTTTCCATTTCCACAACATCTCAGGTATCAGTGATTGTGCCATCATGTTAAAAGCACCCACCTTGGGAGAAGCACTAACTGCATTAGAAACGCGGAGCTGAGGTTCAGCAGTCATGATTTCTAATTCCAGCCTTGCCATTGCTTTACAAATACAAGCAAGTCATTGAGACATGCTTGAAAAATTATCTCCCCACTGCACACAGAAAAAGATTTAGCAAAAAATATTTCTCTCTTCAGTCTAAGGTCTTCAAAAGAATTTTTTTTTTCAACTGACATGTTGGTTCCAGATTTAAAAACTTGGAGGCTGGGGGGAGGGGTGGGGGTGGTGGAAGAAGGGGAGTGGAGGGAAGAGGGGGAAGTAGGTACCCTATGAGATAAAGTAGGAGTACAATTTTAATCCAAATTTCCAAATGGAAAAGTGTCAGAATTGCATCAAAACCACTTTTTAAGGGGAAAAACAAGGTTTTGCCTCTAAACTTGCATTTTCATCTGAAAACTTCCCCATATATCAATGATTAAGAAGATACAGCCTGCAAGCTGCTTCTGTCCTGCAACAAGTACTGTATTTACACTATTACAGGCTTCTATTTGTTGAGTTTGTTGATAAATGAAGAAGAGGAGATAGGGCTGTGGTTGAGAATTTCACGCTGACTACTTGATATTAAGCTGATAGATTATTATGATCTAAATATATTAAAGTCCCATTACTTAATACTAATGACAATGCGAGGGTGTATTTGCTAAACAGCCTTTCTGTCTTCTCAGACATCAGTACTCATCAGATTACAGGAATGGAATTTCCACAATCATTCATATTTTTCTGCTAGGCTTCAACAACATGCTATACTTAGAAAAAACAAAATGCAATACAGTTCGATCCCGCCAGGTCTTAATAATACTCTCCTAGCAGCTGTGCAGTAGGCTTATCAGGGTTTACAAAGTGGGCCCTTTTCATGTCTGTTCAATTAAAGATAATAATTGAAGGCATTAATCACACATTTACAACAAAATTTTCCACAGTTAGAGACACCTTGCAAATTATGTGATGCAATGTACATCCACCTATTTATGTTGCTATGGCTATGCTGTCCTTGGTCAGAAAGAAAGATATAATCAAAACTTAAACAATGAATGGATTTTCACATTTAATGGGCTAGGCTTTCAGCCTGGCACAGCAGCTCAGTGGCAGTGACCCTATCCTGACTTTAATTTTCCCTTACATCTGTTGGAGGGACTGGGAGAAATAATCTCCAGAAAGCTTAGGAGTACACGCACCGCTAAAATAAAAAATGTGGTGGAGTTGTTCCCAGCCACACCATTCACCACTAAGTGTGGTAAACTATTTTAAGTGATGTGGTATCCTCTTGTTCTGTCAAGTTAACCTCAACACTGGGGAACTAACTTTGTCCTTATATCAGATGAATTAGAAACTAAAGTTTGAGACAGCCAGCAACGCTTAGTTAGGTGACTGCCCAGCGTTGTTGACTGAAGGTCAAGGGAAGTTTTAACTTGCAGATCTAACCCTGTGCACCAAAACAGAGGCAAAGAACGTCAAATACCGTTTTGAAAGAAGTCTGAGAAGGTGAGAGAACAAAATGAGGTGAGGTAACAGACAAGGTTACTGAATATCCAGCTCCCTTAAGTTTCTTGAAAATAAGGATTGGGACACAGGACTAGGTATACAGTTTCCAGTGGTATAATAAGAGAAGAGCTTGCAAGAACACAATTTTCAGGAACGTCCCCTAACTGTTAACAATCTTTATTTTAGGGTTCAGTTTTTTAAACCCATTTTTGTAAAAAAACCCAAGTGTTTTCCATGTTGCAGAGTCCTATGTCGAGAGCAGACAAATTTGTGTCTGTTTTCAACTGCTTCCATTCACCCATAGTACAAGTGACACCGGTGTGGCACCACTTTACTTCTCAGCCCTCTGGAATAGCAAGTTACAGGTGCAAGGCAGAAGGCCAAGACAGTCACTGCAACTGAAGTCGAACAGACTTCTGTATTTCAATAAGCTCTTGCTCTCTGCCTTTATCCACAGAAGAAATGGTAAACATTGCACTCTCAGACACTGCCGTTGTCACAGGACGGCTCTTCGGATTTGTACTATGAACAACACAATACCTCCAGCTAGAAGAGGTGAGAAAGTATTTGATGGGAGTAAAGGGAGGCCAATTCATCAAATCCAGAGCACTTCATGGAAATTGCCTGTGTTAGGACAGCTAACTGTCAGAGTTTACATGGGGCTGTAATGGTCTCCAGCAGTCTGCCTGCTAAGACACCAGCGAGCCTTGAAGGCCATATAGAGAGCCATGCAACAGGTGGCAACACTGAGCCTACTTGGGTCCTTGTCTGTAAGTCACTGGTCTCCTGGAGGGGCTGCCAAGGGTTGGGATGAAGGGCAAGCCTTGCCACTACTTGAGGTGGAGGGGAAACGGAAGCGTCAATGGCCCTCTGTTACTTGCCACATATCTGGGATCCTCCATGCCCACAGTTGGTGGCCCATACCTCTACCCTGACCCAGATGCAATATGTTCCTAGTTTCTTTCTCTTTATTTAGAAAAAATAAAATTACTGTGAAGCAAATGAAAAATATCCAGCTCTCCTCAAGTCTGTGTTTCACAGGACCTTACAGGAAACAAAGTAATTTATTAGTGCAGGAGATGTTCAGACTGTATAGGACAGACTCAGAAGGAGAGAAGGGGACCTGCAGGGATAGCAGGTTTTTCTCCTCCATTAGTTCTGCACACACCACACCAAGTTTCACATTGCAGAGCAGCTGTACCCTCCCACATCCACACCACACTGCCTGGAGCTCTGCACTGTCAGATACGCTAAGCAGACAGATGAGAGCCTCATCTGCTGCTGGTAGGCTCCACAGAAAGATTCCTGTTAGCAACAGGGGGCTCTCATGGCACTACACACGTTAGCCCCCCAGCTCTGCCTTGTGAAAGGTTCTCTGAAATGGTTTTCAGCTGCTGTGGAGATGATCAATTATGTCTCTGGCAATACCATATTTAATAGCTCCTGCTATGGAACCTAAGAAAAGGTCTTACACACACAAGCTTTTTCTTCAGAGACTAGACAAAGTCACTGGAATGTCTCCTTTGTGCTGTTTCCCTCTGGACAAGGCTGTTTTGTTTCGCACTGAACAACAGCCAAGGTGAGCTCATGTTAGGTAACAAGTAGAAATCGTCCTGAAGAAAAAACAGCAAAGACAGGCAAGGTGGGAGAGAAGCCCATGCAACTTGGGTGGAAAACCTTGGGAACTTTCTGATGTGTCTCTGCAAGGAGATGAGACCTGACAGAGCCTCAGAGAAACTGCCCTTTATTCAGAAAGGATCTGACACAAGCTGTCACCTATCACAGAAGAAATTGTACACACTGTACAAAACAGAAACATCGGCAGGGCTTGTAGCAAGTGCACATGTGCATAGCAAATTGCAGTTGTGTCCTATATAATATCCCTATCACTGGGCGAGACATTTACACATTACATTAAAGTATTCCCTTCCCCTATGGCAAGTCCACAGTAAAGTATGTCCACATGGCAAAAAACATCTTCTTTCAGCATATGTTTCAAAAAATCATTATGAGCTTGACTGAGATGCTTACAATGCTTTCCGTTTTTCTTAAGCCTCCTACTCCTGGATTCCTGTGTTTACATACGAAAAGTCCAATTGCAGCCTTAAAAAAATGTACACATTTACACAGGGACAGTGAAAACATTTTTTCTATTAATAAAAAATCCATGCTCTTGCAACTTTCTCCTAAATATGTATTGGCAGGGAACAGCTGAGGTGTGAACACTGCCATGTGGCAAGGGAAAAGAACAGAGCTCTCAGACAGTGCTATCACACATGGCTTATTTAGACAAAGGTAAGCAAACTCTCTACTACGAAGCCCGTCTCGCATCTGAGGTACATAGGAAGATAAAAGACCTTTCTCCCTTAGATTACAAGGCATGCACCGAAGTCACCTAGGAAGTTTTGAAAATCATTACCTCCAAATCTGGCTATGCAAACCCAAGAGAAAAATCAAGCTAATGAATATAGAATGCGTCCAAAAGCATTTTTAAGCACTGCTTCACTAGCATCCCAGAGATTAACATTTGCTGCTAATTTTTCCCATCTCTTTCCTGATCTTCTGCTGTTTTGGTATTTGCTAGTCCTTGTTCCTTGCAGATATATCTGTGCAGACAGCATGGAAGCAGAACTACCTCTTGTCTGTGTACAGCTACAGTCACCCAGGTTGGGAGTGCAGCCAGTGCACAGAGGGGTTAGCTGCTTTGGCACAAAAGGAACATCCACAGCTACTTCCAAGAACATAACAACTGGAAAGGTAGGTTTGCCGAAATGGCTAGGAAGACTCTTTCCCTTGGACCAGGTTATTTCTGAACAGATAGCTTCCTTTCATGTCTCCTGCTTGGCAACAGCAATAGTCCATACCAGTCACTGGATTCTGGTCAGAAAAGAGAAAGGTCCCTAGACAGACTTCATGGCAATTTCCACTACCTTGCAGCATGGTGACTTCGTGATAGCTCCAGAAATAAACTAATTTTTGTCTCCAGTACTACTGGTAACAGAAAAAACTAGGAGAGCTGAGCTCCCCAAGTACTGTTTTATGGAAACCCAGTGTGTTGCAAAGAACAGGTTTCCATTGGTTTCAGCTTAAGTCAAAGCCACAGAGTGCCTGGAGTCTTGATAAAGGATTAAAAAAAAAATTCTTCTAACAACAGCACAAAGTCTGAGGGCCTATTTTTCAGCAGGCTCTTCTACCAGAGCCTTTTTACTACTAACTGACGGAGTTTAATGTAGATTTTGTCATACTAAGAAGTGTAGCCTAAAGTTGTTAGAAGATGGATCTGTCAGAATGGAGGCAACTTATCTAAGGGCTTTCTTGCATCTGCAGTTGATAGGCAGAAACCAGAAGTTACATAATCACAAGGACTAAGAACTGAATAATAGTGCTGAGTAAAAAAAAAGAAAAAAAAAACCCTAAAAAAAAAAAGTTCCCAAACTCCAATCTTTTCTTCCAGACATAGAACAAGCGTTGACGCTTCTCAGATGTGAACAGAATTTCAGTTTACTGGCGGCAAAATATTTAAGCCTCTTTGACATTAAACTCCATTTGCCCATAAACTCAGTCACCTCTTGATCTCAGTCTTTCCTAGACCAGAGTCTCAGGGAAAGCAAAAACTCAGACAATACACTCCCAGAGATGGTTTTCCTGAAACGCAGCTCAGTGCTGCTGGAGGATGTGCTGTATTCAGCAAAAAAAAACCCCAGACTTTCATGGAAGAGAGAATGCACATGGCCCTTCAGGCAGCATAACCCCCTTAAACATATGAACTGACTGAAAAAATAAGCCAAGATAACAGCATTAGGTTATGTGATAAAAGCCTGTCTGTACACACATAAAGGAGCACAGATGCAAAATGGCAGGATGTACAGACAAAGAGCATTTGGGGATTGCACAGGACTTATTATGAGATGTTTAGGAGTGGAATCAAAGGCAGGGAAAAGGATGGATCTAGGTGATTTGGAAAGGAACAACGGTGGGAAAATAGAGGGGCATAAAGAGGACCAATCTTCTGTTAACAGGGCTGCTCTATATGCTTGTCTGACAACACCTTGCACCTGATCAGCACAGCCTGTCCTGTTCTCTTATCAATTTCCATATCTATCCATTTTGCTGGGTGAGGGATCATCTTTTCTGTGTGCATGTGTCTGTATGGGAGTCTGCAGTGCCAGCAGCTGGGGAGATTGGCGTGAGTAAACTTAAATGTCAGCAACTGGAGTGGCACCTTGGATCACAGGGGCTTGTGAGTCTGGGGTGCCAGCAGCTGGACAACTCCCTGCTAATTTCAAAAGGCACCTTAATACATCCTGAAGACAAATGACTCCTTTGATTTCACCATGTTGTCACAAGACATTATTTGGACTTACCTATCAACAAGGAGATGAAAGGGAGTTGTACACTTTCACTTCCATTTTGTTATGTTAGAGGCTTTGGGTACTTGATTACTTTAAGGGAAAATGATAATTCAGATCTCAAAGGCAACTTTTACATCACAGTCTTTCTCCTTATGAATCTTATGAGCATGCAATCAAATGTTATCAGATGATCAAGTTGCCTCCTTTGAGAACAATACAGTACATAGCCACACAGAGCTTTCAAAACTTGACCCCTTATGTGAAAAAAACCTATAGATAATTGATATTATGACATACTCAAATCCAGTACGAAATATTTTAAAACCCCTGTCTTGCCCATATCCAAACAGAAACCAATTAACACACCTATAAGAGGAATCTATCAATTTGGTTTTTTCACTTTTATTAAAAAATAACCAGAATGTAATATTTCATTCACGTAAAATAATGCTGGTTTTCCATTTGGATGGGTGGGGAAGTCTTACATGTGATCCATGCTAAGCCATTTTTTATTATTACTGTTATTTTTAGTTTGGCAGCTGAACCTAAAAATCAATTACTTGTACTGTCCTGGCTGACAGTTGAAAAAGCAGTTTCTAATCTTGTGTCAGTAAAGGCTGTTGCCATGAGCAGCAAGATCCTCTGGCTAACATGTAAACCAGTGCTTTCAGAATGATTTGATGGTTATTTTCATTAGTTTTTTCTCTTTCTCTTTTGTTTTTTAAACAGGGAGGTCTCTTATTATCTTTTACACACAGCAGTTCCTCTCTCAGTACATTAGCTAAAAATCCACTTGTTTAATTAAGCTTTAGGCTGTAAGCCTTCTGTTCTTTCACTTTAATAGACTTGGGCATGGAAGTACAGTCTCCGCAGGTTTTACCTTACATATCATCAGGTTGCTGACTTCTTAACCATATTACTAGATACAAGGCATTTTAGCAAGGCCTTGCCTTGGGTCAGGAGGGAGAAGCCACTGTCAGCCTGCTTCTGGATAATACAGGTGACAACATTATTCTTGTAATAAGGGAAAGAAAGTGCTTTTATGGACAGGACTGCAAACAGCAACAGTTATGCAAACAGGTAGCAAAAATCAATCACAACCCCAAGAAGCAGTTGACAAGATAGACCTGTGTAGTGCTAGATCCACTCCCCTAAGGTTATCCAGCAGATCAGTGAGCCTGAAGCAGAACCAATATGCCATTCACTGGGCCCACACCACCCTTCCTGGGGAACAGTCCCTGCGACTATTTATCCTGAACTTACCAGAGAGAAGATAACTAGATTTTTTTTTTCTACTTCTAACTAATAAAGAGAAGAAAAAATGAAGCAATTTTTTCTAAATTCTAGAATTATGCAGAAAGTATGCCATTTTCCCTGAATATGTGTTTTTTACAGCATGGTTACCCTCACTGAATGGTGCTTTGCAAACACACGAGACAGGGATGCTGCTGCAGGACACAGCATGGTGCTGGGTGCTGCACACAGTGTACAGCAAGAAAGATGATGATTTTGAAGTGACCAAGTGAGGCCATTTTGCATGTGTCTGTTTTGTTTGACGTATTTCACATACCACTGGCTTTCTGCCTTTTGGTGTTACATGGCTTGATGACAGAGCTACAGTGAAGTTTTAGGATTATCCCAGTTAGTGCTATGAAAGAAATTAAAGCAAAATGACAAGAATATTGTTGGGGAGGGCTCAGGGGTTTCTGTGGTGTGCTTTTGTTTTGTTTTGTTTTTTTAAGGTTAGGACTCTTCTTGCCTATATTGAATCAAACACAAAAGTTCAAAAAACTTGAAACTTACTACCTATATTGAAAATCTGCCAGACTTTTAAGAGCAACAGTTAACAGTCATGCAGTAGCCATAAGGGGATGTGGGGGGGGGGAGGGGGGAAGGACCGTAATTACACCAAAATATTTTGGCAAGGTGTAGAAAAAGGTAATTATCATTATTTCATGGCTTTTGAGTACCAGCAAGACCTTAATAGATCATGGGTAACTCCAGGCCTCAGGGCTGCCAGACAGAATCAAGGCCAGAACTCTTCTGTGTTCTCTATTCACACTTATTAGGTACCAACGCCTCTACTTCAAAATTTCATTGTACAAGACCTACACATGGGAAGAGAATCTTTGCTTCAGATATCACAACCACAAGAGAGCAAATGAGCCAGGAATGTGCTGGTAGGGAAGGGAAGGCAGAGGATAAGACAGGACTGTAGTACAGACTCTCCTCATCAGTGCTGCCCAGCAGCATCATGACGCTGATGCAGTTGCATTCCTGCCCCCAAAGCCCCTTCTTCTACCCGCAGTCCAGGGAGCAGCTACATGTGACTGGAAGCAAGAGCAGGCATAACTGGCTCTCTGTTTGGGGCTCAGATCTCAGGAGCTTGACTGACATCTGAACTAGCTTTCTTTACAAAAAGGCGTTCAGAAGAAACCCCATAAATATTGTGCAGCTTGGAGATAAAATACTCAGTCTTGACACAAATAAGGAAAAGAAAATTTTCCCCATCCCTTCATAGTATATATTCTGTCCTCTTTTTGGCAGTTTTTTCCTTAATTCAAACTCTTTGCAATCTTTTACCAAATGCAGATGTAAAACAAATGCAATTATTATGAGTGTATTTTCATTCAGCACACTGCACATTATAAGTGTTCTTCCATCACCCTCAGTAAACATAATTTTGAGTGAGCAGACATGTTGAGAATTTTCATCAAAATTTAGGCTATAACAAAACAAAATTGTATTCAACAAATCATAACCGACAAGATAGTCAAACACAGATAAGACAGCACACAGCAGACCAGTCAACATTGATTAGCAGGTTTGCCAAATATATTTTCAGTAGAGCAAAAATAAGTTGTCTTAGTTGAAGCACTTTATGATTTTTCATAATCTTAAAAATAGGCAATGTAGGAGCAATATGTTAGTATGCCACACATGTTTGCATTTGAGCACACAAGGTAAAAATTTGGTGTGCTGTAGATTCACTGTTGAAAACCAGGACTCTGATATCCCTTAAAAACACATCCCAGTACAAGAGATGGCAGAAATGTAAAGCGCCGCTTCTGCAACACTGGTGTGCAGGGATTCTCGATCCCTATCTGTAAGGAAAAGTGACCCAAGAGCATCTGTGAGGCCAGCAGTCAAAGGCTGGTGCAAGAACCTGCTGCAAAGCAATTACCTACCTCCCTTATTGTAAGGGAAGAGATGAAGCCCTGGGAAGCAGCCGGACACCCACTTGGAACCACCTCCTCAGTTCCCCTCTGCCTTGTTTCTTATTGTTCAGATCATATTTCGCACTGCTTGGCCAAACGAGATTTTGGGTACTCAGCTTGCAGGATACAGAAATTGGCCATCTCTTCTCTAATCTTTTATCTAGGCAATTTTCAGAAACCTAAATTTGCACTGATAAGAAACAGTAAATAAATATTTTGTGGGAATTAAGAGAAAACCTTCCATTTCTCTCTCTCCCTTCAAAAAATCCCTAAGTATTCTTAGGCTAATAAAAAAAGCAAAGAAAGGCAATCAAAGGTAACAGAAGAGCTTCTATGCAAAGAATACTCAGTTAGAGTAGGACCCTTCAGCCTGGCAAAGAGGATAGGGGGATGGAGGGAAACAATAAAAGGTTTGGAGAAAACAATCAAAGATAAATAAGGAAGAAAAGGTTGTTCATAGCCTCTCTCCCAATAAAGATACTAGGGGACATTGGGGAAACCCAGAGGTGCTAGAATCAAAAGCAAATAAGAGGAGGTGGTTCTACAGCTATGCATAATACAGTCCTGAAACCCCTTATCACCTTATACTTCCACCTCAAGTGGCAGCCTCACAAACTAGCCATTGTGCCTCCAAAGTTTCTCTGCTATGAAGCCCTGCTCACAGGGGTGTTAGGGAGCCTGCAGAGGCCAGATCAGCCAGTAGTTGAGGCTGGGAAGTTGGTTTTCTCATTACTGAAATTGTTGGCCAAATAGCTGGCATCAGAAAAGCCATGTCATATGTAGGCAAGTAAAGACTGAGAGAATCCCACCTCCTTCCATACGGAACAGACCTGCTGATTAAAGAACCCCTTTCCCATAGAGACAGCTTATTTTACACATTTATTGGAAACACACACTCCACTGCCCACTGTATGTGTAACGATGCTTCAGCATTTACACAGAACAGCACAAAAACCTTAGCATGACTGGCCATATTACACTGCAACAGCCTTTTCAGTTTGGTCAGAGGATAGACATTTCCTTAAACGTTCCTGTTGTTTAAGTTTTTCCTCTAACAAAGTCTATGTTTGTATACAAACTCGTGTTCTTTATGTTCTTTCTTTCTAGACACAGAATAGATTTTTGGACTGCATCTTCTCTACTTGTTTCTATTCCCACTCATTCCCCTCTGCATTGTGTTTGTACTCTAAACGGCATTCTCAGTCCTTCAGAACAGAGCAGCATCTGTGAAACTGAGTCACATTTTGTTTACTTCTTCTCATGGGTCATTAATGAAAGCTGAGGAACACCTCACCCCTCAGCAGCCTCTGACTATTTCTCCTGCCTTCATCACACACAGTACATTGCTTTTTGCCATTTATGGTCTTCCTGACAATCTTCAATCCACCAGAGCTCAGCTGAAATTTATCTGAATTCATTGGACTAGCAGCGTTTAGGAGAACAGCACAACACATTCTTCAGTCACATCTACATGTGCGACAGCATAGCTGACACCATTGCTAAACAGGTAAAACAGATATTAGGACTATTTCAGATATCTTTTCCTCTTCTAATGTCATTTTCCTTTTAAACAAAACAAACAAATCACATGCGTATGACAGACCATACTCATTATGTTGTTCCAGTTCTGTTATACTCAGAATTATTTTGAGTGGGGATTGGGTCCTTTCTGTCCTTTTGTTTCTGGCATCCCTTCAGTGGATGGGACGGATTAGGATACAGGTTCATAAGGAGGAAGACAGGTATTAACACATTTTACTATACCAGTAGTCCTTCATTCACATATTAGTAGTGCCTTTATTCAGTGGGTACTAGTAACGTATTCTTAAATGTTTTGCACCTCCCTATGAAATTCCAGCCAATATCCAGGCAATCCCTAGGCTGATAAGCTTGGCATTGATTTAAATGTAGTAGAAACTGGTATGAAAAAGTCAGTGAGATAAAAGATACAGTCATATCGTTGATATTTTTCTACAGCCAGTGAGGACTCTCAAATATCTGATTTAGCCTCACACAGAAATACAGAAAAATACATACCTTTGCAACTCATAAGCCAGTAACTACTGCAGCAGTAGAGCACAGAAAAAATTTAAGTGGGAAACATTCAATGACGCAGTATCATTTTCCTTCAGATCATTATTAAATTCTTGCAAGTAAGATTCACACAGTACTGAAAACTGGAAGACTTACTAATAATAATGACAATGGGTCTGTTACACAGATGAACTGGATCTCAGAATAAGATGATTCAGTTGAGCGGTAGGGATTGTTAAACAAATCAGATACATGACAAAATATCTTGGATGTAAAGCTGTGCTTGTAAGATAGGGGAAGAATGTGAAATTCTGAAATACAGGGCCACAGAGTGAATGACTAAGGACCGTAAGACAGAAAGGGAAACAGAAATTCTCTATAGTTAAGGCTTCCCCACATTACAGCAGAGGTTCAATCTGACTGCGAGGTCTTCAAGCAGGAGACACACAAGGCAGGATTGAGAAAGTGGCCAGAGAATTACCTGAAATGCTCTGTGTAGTCCAAATGTCCTTACTCAAGGAGAAGGGAGAGACAAGCGGTACCATGTCAGAGGAATTTTAGAAAAAACCCACATAAATAAGCTAAGGTCTAGAAAAAGCAGAAAGGAAGAAACAGTCTCTCCTAAATGTCTGCATGAAGAGATCCCTGATGAAAGAAATCCTCAATGAATAAACAAAGGTCTAGAAACTGAAAACCGACAAATCCAGCTTAGAAATTAAAATACACCATTTCATTTTTGATCATATACTATTTTGATAACTAATCCAAGGCTCACTGGATGTGCTTCTGAAATTGCATCTTAGCTCAAAACAGAAAGCACAAACATGATAAAGGCCCCCATAGTGAGACATAAACCTCTTGGCTTCACAATGTAGAATTCTTGGGACCCATTTTCAATAGAATCAGGCTTAAAAAAGAAACTACTCCGTCACTCAGAAGCTTGAAACTAAGACAATGCACTGGTTTCATTTATTTTAATTCACTTAATTTAAGTCTAACTCATCCCTGCTGGCAGTTTTGCATAACAGAACCGCCACTAGCAGTCTATCATGTCATTTGAAACTGAGTGATCTCTGCTAAGTTGGCACTCTAGTGAAAGCTGCAGTGAGGGCACTGAAGGCTCTCCAAGTCAGATGCTGGAAGGAATCTACTGTGGAAGATAAAGTCACGTATATCACTGTTGAAGCCAAGTAATCAAGATAAATGCTAAAAAATAATACAGATGATCTCACTTTTTATTGTGCTCAGTTGTAGCCGAGGCAACTCAACCCTAACAAGCTTAGTGGGGTATCAAAGACAATGAAGTGAAGCGAAGTCTCTGAAGGCTTCTCTGAGTCAGTCCACACTATGATAAAAAACAGAGAATAAAATTTGTTCTGAAGCTTCCCAAGCTTCTCAAAAGTTTACTTTTTCCTTTCCCCTCAAGTGAACACAATGAAACACACCAGCTTCACACCCCAAACCCCCTCCATGCTAGGCCCTCACTGCACTTTCAAAGTCTCGGTTCCCCCGGCTACTCTGGTTTCTCCTCGCTGCTTTGCACAGGCAGAGTCCCTCAAGTATCTGTTGCCATAAGTGCCAAAGACAACATCTGATAAAAGATCACTCATTCCCTCAAAGAGGGGAAAACTATGATGAGAAAATTTTACAGCCTTTCTAGATTTACCTCAGAGACTGATTTTGATATTTTCAGCCAAATACATGCTCAATTTGCCTCTTATAGACTGTATTGGTGTGTGAAGAACACTAGCTGTGTGTAACAAGTTATCCACATTACATATGAGGGGAGAGAGAGAAAGATCCATATCCAATTATCCCATGCCAAGGATTTCCACTTGAGATGTACATGTTGGGGAGAGTTGCGCAGGCATTTTGAACACGACTCCCATGAAAAGATCAGAACTGGCAGAAATGGCAAACTAGGGTTTCTCAAAACAAAACCACTTGGCATTTGCTTTTGTTACAACCTATCCCAAACTTCTCTGTTGGATCAGCTTCCCCCTGAGGAGGGAATGTTCAAACAATCTGCAAAAACATGACAACTACAGAAAAGATTGTTCAGAGTTATCTCGACTACATTTCAACACCAAATGTTCACTCTGAGTGTTTTATTTTCACCTCTGTTACATTACACATTAATGTCTGATATTGAAAAATATGATGAGAAAACTATGCCATGCTGCCAATTTTTATTTTGCATTCTTACTTTTGAACACAGTTTTTAAAGTTTTTATCTTCTTACCCCAACTGAAAACAAATTCCTTTACCTGGGAAATGCAAATTCAATTGTAACTTTTGTTGAATTAAGGAAAAAAACAGGAACATGCATTTTTTTAAGCATTCTCACACAAATGTGAACTGTAAGACTGCTTTCCCAGCTCAGTTAAAGGCTCCAAGCAACACTGAATGCCAATTATATGCTGAGGTCAGAAGGAGCAAATGGGTTTAGCTGCTTTACTAATAGCAATCAAGCCTCTTTAGGGAAAGGTGCAGTGAAGTTTTGAAAATTCTTCACTTACAAATGGGAAGCCAGACTCATGGAAAACTCAGACTCAGAGTCTGCTCCTTATATACCCAACATACCTCAGAACATGCAGCAACCTTATTTATTTTTTTAAGCATTTCAAGAAGTCGGTGTCTAATTCCTGCACAGCTCCCTTTGGTAATTTTGAAAATTTCAAGCAGATTGTAAGGTTCTGCAGCAGAAAGTGTATGTGGTAGGTAATATTATAGAACAAGGTCTATTACGTGAGACTGTTCACAGTCATCTGATAAATCCCACAACAGCAACAGCAAATGGGAAACCAGACTTGCATTCAGCTAGCTTAACAATTTCTCTAACAGAGGATGCTAATAGTGCTTATGCATGTTTGCACTTCCCAATATTTTAAAAAACAAAATTCAGGATTCTGAAAGTAGCAAGCTAGCTCACCAGCAAAGTGATTGGCGTAAGTCACATGGAAAGGCCTCTAACAGAAACTTTCAAGGATCAAGAAAGCAACACTAAGGCATTCACTATAAGCTAACTAAAGTGGGCTCAGCAAGAGCTTTCAAAAACCGCTGCTCAGAAATCACAAAAGGAATATAGTTTTTCCCTGCACAGCTCAAAACCAGTCAACTCTTTTCACATTCAGCATAGAAAGGCTCTATCTAAACACTGTTACCTTGACTTTGGACATTCCAATACAACCAACACAGTCACAGACCTCTCCCTTCAGCAAAAGCAAGATGCCAGTGAGGTGGGGTGTGCTGTAACAAAAAGCAAACCCATGCTGCCTTCTTTAGGGGATCAGAGATGCTAGCAAATAACTAATTTTTTGTTATCTCCTAGTTTATTTCACACATTTCTTAGAAGAAAAGAGACATGCTTCTTAGCAAATGAGCAGACCAGGAAGGTAGGTGCAGCATCTCAACGGCAAAAGCCTACAGCTCAGCACCTGAAAGCAGCTGCCACAGCAGACTTAGGAACATGGTTAGAGGTGTCTTCTACCAGTGCAGTAACCAAGGCTGGTTGTAAAAGTATCCTTTTCAAGCTTGTATATACAGGGGGATTGGTGAGTTCCACTTTGTGCACTAAGTTAATGCTAAACTGGCACAACACAGAAGGGTACTTCATACAGCAGTCCTGCAGACCAGGGGCAGAGCTGTGTTCCTTTGCCTGAGCTCCACATAGGGCTGGTTAAGTCTACTCCAGTCCCGTCAGCCAACCCCAACAGGGAACAGAGTTATCTCCAGAGCTAGGATTCGTAGGTACAGTACCACAGCTCTACTTCAGGCTGCAATTTAACCTTCTTAGCCTGTCCAAAAGAAATCACACAGTGCTGGGCACCAACTACAGGTAGTTTTTAAAATGCCTTTGTTTCATAGAAAGCATCCGTCCTTTGTGCTGAAGAGAACCAAATGAACATTTCAGCTTCCTTTAGCTCTGTCAAGGAAAAGACAAACAATTTGAGAGTTGGTTTCAGCTTTAAGTAAGTGTTTAAAAAGAAGCAAGTATCACCTTCCATATTGCAGTCAGAGGCCAGTATTTCAGCTACAGGCGTCAGATCAAGTTCCTAGGATTTACTTGGCTTTCACCAAAGGGCATATATAAACAGTAATGTGTGGGAGGTCTAACTGCACACAACTAGGAAATTAAAACATTTCCTTGAATGGTGCTCCTAAGATATGCATAGATATGTACATAAAACCTGTGAGCAGCCAGTGGAATTCAGAAATCCTTTCAGTGGAACAAAACACAATAGAGTTTTTCCCGGAGAGGGACACTGTATGGCAAGGAGTTAGGGTTTATCTGTCTAGAGCTTATTTCACTTCAGAAATACTAACATCATTTACTTTCCTGAAGGCTGTTTTGCTCTCTTTTCCAATACTGATTGAAGAGGAACACTTTCCCACCACACTTCACCCTGCTTTCCTTCTGTCTGAACTTCTGCTGTCATCTCCATGCAACAAATTGGATTACAGTTTTCCTCCTCCTCTCAGAGACATGGTACTTATACTTTTTGATTTGTGTGATTTTTTCCATTCTAGTAGCTGACCCATGCAAAACCATTTAGAAAACAGGTACTGTCACTTCACAATGATTTTACTGAGAAAGAAAAAGTTGTGTCTCTCGGTGCAGCAGGGAAGCAAGCTTGGGCTGTCATGTGGTCTACTAAGTAGCTTGTGAGCTCTGCTCACAATCTCCAGTAGGCCAGCCAGTCCAAGGCAAAAGCACTCCTCCATTTAGGCCAGAGGCCTCTTTAATTGTGAACAAACCACCTTTGCCATGAGAATGAGTGCTCGTAAGGTATCAGAATTGAGCTGACTGTCACACTCCAGCACCTTAGGGGAGGAACTCTGTGGTAGAGTTAGCACCTCATTTAAAAGGAGGGAGAAATGTTATAGATAAGTTTTATGAGCATAAGGTCCCCATCCTGTTTCTCTACTCATCAGAAGAGTGGTTATTTCCATTCTTCTCTTCTCCCCCAACCGCACTGCATGAGACATGCTTTGTAAGCAACTCTTTATTTATTGTGCTTAACCAATTCTCCTAATTGGAATGTGAATTTCTAGGCCCATAAGTGATACAGAGGATAAAGAGGGAAAACATATCTGCATTTTCTGAAAGAAAGAGTAGTATGTAGATAGAAGACTTAAAGGGGAGTACTGCTAGCAGTACTGTTAGTTAGCCATAAAGTATCAAGGTTAGCAGTCTGCCCTCCAGCTCCATAAGACAGCATGAATTACTGGTGTCCTACTGTAACACAGCCTTCTGGTGAAATGCTTTCATAGAGAAATTATGTGGGAAGATGTATAGTATCAGTGCTGTTTTCTGAAAAGGTTTGAAGCCCCAGCAGTAGCCTCCACACCTCTGGCAGAGGCACTTAAAGCAATCATGACAGAAGGGCAGCAGCCTCCATGTTCACACATCCTTCTGTTTTCTCTACTGAGGTCATGGTTTTGATTTTGAAAGTTTTGCTTTACACAGATTCTTTTCTGCATTAGACTCATGACAATTGCCTATTTCTCTACCCTAAGCAATTAGCACTACTACTGCCAGTGGGACATTGTTGCCCATAGTATGGTGGAACCAATTATCTTCAGCTATATAATGGGTTTGCACAAACATACCATTGTACATCCTTTGTCACCTGCCCCACACTGGATTTCAGTTGCTTTTAAAGACATCCTAGCCCTTTTCTCTGATCTATCAAACACCACATGGATGCATTTGATTTTGTTCAACGCTGTTAGTTCTTGCATGCTCAGAAAGCTTAGTTTCACACCTTCCCATTCATTGATACTGATTGAAGTGACGTATCACAAGGGTTTTCATACAAGAGCAGCAGCTTTATGCTGAAGAGGTTTATTCTAATCAGGCAGCAGCGTCTTTTATAAATTAAGAAATCCCCACACATTCTAATTTAAACCATTAGCATGGCCTGTGGTTAGATGACATTATGTTGCTAATGGATCCACTGTGGAATACGACACCAGTTGTGCTGTCCACTGGGATTTACAGGCATATAATACACATGTTTATTTCAACTCTAAAAGGCTGTACTAATGGCTTCAGCACTTTTGTGTTAAGTAATCAACGTTCTCCCCCTTTAGCAGTGAATGCATATGTAATACAATCCATGTTTCTCTGGGATAATTGGTCCTTCTTTCCTCAATCAGAGGTACGATGAAATTCCAGACTAGATGTGTGTTAGAGACAAGTTGGGTTTGCCTGTAGGCTTTCTCTAGTTTTCTTTGGTTTTCTATCTTTTAAAAGTCTTCTAGGTGTCTTCAAAGTGGTTGTGCTTTTTACTGTTCACTTCCTACAGTTTTGCTTCAGGCTTGCGTTCATCAGGATTAAAATGAAAACTAACACGCTAAGATCTTTGTGAAAATGCTGCTGCTTCTGTAGCCCAACACTGATATATATAGGAGAGGCAATTCCAGGGGCACTGTTGGCATCTGAAATGGGCTGAACTGTCAATGGGACAGATGCAATTGCTTAAGTGAAAGGTACTATCAGCGAGTAATTATGCTATTTGGTCTTCCACCTAATGTAAAACTTGCTTATCTGTAAAGCATGGAAGTGTTTCCTTTGGTTATCAGTATTCCAGCACCCAAATATACATCTGCATTAACAGAAGATGTCTGTCACCAAATCAACTCCTACCATCTCAAAAAATGCTAGCACACAAGGGACAAGGAAGATCAGGTAGCCTTCCAGATACCACATTCAGTCTTCTGGTGCCTAGTGAACAGAACACTCTGTGGCAGCAGTGATCAGAGTTTGAATGTGCAACAACAGATCAGCTGAGAAACGATAACAGAGTCATGAGAGAACATCTTATACTTTCTTACTAGCTATATTCATCGTATTGCAAGATTGCACTGCTGTGGTTCCTGGAGTGGCTTCTGGGTGGTTTTTACCCTATTGTGTAGCGTTGTGACACATTCCCATCTGCCACGCTACCTGAATGAAAGAACGCCAAAGGGTGTATCCAAGTCTGAAACAGATGCAGAGTCATAGGTTTACTCCTAGCAGTCAGCTATAACGAATGAGTCACTAACCAAACCTCCAACTAGTAGCAGCCAGTGAAAGTGGCAGATTCTGGAGAAGAAAAACTCCCTCTTGCTGTTCACTTTTTCCTTTGCAATCTTTCCAGGTGGATCATGCTTCTGTTTGGATCATAAACAGTACCTAACCAACAAAGCACGTTGCTGTGTTGTTACATTATCCTTTATACATACCCCAAAGCTAGGCTCTCCTGCAACCTACCCACACAGCTGGGCACAATGCTTGCAGTGAAATCCAGACACACCGAAGTTTGTCTGTTGGGATGAGGAAGTTCTTTACAAACACAAATTTCAATTGCCTGCATTGGAAACTGGCTAGAAGGTCTGAAGCTTTGTAAGAAGGCCTGAGTTTTCAGAAAACTGAGTCAAATGCTCACGTTCCTCTTTCCTTCCCTACACTGCATGAGTTCAGATTGACCCCACTGCTTTGGTAGAGAACCTGATGATCAGAGTGCACTGTTTTAAACATTAAAATTCAGAGGAAGAGCAAGTGAAATTCTAACCTTTAACCAAATAGTTGTTTTATCATGGCTCTCCCCTAGACCTGACTTTCACTCTGTTTCTGAACCAAAGCACAAACAGAGCTAAATTCAGGAAGGAAATATTTAGCTTCAGTTGAACTAGATATTATGCCAAAGGAAAAACATTCCTTATTCTGCCTAAGGAACTTAAGACAACATAGCAAAGCATAATCCTGCAAACATATGGAACAGTATCTATTTCACAAGGATCTGGAAATAAAAAAGGGAAAAAATAAATCAGCTCTCTCCAATTTATATGCATGCCACATGCAGACAGTTAAAGCAAAAAAACCCAAAACCCCCAAAAAACAAAACCTAGAGGAGCACTTCCCCTGGGTGCACTGATATTCCATTAAAAAAAATAAAACAAAACCAAAAAACCCTATAGGGAAAAACTCTTCCAAATGCCTCCTTGTGCAATAGGAACTTCCTTAAAAGTGTTCCACATCACAGTAAACTGCATCTTGCTGAGTGTTTGGGATTTGCATATTCCTAGTCTGCCACTGCAGCATGTATGCCTACTAGGCAGCTAGTGTTTGAAAGTCACCAAGTGACTATTAAATTTCACAAAGGAGGTATGACTGTAACACTATACTACTATTAATTAGATTTCAACCAAGATAACGATTACCAGGGATTTGTCAGATTTGTAAAATTGTAACTAGTATAATTTCAGTGTTATCTAGGGACCAAAGATAGACCTCTCACATCACATTCAAGTTAACCAAACTTAATTTATAAAAAGGTAAATCCTCAGTACAAAATGAAATGATTTCAATCAAAACCACGCAATCTGATCAAATATATGGGGAGCTTGTTCCTTCTAGCTTGCATTTAATGAGAGTTTTCTAATTTGCATATCTTTTTAGAAGGAGATGATGTGTCCAATTTAAAGTTCTCACATTTTATTTTTCTTTCTCAAGTACAAAGACGCTGCCACCTGCTTTGGAAGCATCCAGCTGGCCAATCTGTGTGGACAGCATCATTATTAAATTGTCTTCTGCCTCTTGCTGGCACTGGACCTGATCCACTACAGCGCACGCTACTTCCTCAAAAGCACTCAGCAACCAGAGCACCCACTCTGGACAGACAAGTGTAAAATGGCATCACTTCACAGACTTAAGTTGTAGCCATTCATTAGCTAGCCCAACAGCTGTAAACAATATTCCCAGTCCTCTTTGGATCAGGTACATGCTGACAGGGTGACACTACAAAACTGCAAAACCTACAATCCACAATCTCACAACAAAAACTTATATCCAGCGTCCTCCACGGCAATTTACAAGAGAAACAAAAGCAGAATATAAATTATTCTAAACTTCCACCTGAATTAAGATGCCTCTATGAAGCAGATCTGCTTACTTGCTATACATGCTTTCCAAGATATCAAGGGACTGGAAACTGTGATGCAAGACAAAAAAAATGCACCATTAACAATTAAATATCTTGGTAGCACAACTATGTAATGCTATAGCTAACAGGAACCTGAGATTTTTATACTTTCTACTTAGTTGCAAGCATTGAAAAACCCCCACAATGTACCCTTAGGTATCTCCATGGTAATTCCCACACCCTTAGTTATTCACAATATTGCCTACTATCTATAAATGCACCTATTATGTTATGTGTGGGTTTAGAAACAATATGTATGAAATTTCCTGACATCTCCTTCAATAGATACTACAATCATGTGTAGAGAAAGTTATTTTGGGGTTTCCCCCTTCCCTTTTTTTTAATATTATTATTATTTTAATTTTTAAACCAAAAGAAATCACCAGTCCTAGAAAAGTACATAGCTTTAATTAGAGTCATTCTAGAAATGAGGTGGAAGATTATAACACTAAAAAGCACGTGCCAGCAGTTGGAATGGTATATGGAAAAAAATGCAGACTACATTCAGAACCAAGACGGAGGAAAGAATTCTTTTGAGAGTTACTTTTGTTGTATATTCAGGCCCCAATACATTGCTTTAATTGGCTAAAAGAATAAGGAGGCAACCAAGAATGAGTATGTTGTGCTGAGTACGCAAACCTTAGGACTATTACTAATGTTTCAAAAATTGCATTCTGGTAGAAATCCACACCTACCCAAATACGTTTTTTTCCTCTATGTATTAGTCAGACAGTCACTGCTGACAGGACTGAGAAACTGTGTATGAAAGATAACATTACTCTGCAACACAGTCATCTGTTAAAGGTGCCCATGATCATACTTTCCCCTTACCTTCCCCTCCCCTCCCATGAATAACCATACTTATTTTATGTTAAATAAATAACATAAATAAATAACATAAATAAATAAATAAATAAAGCTGTGGAAACAGACAAGGGATGATTGAGAACATGAATATCAAATAAAGCCCAAGGCATCAATTCATTATCGCACAAAGCCCTACCAACAGAGACCACCTTGGGCCACCTCAAAACTTCAGAATCCGGGTATGATATGTACTCCTAAAATGGGATACATTAATTTGCAGCTTTTCTTAAAAAGGTTGCCAGGAGAAGAGTCAACACTTTCTATGAACACATACAAAGGAAGATGAAGATCTTGGAGATGCAAGGACATTAGATGCTTCTATCTTTAAGTGTCCAGTTGCTTTCAAAATTTAAGTGCTAAATATTTGACAATTTCCAATTCCTTCATGGTGTTTAGGTTAAATTTTGGCCCTTACCCTTCCATATCGTTAATTATGAACATCCACTTATGGGAATAGTGACCTTGCTAATTGATCACAATGAATCTGTGTGTTACTTTAGGAAAGAGTATCTGCTTCTCAACTTGATAGAACTCAGCACTAGTTTTCTTAGCCTGTTCAGATTATAGTTCTCAATTTGTCCTTCTGCTTCACGGGCAAACAACACCTACAATGAGAGCAGCAGTTCTGAGTTAGGACTAGACCGTGCACACCTTGGAGGGAATGGACAACAAAGGAGAAAGCTGACCCTTTTTTCAGATCCTGTTACACACTAGTCCTAGAGATTTCCCTTCCTCCTTTTAATCATAGAATTTACTAACAAGCCACATGTGTTTTTGAGCACTTGTTGATGTCTTCAGATTAGACGGGGACATGGCTATTTCCCTTTAGTAATGTAGTGAATAGTGAAGTAACAAGCTAGCCCAAGAAGAAATTTCCACCCAAACTTCCTTCTAATTACCATTCTCATTTAAAAACAATAAAAGGTGATTTCCCCTGACAAATAAAACAGTTTGTTGATATCCCTTTGAAGATCAATTTAAATTAAATTCACCGTATAATTCTAAATAACCCATCTACACACACGCACATAATTTACTTAACCATCAAGAGATTCAAGAAGCTTGCACTCAGTTTTCTTATAGCAGTTCAAAGTAGCGTTTTTATTCCCTAGGATGAATAGCAAGTAGCAGCCAGCAGTTCTCCCTTCCACTCCATACTTTTACTCTTCTTTTGCAAACACCTGGAATGCAGTCCTGGTCCCAGTGGAAAAAAAAAAAAAAAAGCAACACATGGCTTGAGCATTTTACACTCTAAACTCTCAGCAGGTTCCTACATACTCCTCTGGCAGAATGGTGGTGAACAAAAAAGATCAGAGTTACAGTGATCAAAACACCCTAAGGGCAGAACAGACCAAGCTTTTGCAAAACACTATTGCTGGCAAGACCACTGACTAGATGATCTGCAAGCGCTTATCTGGTTGTCTTCTCTGCTGTAGAGTTCTAGTTTTAGCTTCCATTAGCTCTATTAGTTATACCAATGCTACAAGAAGCTCTCAGACTGCATCAAGATTCCCTGCTGTGACCTCATTTAACATTTGGATTAACAATGCAAAGAAAATTTCTGGAAAGAAGGAAACCAGATCTGCAAAAGCCATGAACTTTCTTTTAGTGTAATCAGAACCAAGAGAAAGCTGCAAACAGCCTAGGAGAACAACACTTGTAATTACAAACAAAATTATGCACAATGGCAGAGATCAGCTGAACTAATTCATAGTAGCAAGGTCTGAATAACCAGTGCAGACAAATACCCTGGCCATTATTACCAACAGATTGAGCCATGGTTCAAAATGTTTTACAACACAGCTGAAGCAGCCCAGGAGTACTGCCAAAGCCAAGCACTACAACTCAGCTGAAGGCAGCAGTTCTGAAGTCATACCTGCCCATCATAGGCACACAAACTTTGAAAAAATTCTACTGGTTCCCACTAAAAGCCACAGCATTATAGGTCTGGACACATTTGTGAGCATCACGTGCCTAACCACATCTACATCCCTAATTCTCACAGAAATCAAAGAGAAATAAATCAAGTCCTAACTTATTTGGCTGTTTTGAAAGTTGCAGCTGTTACAGTGGATCACAGGCAACAGTGCATTCTTATAAAAAGCATCAGATGCCACATCTATCCTTCTCATATTCAGTTGCATTGAGGTTAACAGATGGTCATCAATCTCGCCCACTTGTTTTGTGCGTGCAAATTGACTGCATGCATGTCACATCCTGGATACCAGGCAATGCTGGGGACAGAAGTGTCCAGTGCTGCAGGCCATTACCTATCTTGAGTAATTAATCTGTGGCTGTGATATTCCAAAGAACAGTCTTCTTAGGCATACATACTTCAACAAGGAATCCCAAAAATCCAATCATTTGGCACTCAGATCTGCCCCTGCAGTTCTCTATGGCAGTAGCACAGTCCAGAGGTTTGTTGTAATAGCTGTCTTATTTCAGCAAGCCAAGTACTCTTGTGATTGCCTTTACCCACCTCCCTTTAACCAAAGTATTGACAGTTATTAACAGATCACAGGCTACCATTCTTTGAAAACTAAAATACAAATGCATTGTTTGGATAAGCAAGTAAACACTACTTTCACAGTAAGATGTAAATTCACTAACATCACTGGAAACAGAAAAAGAAATTCTGAATCCACATGGTTTGGGTAATCATCTACCAAACACACTGCACAGTACAATACTCCTCTAAACAAAGTAGTTGAGTCTTCTTGAAATCTGTTACAAGGAACAAGTAACAATGTAGCTGAAATTATGACCTAAATAGGCATGCTATATTTCAAGAATCAAAAAGTTACTCTCCCTAGAGTCTCAATATTATGTCTGGAAATAATTCCAATATTTTACAATATAATTAAATTCATTGCTTGCCTAGGTTTTAAATGCTGGGCTGGGAAAAAGCGTGAACATGGGTAATGAAATGTGTGTAGTTATTATTGAACTTGAAGGATTTCTGGTCCTAGCTAAATTTGCAGAACCCACAGTCAAATAAATGGGAATGAAAACGGGCACAGTGAATGTTAAAAAGGGTATATACAATGTCCTTGAAAACATCAAAAGAGCCACATACCCAGCTCTGAACATTGTACCGATATTAATTAGTATTACCTTGGCACAGAAGAGCCTACCACATTCCCTCATATCCCAAAACCTTTAGTGTCTTCAGTGGCAATGGAGAGCAGCAGAAGTCCAACAACTAGTACTGCTACTAGTACTTGAATCGCCAGGGAGAAAAAATTTTCTTTGGTGGAAGCATCAACTGACATTGTATTTCTGACATGCACAACCCAGAGAAGGCGGCCACCAGAACCAAAGAATGAGAATTCACAGATTCATATTCATACTTTCATAGAAAACCTGTCTTTAGTTTGCAAAATATGTTAGTGACTTTTGGCTACCAAACATTAGCAGGTAGAAGGATATTCATGAGACAGCCAACAGGGCTTCAGTGACAAAACTAAGAATGTCAATCATAAATTTAAAAAAGTATTTTTTATGTAAGATTTCAAGTTGAAAGCCAATGAGTTGTTATAGCATAGCTTTAATTCGTCCCATTACTACATCTTGGCACAGAAAGTGTTGTTTTCTCCCTTCAGACTTCAAAATCAGCAGAAATTGTAGTTTCCCCCCTTCAAGGAAAAGCAGAACACTCAGATCTTGAATTTTCTTGCACTGCCTGGAAGAAATCTGCTAGAGAAGGTAGACACACAAAGAACTGTGCCAGGCAGCAGGCAGGAACTGAATCACCCTTCTCAAACATGGTGTCTCAGCTTCTCATCTACCAGAGTTTTGAGGGACTCCAGAGCACAGAAGTTTTAGAAGAGCACAGCTCCCAGCCACCCACTGCTACAAGGTCTCCAGTACAGATGACCTAACAACATACC
>JAVJGI010000001.1:66093543-66150592 GCA_035590275.1 Ibycter americanus | reverse complement strand
AGGTACAATGCACAGCCTTATAAAACTAGAAGACATAAAACTATTGGACAACTGGAAAGGTTACTAGACACGTAATGTCTTCTTCTGCAACTTCTGCAGAAGTTGCCAGCGCTACCTCTGCAGACTTTAGCCCAGGCTGAAATATCAGCCATGATGACTAGATCTGACACATGCCTTGACCTCTAAATGTATGTTTGGAGCAGGACCTCATCTCGGAGCTGCTAGGAACACTTTGCTATCTTCCGTGCACAGAACTCCTCCAGAAGAATTAATTCTGTTGTCTCTCCACTTCCACAAACCCACATGGTTATTAAGAAAGTGGAATTGAAGTGTCATTCCCAAAGATTCTCAGCTGACTAAGCTAGCATAGCTAATGACTTTTTAATATCTTTTTATGCCTTCAGGAAAAGTGATATAAGTAATGTAGTATTTTGTTTTCCAGTTCTATAAACCCATTTGTTTTTGTCTCATTTCAGAGTCCCTCTTGGAGTAGCTCTCCAATTGGGCTTATTTTGTATTTGTTGAAATTTATATCCATCTATTGTCCTAGTAACAGGGTTGAAAGCCAGGAAGCGTAATATCTTTCTATTTTTGAGAAGTCATTTCTTTCTGGCTAACCTGGTCTCTCTGACCCAGAAGAAACTGTATCATCATTGAATTAATTTTCCTAAAAAAAAAAAAAAAAAGCAGCCTAAAATGAAATAAGCCACAGGGAACTGTGTGGAATAGGAATAACAGCAGACTGATATGTTCATTTTATGTAACTACCTCTGCACTTTTATGGGCCAAGTAAATTATTCTATTCTTCCAGTTCTTGTGGCTTGTTAAACATTAGAGGTATTATTACAGGTGCAGCTAGAAGAATCTTATTCCGGTACTATTTAAACATGGTTTGTTTCTTTTTTTTAAAAAAATGTATCTGTGCTTAGATAGAGTTACTGTTAAGTCTAAACCAAATCCAGCTAAATATAAACTGCAAAAGAATTCCAGTCAAATGAATTGCAGGAGGCAAATGTGTTTCATAGAAAGTAATACAAGTGCTATCATTCAGACCAGAGACTACATTAGAGGAATTAGAGACAGATTATTGTTCATTAGGATTTTATACTGAGACTCTTATGAACATTTAAGCAGGCCTATTCACAGCATTAAGACATCCTCCTTAGACCAGTTCAGAAAGTAAATACCAGGACACAATTATCTAACGCGCTTTATTTTCAAGCCCATGTTGCAGGTGTCTTGCAACTTACCACTGAAGGAATCAAGCAGAAAATTGGTATCTGACTATTTTACCACCTAATTAGAATGCTGAATTTGCCACAGCTGGACACGACATGTTTTTCTTACCCCTGTGGCAGGGCAGACTGATCTTACTCAGACACAGTGGTAAAGCAATCCATGCTCTCCCAGGGGCAGGTTGGTGTGAGACAGCACAAGGCTGCACATTCGTGTCGAGGACTGTTGAATTTCTAATTTCTCTTTGAAATGGCACTCTACACCAAACCAGGCTAACTAGAGAAGCTGACTACAGGGGAATTCTGCTTTTATAATGTTGAAAAGATGAGTTATATTCCTTTTCTTACAGTTTTTTCATCCCTCCAGGGCATACATACTGAACCTACTTACGGAAGGGAAAAGTGATTTTACCTCAACACTTAACAACTCATTCTTGTGGGGCAGTTGTAATACAATACGGCATTTCATCCTTTCCGTAGTGCCCTGCAGGTAACTTCAGTGGACAGCACTATTGGGCACATCACCCCAGAGACTATACAGCCCATATGGCTATTATCAGGACTTGCAAACACCACTCTAATAGTCGAGCGAGACCTGCACTAGCAGAAGAGAAACTGCCTCAGGAATAACAACTCCCACAGAGGCAAACCTCTGCGTATCACCACAAATCGGCACCAGTGGATTCCTCTCTGGCACAGCCACAGCAATAACCCAGGAGTTTCCCACATAATTAACTTTAGCTAGAAAAAGAACCTTTAGCTAGGTTCATTCTCTGTGCACCTCAAACTCTGTGCTGCAATGCACCAAATCACCTCTCTCTGCCTTTCGAAATAAATGACACTTTTTTCCCTTTTCTTTTTTTTTTTTTTTTTCTTTTTCCTGTGGAAAAGTGACTTTCCCTGGCTTAGACACCAGCTGCTGATCTTCCCTCCTCTCTGAGAACCAGAGACTAGCCTGCTTCTGGGATGCTCCCACTAGGTGTTTCCAAGCTGCACATGGGTCCAGGGTTGTGCCAGCTGAAGGAAAATAGCTCCTTTCTCAAATCTGTTTCTCAAGCAGCTTGTTCCTTCCTCTGTGTGAACATGTGCTGACAGCCTGTCTCTCTGTCTCATCTTCAGCATCCCAGACAGGGGTGTTGGACCGCAAGCAGCAACTGTCTGCTGATAGCTCAGGCTTTTAGTGATGATGTGGAAGAAGTGGTATTACTGATACCCCAGATAGAAGTAGTTCACACAGCATCACCTAATCCTCTGTCCCATTCCTCTTTCAAAAAATTACCTACCAGGCCGCGGACAAAAAAAAATCTCAGAATCCAGCTGGCTGCTACTTAGGCTGTCTATAAGCAGAGACAAAATAGATGACCCTAGTTTCAAAGCTCACCCTCACAAAGTAAATGCTTATAGCTCTCCTAACACCTGATTTCTCAATGGTCATTCCCACAGAGAGAAAATTATGGTCTTCCCCCCTTCCTACTGTGCTAACTGATCCTCTCAAGCTGAAAATGGTGTGCTAAATGCCCTTCAAGAACCAGCCAAAGTGGAGTGATCTGACTACTCCTTCTGCTTGTGCTATCTGTACTTCTGCTGACCTATTGGGGGCTTAATGATGTGACTGCATGGATTCATATATGTCCTATAGGAAAGTCCCTTCGCCCCCTGGTCTGTTAAGCTCCAATAAGAAAGTCTACAAGCTAAACTCTTCTCTGCCAGCTTTTGCAAGGACCAGGTCTGGCATGCTCCACCCTCAGAAAAGCTCAGCTTGTATAACACTGCTTGCCAGCCATCCTACCAAAATAGCTTTATATTCCACTGCAGGCTTCCTGTACAGCCAAAGCAGCATTTCCATGAATTCCCAGTCAATAGATTTTTTTTTTTTTAATGTTATGGTGACAAGTCAGAAAGCTTTATACCAGAGGATTTATAAAGCAGGTTAGCCTTAATTGGCCGTGTATCTTTCTCTGGCCTTAACACACATGCTAAAGGGGGTAAAAGCCGTTGTATCAGCAGTTCTTTATTACACTCCCTTTGTAAACCATCACACAAGAGACAAATTAAGGCAATGTCAGAGTCATATTCTGGAAACTTTTACTTTCCACTGTCAGGTTGGAAGGCAACAATTTGGTACCTTTGATCATTGTAGGAAATAATGTCAGTTGTAAGTACAATATTACATTGGTTTGAATTTAAAATGTTTCATTTCAAGTGCACTGAAGATAGTTATCGGTTCCATGTGCTTCAATGAATTTTCTAAGCAAGTACCTACAGTGTGGTTGTACCACAGCTCTCCTCCATTTGACTGCAGACCTTGTTTTTATGATGTGGTTGCCTTCTAAGTACACTTACCATTAAACTTGTAATAGATAGAAAGAAAGATCGATACAAATTCTATCATTCTGTATTAAGATAAACCACCCCCCCCAAACAATCCCTTATATTTTAATCTTGTGATTCAGTGTAATTATGTAATTCTTGTTCAGTGATGAATACACTGATAGGTTGACATTAAAGCCAAGTTTGAACTATTCCAGTCTGTAGCATAATGATCACATCCCCTGTAATAAAATTAATGTGGCCTCTTGGAGTTGTACGCTCAAACTCTGAGAGTGCTCCTCAGACCATCTCTGCCATACAGAAGAAATGCGTCAAGAGGAAGAAGAGAGGCTGCAGCATTGCTCACAAAAAATTGTGTTTTGCTGCCATATGCCTTTTCCCCTGTTTTTGTTCAAAATACTTCTGCCTGCCTCCTGCAGAGCTTGCTACAGCATCCCTGTGTGTAAATAGCATGCTCCTCTATAATTAGCTTCCTCCTCTGTGACTTAATCAGTGATATTGTAAACCAGACACTGTGATAATTTGATCAGCTCAGTGGCAGTGAATTGTACCATGACTAAAAAGTCCAGGCTGGTTGTAACTCTAGGAGAAGCATCTGCTTGAGGGGAAGGGTGATCTAGTCATTAGGTTCAAAGCACATGACTATATTTAAATCTTATAGCTAATCCCAGTTTCTATTCCTCACAGACAGTTCTACTCCCTAGAGTGAAGAGGCACGCAAGCTTTCTATCCCTCCATGATATCCAGTGATTCTTAACTACTCCATGCACTGCTTATGCAGAAGGGGAGGGATTGCTATATCCACTCCGGAAAAGATCACAGTCCAATGATGAAATGCTTTCCAATGAGGAAAGAAGTTTGGGATTCAGAGCTCTTCATGCAGGAGAGGACAAAGTCCTGTGTTTTTCCTAGCTGTAACAAGCGGATGGGAAGGTATCGAGGGAACCAAGTTTTTCTCTTGCCCTAGAAAAACTTAAAATTACAGTAGCACCACTGGATTTTGTGCAGCACATAAACAGGACTTGGGTCAAGGTAGGCAGATGGATGCCTTTGCCATGCAGAAGTGCTACAGCCTTCAAAAAACTCTCCTCCCAAATGTTTTTGGCTGGTGCAAAGCTGGGAATCCAGTGGATGACCAGGCATGCAGAAAGAAACACTGTGTTTCTTTTGTTTGCGAGGATATTCATGTTCCAGGACTCTGAGAGGTTATATGGTTACTTTGGTCTCACCAGCTCCTTCTTGATCCCATCAGTACTAGTTGTAGGCAATATGTTCCAATCTCCAGGTAATCTTGAATCATTTGGAGCATCTATAAATAAATGGATTTGTTTAGTTCTCTTTCCCTCCATCCCTGGAAGACCTTTCCAAAATCTCCAGCACGTTTCTGTGTTGCATTAGGTAGCTCTATACTTTCTGGCTTCGAGCTATCCATAGTAAGACATCACTGAAAGTAAAAGTTTCCTTCTACAGTGTCAGTTTTCTCTAGACTGCTTGGGCAACCGTTGGCTGGGTTAGTACATGCAAATTGCATTCTGCGATCTGCTAATGAGTTCTCAAGCTGGATTGTGCACTTAAATAGCTGAGAATTGCTTACATAATTTGTCTTTTCCCTCCCAAGTAAGCCTAGTTTCAGAAGATCAGGCAGGCCATTAGGAGCAATTTGCTCTTACATTAACACGGTGCCATTGTTTCTGTGTGTGTTAACTCCAGATTTGCAGGTGTATGCTTGCATGGAGGTAACACGAGCAAGCTTGCTTGCTTCATGCTGCTAATTACTTTTACAGCATTTAGTGCCAAAGCTCTCAATCAATGCTCTCGCTGAATATCAGAGTTCACTCTTTCCTGTATGTCACCTGGGTGTGAATTTCAGAGCATATGATATGAACGAAGAAGAAAAAGGTGTGCATTTCTTTCCAAAGAATTTTGCCAAACCTATTCAGCAGTGAAGTACCAAGATACTTCTGGGATAGCACAGGTTGAGCTGGACAAGAGGAAATGATCGTGCGCTATGTAGACAACGCATGAACAGATAAGAAGCCAAGCCAAGAGGACAAGGTGGATTTGTGTTACATGGCTAGGAAGTCAGTGGAGAGATTCCCTGGCTGTGGTCAGGAAAGAAATATACATACGCAGCAGATGCAAGTGACACAGTGCTGTCCCAGCACAAGGGTGAAACACCCATAGGCAGCATTTACAGGTTGCCTAGTGGCAGAAGATATTGGATGAATTGAATACTTCTTCAGAGATCAAATTCTGCCTCCATGGATCCATATAACACAGCTCTTGCATCTTGCCCTATCAAGAAGCTAAACTGAAAACATACCATGCCCCTAAAGGGAGCCATTTTGTTCAAGGATTTGTCCTTTCCTCCTGGCAGTTAAAACAAACAGCACAGGCTGGATGCAGACTGTTGGAGTTACTGTTGACTCAGTGTAATGGCATAAATGGGTTGCTCCCAGCACACTGGGACTGGTGGAGGTGTTCACAGCCTGCTTTAAAGGCCAGAAAGAACTGAAGAGTGATAAATATTCTGTTTGCCTGTGTATGTGTGGGTAGGTAGGGATGTATGTGTGCAAACCCACACATAAACCTTATTGTTTACCTAAGAAATGCTGCTGCCAAGGATGCAGGGCTGGACACTGTTTCTCCCTGAAAAGGCTCTTCCTCAGGACCCCATTCTGTGGTCCCAATGCACAACCCAAACCTGGTTCCCAGGAATACTGTCAAGCAGACAGGAGCAGCAGAGAGTGGTGGAGCCTCAATCTCAGCAAGCAGAACTGCAGCATGACGTGCGGTCCCTTGTGGCTTGCAAAACAGACTAAATAAATCAGAAGCTTTTCAAAAACCACAGTATCTCCAGGAACAGGCACCTTTCCCAGTATGACAGTATTTTTCTTTGCTTGAGATTCTTGTCCTGAAAAATCTGATTCTGTGCTTGTTTTGTACAAAGGCAAGACAGTAGATTCTGTCCTGCTTTCAGTGCTTCACTTCTTTGCCATGATGGGAGTGTATTGCTGCAGAGCTCTGAAAAAGCACTGAAGGAAGTTAGGAGCAGAAGTGCAACTGAGAAATGGTGAGCCTGGCACTCCTAAATCCTTTGGCAACCACTGGAAAACTGCCCAGCACTAATACAGACCCTAAATACTCAAATGACTCTGTCACTGAAAGAAGCACATCTGCAGTTGATGAGAAGTTGTGCTGGTGCATCTCCTTTGTATGAAATACCAGCCAAAATGACAACCCAGTCCACCTCACCGAGGAAAAGGGAAAAAGGAAAACTCAACCTGTGTAAAGCTGTCTTTTCTTGGCCTCTTTCTTTGGCAAACAAATTAGAGCCTATGCAGCATATTTATTCATTGGTATTTCTGGAGAGAGTAAGGCTTATCCTTGTAGTAAGTCAATCACAACAGCAGCACCCACCAGTGAGTTTGCATATGGGCTAAGTACTGTTCCAAGCAAGTACTTTTACTTAAGGGGTGTTATGTGGGAGCACTTAGGAGCTGTCGCCAGTAGAAGGATCCAATTTTGGGTCCTCAAAGGATTCTTGAAATGTGTTCTACATATGCTATGCCTTAAACTATTTGCCATAAAGCTATTGCATAGCTCTGCATCTTGCAATTCAAGAGCAGTGTTTGCTAGGACATGTCTGACACTACTGCTAAAATACTACATGCAGCCATTTTTGCACTTCTGAAAAGATACTGGGAAGTTGGAGAGGAAGCAGAATTTTGTAGTTTGAGGATGAACAAAAACCTTGCATCAACTTAAATTACCAAAACAAAGAGTAGCTTAATGTGGATAAAGTTCTGGGTATTGAAGATACATTTAACTAATGGAGAAAGATGTAAAAAGACAACAGCTGAGAGCGGAAAGGGGATAGGTTCAAATGGAAGAGGGTACAGCTTTTAACAGTGAAGGAGTTTAATTTCTGCAATAAAATATTGGGGCAGGAGTGGAGCTGCATCATTACATAAGTTCAGATCAAATCTGCATCTCTTTCTGGGGAAATGTTTCTGTTACCCAGGGATTTCTGTTCCCAGTACAGCAGGTCTACATGTTGTTGTAAGGTCTTGTGACACACTAAGGTGCAGACCCGAAGCTCTATCAGCATGTTCTGAAGTCAAAATGCCTGCACGGAAGATCCTTGCTAGGCTCAACAAGATCCCCAGATCTTATGACCTAAATCTTCCTAAAATATTTCTTTTTATTAAGTCCTTAAGTATCCTGTCCTTGAGTTGACTGACAGCTCATCTCCAGCTGTCATCTCCACCACATAGCCAGCTTGAGTGCCACTTGGAGAGAGAGTCCTTACTAAAGGGGAAGATTCCAGTCCGACTAAATGAAAATAACCTGACTCTAGCAGCAGGCATACTACAGTCACATCTCTGCAAGGTAAGAGTTTGGGTTTCAGATTAAATGATTTCTTCATTTCTCTTGGGACAATACCTTACATCATTATTTCGCTAAAGGCATCAAGTATCACAAACAAACCCCTTACTCCGTTTAGAGTTGTATGTTTTGGAGTCTGCCTCCCTCAGGTTCCTTGAGGAAAGACTAGCCTGAATGATGGGAGTCCATTGACCAGGCAAGTCCCACAGCAAGACCTTACCCTGAAACTGGGCTCCTTGTCTGACAGGTCACTCTTCATAATCACATCGTTCTGTAGTGCCACAGCTTCTGCATGGCAGGGGATCTGTTTCCTTTAAGTGCACAAAGATAGTTAATTTTGGCAGGTAGCCATTGCTCTTCTCTGTCTAAATTCCAATGTGTCATGGTTCCAGTGTGAGATGAACATAAACATCAAATTCATGCACTGTTCAGCTGCTATTTTATCACATTATGAATTCACCATATTCATTTAAGCAATACATTCACATGCAGTACAGGATGCAAGTGCTTTATGAATCACACCACATTTTTATCACATATCACTCTGTCTAATCCAGATCAGCAAAACAAACCTTTTGCAATATTTTCCCCTGTATCTAGTGTTTGAACATTGAATTTGGACAAATGGGAGGGGTTCCTTCAAGATGATCTCTAAATGATTGCAGCAGAAAGCATAATTAGGTTCTTCTTTTGGAATAGCATGAAATCATCTGCATGTACTTAAGAGTTCAGCAAGGCTTAAGCACTTTGCTGAATAAAGATTGATGGATAAGTCAGATCTGCAATGAATCTGTCTTTTGGATTGCTATACCCTTGGCACATCAGCACTCTGGTCCCAATCTGTAAGCATTGCTGGCTGTGTTCAAGTGCTAGATATTTTTTCCAGTGCCTGCATGGAACAGTGCAAGGAAGGGTAAGTCCTGCTGGCTGATTTTAGTGTAATAGGAGCTATTGAGTAGTTTCACCACAAAGTGAAATGCTTGAAGGAAGTTTGGCACCCAAGCATTCAAGAAAATTCTCCTGGAGGCTGATTTGCAGCATCTTGATAGGTATCCAAGACACTTCCAAATAATGAACCGTATAGGACAAATACTTGCAGATCAGTCCAATTAATTGTATATGCACATGTGACTGAGGTTTGACTCTGTATTCCATATGTCAAGCAAGAGCTTAACAGCCATTCCACAGCCAAGTCATTTTAAAGACATTATGCTTCTTCAGTGCTGCCTGCTACACAAAATGTAGCAAATGCATTCTATTTTATTTTTTCCCTAAAGGCTTGCAACAAATAAACCAAGATAAACCTTATCCTATGATCATAGGAAAATTCAGTTTGGAAGGGACCTCAAGAGACCATTTACTGCTCATATGATTCCCCTGTAACTAAGATTTCACTGTGGTAGCAAACAAAGATATGTGGTCTATTTATTTGAGCAAACCTGGGTCAAATCTTGGTTTTACTATGATCTAGTAGAACAGCCTTGAGTCGGGTACAAGGAGACTGCTGCTTCACGATTCAGTACTGTGCTACACAGCTTTATGCAACCCTATCTTCTTTTTATCCCTTTTGTTGTTTAATTGCACAAGAAAGTCTTGGAGGAAGAGGCTCTTTGTTCTGGGGTATTTGTGCTGTGTGTATCATGATGTGGCTCTGGTTTCAGTCAGATGCAACCATAGTAAAACTTAGCATGTTAGTGAAGTGATAGCAGCATTACATGGAGGCTGCAGCAGGTACTGGAATCACAACCTGATTCCCTGAAGCTTAGTCTCCACTTAATCAATAATGTCATCTCCTGTGGAATTTGCCTATTTCCATCAATAAAATACTAGGATTCCCACAACAGATCACTCATTACTCACTCTCTCTTTTTATAAAAAACATAGTGCTTACAGCAGGTGTCTGAGGTGATTGAATTAAAGATCCTGGTTGAAAAGCATCAGTGTACATCTCTGCAATGAACCACTCCAGATTACTTCTTTGAAGCACCATCTCACAATGGGACTCATCTTACTATTGAGCTTTTTTAACTGCAGTAGGATAATGATTTACCGAGTTATTTAGCAAAACCCCCTACGATTTGACATGACAGTAAACTGTCCAGCTAATGCTCATGCTATCTTTTCTACCTTCCAGTGTGTCATCAGAATGTTTAAAGCTGTAAGCCAGATCCAGAGTCTGTGAATTGGTGTCTTCTGACACCTTGTGCCAGATATTCACCTGCTTTATATCATGATAAGGCTGTTCAGACATGCAGAAGATATCTCCACCCAGAGAATAGCTTTTAGGGGAGCCAGATCAAGCATTTTGTGAAAAGAGCTTTTTTATTATGCTAATGGACAGCACGTCGCATCCTAGGGAGAGCGTGGGTTAGTTAGCCTAGAGAAAAAATGGATGTTAGATTAAATGACAATTATTGTGCCTTCTGGCCTCAGTTAATTTAAAAAATTTCCTGGTACATATGATTTCACTTTGAGATTTAAAAAAGTATGGTTTAGTATGCAGACACAAGCCAGGTCTCTCAAATGGAAAGAAGGAACTTTAGACTAATATTGTGATACAATTTAGGAACTTAAATTGCTTCTTATTTTTGTACTTATTCTATTAGAAGTAGTAGTACTCAGGAGAAGTGGAGGGGAAAATACAGCTAAAAACAATAACTGTGCTGTTACTTCTAAAGAAACTGCTTTTTTCCAATGTACTTAGATCTTCAATTTGAAAAAAGTTGATTTCAGTTGCCAACGAGAAAAACTGTGGGACTAAGCTGTCCTGGTTTGTTGATAAACTATATATTTCTTCTAACCATCTAGCTGCTTTCAGTGCTTTTGCCACTCAGGGAGAATGTAATTTACAATCAATTTCAACAAATACCACATGCATTAGGTTGAGAAAACAAATGATATTTCAATATTACACTTTGTAGAAGTTTCAAGTTCACCAGACCCTTCAAGTTGTTGGATTTGCTTGGGTTTTTCTGTTATTCTTGGTTGGTAAGTTTTGTGGGTTTTTTAATACTGTCTGCAGCCCAGCAGCTTGGAGACTGAGGGTTCAGCTGATAATCCTGCAGGCACTTGCTCAGCTGCTTAGGGTGAGATCTGCAGAGAGACTGAGGAGCCCCTTCTGGAGTCAAAACTTGTGACACCAGCTCAGAAGCATCAATTCCAGAGCACAAGCCACAGCCTCGGACTGAAAGCCTATTTCCTACTCAAGAGCATAGACAAGGGTAAGGACAGGAAAGATTTATATCAATCAACACCAGGGCTTCTAACCCTAGATTCAGGAGCTGGTTTGCATTTAGTGAAGATTTACTGTAAAAACACAGGACCCCTTAATACTTGACTCCTCAAGGTTCCTTCCACAAGTATTCAGATATTCAGGCATGAAATGAGGTTCTTTATAGCTTCTCAGAATTTTAAGGGACAGGTGTCGAGGTTCTGGTAAGCATTGTTTTAGTGACTGTCAGAAGTATATATGTCTTTTTCTACAAAAACAACTCCGAAAAAAGTCAGCAGAATTTCATTAATCTTTTCATGTGTTTGAAAATTCAGATAGTAAATATTTTAACGGTGCTTCATCTAGACTGGTCGTCTAGTCTTGCAAGTAGAATGTATGGAAAATTTCTACTGAACTTGAGTGTTAACAGATAGGACTTCACAAGCAGTCAGCATTTACCTAATGTTCCTTCTATTTGTCTAAACTGGAGTTTTACCACTTGCTTCAGGAAGAACAGGTTTGGGTAAATTTTAGAATACCTTTGCTATTAAGTATATAATAACTACCAAATTTGGACAAAGTTGCAGTCTCATTTTCAATACAGCATGATAAGCATTGATATTTTTAAATACCAATTACACTCATTCCATTCTAACATTTTATAACAGACACATTAAACAGCATTGAATTGCTATTCAAATGACTGAAAGATCTTACAGTATGATCTTTTGAACCTCAGCTCAACAGCTATGTGAACGACATCGAAGGAATACACCGAATGAGTTTAGAAGCACTTCAGAAAAATCAGACTGCCCATCCTTTTGATTACAAATGCAGATTCCCTTGTGCAAGTACACTAACTTTACAAGTGTAACAGCAAAATATCATCAGCCTTACTTCAGGTATGTCAGCAACTCCATTCCTTCTACATGTTTGGAGCCTTATACACTGCAAAATGTGTCTTAGCAACTGAAAAGACATTTTCTGACAAGACATACAAATCACTTCCACGATCAAAAGACCTTGTGCACAAAAACTCACATAGCCTAATATTCCTCAGCATTCAGAAAAAGATGTATACTCATTCGTACTAACTAGGGAATTGATTCTCCTGCACTGAGCAGGAGCATGAGCAATGTACTTGGCAAGTTACAAACAGCACATTATCTGTAGATTTAATTTTTCATGGAAGGTTGTAATCAGCACTCCTCTTACAGTGCTGTTATTTCAATGGAAAGTGCTCCAAGCATAGTTACGCATTTTGTCTCCAGATAGGGGGAGGGCTATATAGGAGGGGTATGATTGTTATTGCACCTGCAGTGCCCTCAACAGATTAACTGTTAGCTGCATCTCACATGTGCTACCAACCAGGCATATTAACTCATTACAAAAATAAGGAAGTCTGAAAGAGCTATGCATTTGTTCTACCAGACTGTTATGTGTGCTGTGCCCTGAACAGGGCTGGCTGGACTCACTGCAGTTCCTTTCAGTGAAAGATGTAAGAAGTCAGAAGTGATTTTTATAAATAGCCTCTGTAGAGACCTGTCCTGGAGTAGTTAGCACCAGCCTGAAATAGCTCTGCTCTGGATGTTAACATGGAATAAACAGTTGGATTTTCAGAGATCAAGCAAAACCTGGGCACCAGGGTCTTTTCCAAGACCCTTCTAGAAAAGTGTCCTTTCTAGTACTTTTGAAAGCAAAATCCCTTTTCCTATGACTTGTGGCTGCTACTACAAGCTCAGTAGGCTAAAGAAGGTCTTTCCCAGAAGTCAGCTTTATGACTGCTTCAGCTTGCTCCTCAAGCCTCCTGGGGACACATGGCCAGCACCCCACAAAACTGACTTTCAGGCTTCTAACAACTACTCACTGCTTTGGATAGCAAGAAAAATGTACAGTTGTAGTTAAGACAAGCCTACCTCTGGGCATGTCTCTCTCCGTGTTCACAGATCTCAAGCATAATTTGTGTCAGGCCTTTCAAGAGCCCAGGGCTCTCTACCCCATGTACCTTCTGCTCCTCATGGAGAAATCTGAGTATTGCTCTCCCCTCTGTAAACTGCTGTCAGTCTCCCTAGTTTGGGTACATTAGGATGTGGGTTTACTTCGTCAGCCTCTGGGAATACAGACACTATCTGACCTTTTTTATCCTGTTGACTGCTACTGTCAAATGCAAACCAGCAACTTCATCATGGGTTTCCTATTCACCTCTCCACACTAAGCCCCAGAGACCTCTTGTTGAGGAATGCTTTTGGCCTTGACATACATTTCTTCTTTATGTTGCCATGTGGATCCATCCATCCATCCATCCTCCTAAACACATCTATTAACTGACAGGCAGCTGTTACAAGAACATCCCTTGCCTATGTACATACAAATTTGTGGTCTGTACATAGGGCGCAAGGATGGACAGCATTGCCTGGAAGTCTTGGCAGCTGCCACCAGCTTCCTTTGTAGAATTCCTTAGCATAGCACCTTGTTTCATAGCATGTCCATTAGCATAGTATCTTATTGCACAAAACAAAACAAGCCATTTTTGGTTGCTTATACATGCCACCTCATGGCTAAAATGATTGATTTTTTCTCTTCTAGCTAATTCAGTGTTCACTAAAACAGAAACAGGGATTAATTTAGTGAAAGCACAATACTAATTAAGTATTGTAGTAAATACTTCCGGTAAACAGATGTTACACACTGAAATGTGCGGAGTATGGACATAACAACTAACACACAACCCACGTGACCCGTATCGCTTATCAGCAATGCAGCTTCCAGAGAATATTCTTGCCTTTCAGACACGTCAGAAGCAGAGTTTGCTGAGTAGATGAACACCAAGCAAGCAGAGGAAATACTACCACACTGTCACAGGTTAGCTGATATAGAGCAGTACTGTTGATGAGCAGTGTTGCTTTAAGCGTTTCACAGTGTTGGATCTACACTGGAGCTTTTAACAGGTTGCTACCAGCATTATATATGAGCTACCTAGTAAACGTAAGTTCAGAACTCTTTGCAACTGCGTCTTAACTCCCATAACTTAATTACAACTCTGGATTGTGGGTCATTACTGTCTGCAGCATTCAGCTTTTCTTTATGTCCCTGAAAAAGGTAGAAACATCTTTTACTTAATAGCAAAGAGCTTAAAAGACACATCCATGCTTTTTTAACCTCTTCAGTTTAGAGCAATTTTGTGGAAGGCTTTGGTGGTCTGAATCATGAACTATAATACCAGTGATTTCATCAATGGCAGGTGCTAAGCTAGAATCACAGGCACTTCCCATTCTGAGTGAATTAAAAATAGTGAGGCTAGTATGGAGCAGCTACCACAGTGTGTGGCTTCTGAAACAGAAGATTATCATCTGTCTTTGGATGTTGAAGTCTGAACTGAGTGCAATTTCCAAAGTTCTTGCTGTATTATATAGTTTTTAAACATAAAAATATGATTTTCAAATAAGCGTTCATACAAAACCTCAACAACAAAACCCCAGAGACCTTACAAACTCAAGAAAATATGCCAAAGAAGAAGAAATGTTTTTTGTTGTATTTCAACTATATAAAAAGGTGATATCTGTATAACAACTACATAGAGAACAACTCTAAACCAGCTCCTTTGAGATTTATTGTTCACATTCTCAATGAGACTAGGAGGCCATGTGAAAGTGGGGCAGCAAAGGAGAATCTCCATTTTTTATTGGATGCAGGGGGAAACGTAGTGACAAAGGACGATGAAAAGGCTGAGGTACTTAATGCCTGCTTTGCCTCAGTCTTTAACAGTAAGACCAGTTGTTCGCCAGGTACCCAGCTTCCTGAGCTGGAAGACAGGGATGGGGAGGAGAATGAAGCCCCCATAATCCAGGGGAAAATGGTCAGCGACCTGCTACATCACTTAGACACACACAAGTCTATGAGCCCAGATAGGATCCACCCGAGGGCAATGAGGCAGTGGGTGGAAGTGCTCACTGAGCCACTTTATCAGCAGTCCTGGTTGACTTGGGAAGTCCCAGTTCACGGGAGGTTAGCTAATGTGATGCCCATCTACAAGAAGGGCAGAAAGGAGGGTCCAGGGAGCTACAGACCCGTCTGTCAGTCTGACCTCAGTGCTGGGGAAGGTTATGGAGCAGATCAGCCTGAGTTCCACCACATGGCATGCACCTTGAATACTCCTCCCTTCAAGAGGGAGGTAGAGGTACTGGAGCATGTCCAGAGAAGGGCAACGAAGGTGGTGAAGGGTCTGGAGCAAAAGTCTTATGAAGAGCAGCTGAGGGAACTGGGATGGTTTAGCCTGGAGAAAAGGAGGCTCAGGGGAGACTTTATCATTCTCTAAAACTACATGAAAGGAGGTTGTAGCAAGGTGGGTGTTGGTCTCTTCTCCCAAGTAAGAAGTGACAGGACAAGTGGAATTGGCCTCAAGTTGTGCCAGGGGAGCTTTAGATTGGATCTTAGGAAAAATTTCTTCACCAAAAGGACTGTCAAGCATTGGAACAGGCTGCCCAGGGAAGTGGTTGAGTCACCATCCCTGGAGGTGTTTAAAAGATGTGTAGATGTGGCACTTAGGGACATGGTTTAGTGGTGGACTTGATATTAAAGGTCTTTTCCAACCTAAATTATTCTGTGATTCTATGAAAATTAAAAATGTTAGATGCAGAACCAATAAACCACTTTCTCCATTACTAATCTGCAGAGTTCTACCACAAGATGCCAGTGGAAGATATTGTAGAAGCATTCAGAACAGGAGCATTTGTTTCAATATACAGAACATTATTAGTGTCAAGGAAAAAGATTAATTAATCAAAGTTACTTCAGGAGTTAAATCAACAGCTATTTAGACATGGAAGGAAACTTTCTTTATGGACAACTTGCTTGCAGGATGCTTACATCTCCCCTTGAAGCATCCAGTCCTGACTACCACTGCAGATAGCAAAGACTTAGCTGGGATGTGGATTAGATCCAGTCCAATGTTGACACTCCTGAAGACACATGCAGCTATTGCATTCAACAAAATTGTCAGACTTTATTAAATACTCTGTAACAAAAAAAAATAATCCAAGAATCTGTCTTTAATCATTTAGAATAAACTGTCTGAGGTTTGCTTTTTAAAACCTCACCTTTTTGTGTGTACCGGTTTGCCCTTGATTTACTGCTGTACATACAGAGCACTCAAGATCAGAGATCTTCTTTTTGTCCTCCTCCACAAAAGCAGAAAGTAGTAACTAACCTGGTGATGTACTGAAAACATGTTGAGAAAGCTTTAAAATCCTTCTTTGTGTAAGAGAAGTTGCCTGAAAAATCAGGTGCCAGACCAGGTGGCAACCCCCTAACTGCTGGGAGCTGGGTATAGGAAAAGGATACGACACACCGCAGCCAATGCACTTACAGCTGTGACAATGCTTTGTATTTAGTTTATAGCTCTCCTGAAAGCATAAAGTTGTATGCTTGCTCCTCCACAGTTTAAAAACATACTGTAAATGCATTGGGTTTTGAGAAAAGTCTCTACCTCAACTCAAGAGCCAAAGTGCCTGGCAAGGCAGGGATCATACAGCTTCCATGGGTACAGGTCAAGCAAAGCTTTTTCCCAAGCACTCACTTCTTGCTTAGCTGATGCTCAAGATGACACCAAGAATCCACCCAACTTTTGAGTGAGAAGCAGACAGCAGTGCTAAGCAATTGCTGAAAATACAGTACATTTGAAATCCAGACAACTTCGATTCAGGCTATGTTTCCAGCTGCAAAAGTCCTGGCAGAGAGACCTAGCTAGAGCCATGCCTCAGGACACTTGGCAGGGGATGCTGGTCACATCAAAAAGAGTGGTCACACAAGGCGTGCAAGCAGATGGCCCTGGCCTTAACCCAGTGACAAAGACCCACACAAAACTGAAGGGGATGGGGCGAGGGGCATGCAATGAGACATCAGGGGCAAACCCTGCCCTCTCTTAGGGTACGACACAGGCATTTGTAGCCCTCTTGAGACTCCCCATAGGACCACTATGACAATCTTAAAAGAGCTAAATCCAATTGCTCCTTGTTCCCAGCACAGCACCATTGCTCCTGACCTAATCTGCTGCTCATCCTCTAATCCACCTCTCCTCAAGCAATGAAAGGACTTAAGAGCCACCCTTGAAAGTGAGTCATTTGTAAGAAGCCAAACCATTTTGCTGAGCTGATTTGTATTTGTGGATCAGAAGCTTCTCCTCCCACCACACTTCAATCTCTCTAAAATAAAGTTACCAGGTGAGGTCTCTTCTTTCAGCTGCCAAATAGGGGCTCAAAATACCAAGGTGAATTACAGACAGAAAATTCCTCCTGAAGGAGGAACTGCTGCAGTTCTAGCTCTTTGCGCTATTCTTTATTCACTTTGAGACCCATTAGCATCCTGCATCTTTCACTCCCATTCCTTCTTTTCACCCCATTCCAATGCTTCTGCTTTGCTAAATGTCTGCGAATGAAAAGCGAACCAAGAAGTTAGAATCAGAAGACAGATTCAGATCGTTGTAAGCAAAATGCCCAGTTTAACCAACAGCTTGCATTAGCCTTTTTGTTTTGTGCACTGCAAGCTTTACCCCCCTGATCCTAGGTAGAAGATTGGACTGTGAGAACCCAGACCACCCCATTTTGCTCATCCATCTGGGAAGTATTTGGGTGGGGGCTGGCCTCTGGAGGGTGCCTTTTCACAGGAGGTGTTCACACCACAACACTGCACACTATCTGAAAGATGTTCTTGTCCCTGATGTCTCACACCAGATGCTCACAACAAATATGCCAAGCTTTTCCCCTCAATCCTTCTGTGTCATCCCTACAAGTTATCTGCCTCCTTCGCTCTCCCTTACTAGTTTGTCAGAAAAGCAGCCTTCAGCTTCTGTAGCCTTTAGAAAACAAAAACTTCAGATCCCCAGTTCAGTGTCTTGAAGGGTTTCAGTGAAGAAAGACAAACCCCCTAAAAGGAAGTCTTTTCAAAAAATAAAAATTTCTCTCCCTAGTTTAAACAGCAGAAAGATGTCACTTACCAGTGTTTGCTAATGAGGAAACAAAACCAGGGGGAAAAACAGGAGAAAGTAAAAAGAACCTTCTGCAGATTTAATGGCCAAATGTCTAGCTTGCTACCGTCATCTTCCTTATTCTTTACAAGATCATCTTGGCTCAATCAAACTAACCAGTTTGCAAATCTAATTTGAATTCTTAAAAGCAACTCTAATTTATCGTGTTCCTTTCTAAGGTCAAATCTATTCTGTATTCTTTTTCAAAGTTTTCCAGCATAGTAAGTACTGTAACTGCATAATAAGAGGAAACACAATTCTTACTTTATGGAAAATTTCCTTGAAAAAGAAAATAACTCTGCACTGCTGAAGCTATTATGAATCTCAGTTTTTATAATGCACATTGGTATGCTCATTGGTTTTCACAAGAGCCTTGTACTCCTTGTGACTGCCAGACATTGTTTTTATATATATATACACACACTTATACATATATATGTAACACTCAGAGAAGATAAATCAATTCAAAAGATGCCAAAGTGCAGCAAACTTGAGAATTGTATCGTCTTAATACCAGTGCTTTACTAAAATTTATTTTTAAGTAGAACAGCAGTTGATGGACTTTACAGGACCATAGGATAGCTCAGGCATCTTAATTGCTAAATACCAGTATTAGTTTCAAGTATGGCTGCTACACTGAAAAATGTCAAACTGGGAAGCCCAGAAAATACACCAGAAGTAATGGAAGACGAGTTTAACACATTTAGCTATACATAGGAAGCAGAAACTTCAAATTGCAGATCTAGTTCTCTTCTCTACGGATGATCTAAGCTCACAAGGGATGCCAAATTCTCTGCAGACATAGAACTTACGTGTTGTGGAGTGGCATCACATCTCAGATTTTGGCTGCAATTTTCAGAAAATCCTGAGTGAGTCAGTTCTAAATACCACTGAAATTAAATACATACAGATAATTTAATTTCCTTAAATAAGCAGTTATGCAGAGCTACTAATAATTCAGGTCACTAAGTCAGGGCTGCTAAAACCTTGATACCATATTGCTCCACAGTAGAATAAACACTTGGTTTCACTGGGCAGTTATTTCTATTCTTTACACTGGTCCATTTTGAAAACTTTTGACATAACATGGGGCTCTCCAGACCATGAATCTAGCCTTACAAGGACTCAAAAAGGGGAAATATACGATAAATTTCTTAAGAGTACTTCACTGTAGCAGCACTGCAGGATCTTGCAGGAATAGAGGCAGTGGTTTGTTCTAATGGGACATGACAGTAGTTGCTTCTCAATGGCAGAGGGAGTCTACTGCTATTTCTAAGTATCTGGCATATTATTACACTCATCTCCATGCCAGGATTCTATATTGCCCACCCAAGGTCTTAGACTAGAGCTATTTTGAAATAGATAGATTTGAGCTTGGTGACTGGTTCTAAGCAGCACAACAAGACATTTGTCAGGCAAGGTGTTTCTCTTCAAATAGCTTTTTTACCTTGCAGTATTCAAAGCTGTTAGCAATGTTAAACGGAATCCTGGGGGAGGCAGGCTAACAGGGAAAACACAGGCAAGATATTTTAAAACATACAACTCACTGCACAACAATGCAACTCACAGCCTAACACTGGTCTCAGCTGTATTCAGTACGGCACCAGCTCTGCCAGAGCTGGGTGCACGGCAAATGCTCATTTCAGAATGGGCATAAACATGCATTTTTAGGTATGATCTTTGGCATCTGGCTTAAGAAATAGGATGTGAACATCCAGCTCCAATAGTGTATATGAGTATGTGCTTGAGGTTCAGTTAAATATCTGACCACCAAGTCCTAATCTGATGGGCTAACTACTGATTTGGAAACTTCCATTTCTATAGGCTTTGGAAAAGCTGGAGTTGATTTATTCTCTGAGGTGTTGGGTGAACACAGGGCAGGCAAGCAGAAAGGTCTTTGTGTCTAAGGCACAAGACTTTTGCTTTTAGTGGTGCCCCATGGCAAACCTAGTCCAGAGGTTAATGGATGAAGCACAACTAATGAAGCCCTGCACCAGTTTTTATACTAGCTCTCAGGCTTTTAAATTCAGCAAGCCTTTGCCGTTATGCTTTTTCCCACCTTTTTTAAAAGTTGGGAGCACTTCAAAATTCTTCAGCAATGAAATGTTGTGCTCAAGGAAAAGAAATCCAGCTTCAATTCTCACTCTAGCAGCATGTAAGGGACATAGTGAAAGCCCTCCAGGCACAGTACCCACGCTAAGTCCCAGAACTCAACTGTCAAAATTCAGGGTAGCTCACATAGACAGGTTTCCCTGTTGGCAAACAAAATGCCAAGGAAAGGGGAATGGTTTCCTAGCCAACAGTGTTCACTAAGCCAGTGTTTACCTGGAGTCTTTTTTGACTTTAGAACAGTGCCATACTCAGATCCAAACGCAGCTGAGCTCTATTCTCCAAGATTTTCCCCAGCTTATTCATTATACCCAAGGCAACATACTCTAACAAGATGGAAATGATCCAGTCTCCCCAGAACTTACACACACATTCCCTGCTGTGCCCCCCACCACCCCCTCGAGAACCTGCCAGAGAAACTTTGAGTTAGGAAACTATTTCTGTTAGTGCTTACATTGCTCCTTGCTCAGGGGAGTATGTACATGCATATCCACATGCTTTCCTGAAGAGGGATAGATTCTCTCAACCCGGTGTCTCACCCTGCTTCTTCCTTCAGCAGTGCCTTTGTTTTTTTGTAGTTCCCTAGTTTCGGCTAATAGATCACTTGAACAGACAGCTTTTCCACATTGGATGAAATGTCTTATAATAGGGCTCCAACCTTACTGCAAAAAACGCATACAACAGAAACGACTGAAATGTGGAGTAAAGCCTTCAGACCATTCTGGAGGTGACACTGTTGAACAAGATTCTCATCCCCTCCCCCTGATATTGAGACTGAGGATTTATCTAACGAAATTATGAATCACAGGCATATTTTTGTTGTACCAGTGTGTAATTATTCCTCCAAGCAGCTTCCTGCATTTGTTCATGGACATTTGGACACACTTTGACACTTCTGAAGGCAAATAGACACCAAGAAATTACATAAGCCTGTCCAATAACACACTGCTTTTCACAATAGTCACAACAAGGAAATTATAGGCTGTTATTCTGGTTTTGTTGGCTGGAATGTCTTTTAACTACTTATTGTTTACCTAAAACCCAATAATCCTCCATTTTGAAGATTCACAGAGCAAATAAGATGACTTGTTTTTCTGAAAAGAAAATTGCCCTGCAGACTTAGATGGTCATGCAATCAGTCTGGGGTGACAGCTGGTATTTAAATGGAAAATTAATTCTTCTCAGTCTGTCAAAGCAGGGACCTCATCTTCCAAAGGAAGTGTGAGATTGCTTAAGACCCTGCATATCATGAAGTCACTGACAGGAAGAAGAAATGAGGTGAAACTAGAAATCATATTTCCCCCTGAAAGCTGCAGCTTGCTTGCAAGCCCTGCTCCCACACACCCCAGGGGGGCTCTGCAGGGTAGCAGAGGAGTAACACTCATAACAATGGTGACAGTCCAACCAGTCCTAGGAAGACAGCGTCTAACTGTACAATAAAGGCTCACAATTAGCTCCTGCTTACCCTTGCCCTGGAGTGTACTTTTATAGCCTGCTTTTAAGCCCTGAGACATATCTGCAAAGGTGAGAGAAGGGGGCTGTTCAGAGCCATGATTGCTCCTCACTGTGCGATGCCACCAATAACCTATTTCACTCCAGAGCACAACTTATCCTCTACTACATCCCCCAACCTGCTATCTGGGGACTGCTCAGTGAGTGCGCCCTGTTGGGTGCCTAGGAAAACCAAAACCATTGTGTGCACTGTGCTGTACATCACATGTTCAGCTCCAATGCCTTTCCCTGCCTGCTCCTGCCCAGCAAGGACTACCCCATACACAACCATTGCACAGCATAGCAGGGGTGCCCAGCAATAAATCCCCAGCAGCATTTGGGAAGGTCCTTCATGCTGTGCGTACCAAAAAAGATACTTTAAATGGAATTTCCTCAGTTCCTAGCCCACGTGTATTTGTGATACTATGCTCAGGTTCTCTGTTTGAGGAGTGTTTTGATAGCTGAGGCAAAACGAAGAAAATTAATAGCATAGATGTTACTTATACAGCTTGTTTTGTTTCAGAAAGAATTCAAAGCAGAATTATTCTAAAAGATGTGTTGAGACAGCCTTCAGCTGAAGTACATCAGTTTTGTTTCCTGTATTTCCAGGCAGAGACTCCCACATATTTCAAGAGATGCCCAAATATGTATACGATCATCTTCAAGTCATAGCCCTTTATATTTCTATTGTACAGATATCCCTCCACTACTGTAGCACCTGATGTTGCCTCCATCCTCCCACAGCCCTACAACATAGGAAAGCACTACCAACCAAAGCAGAGATGAACATGAGGTGCAGAGAAAAATAGTCTGCAGCCAGCTTGATGGGAGTCACACAAGAAGCACCTAGCAGAGCTGGGAACCAAGCATCAGGCACATATACACTGAGGTATGTGTACTAACACTAGCTTACACCAGCCTTCCCCTTCAGTAAAATACTCAGTTTAGTTTGTCTTCAGGCTGTATGCTTTGCCATAGTTGGATTTTCACCAGGAGACTATGAGCATACTTATACACATATAGGAGGCATGCAGATGAACATATCAATTTTAAAAACACAATAGACAGCACATAGCTTTAACTTGTCAAAGGCCTGCCATAGATGATGCTGCACACTCCTGCCAAACTGATGATCTGGATGCAGATCATGGGCTCTGACTGCAGATGTTAGGAGTGCACCATTCCTAACAGATGCATAATCTGATTAAATATGAAATGCAATGATATTGTCAAAACCCATTAATCACTCTTTCAGGACACATTAATGTAGGCTTTACTGGCAGCTGTGATGATTATACTGTCTCTGCAGGTACTGTTGCTCAATGTTACACACTGGGCCTCAAAGAAGAAAAGATATTCAGTATGGAGAATATACTTAAATGCACTGTACAGGTATTTCTATCACAAAAAAGTGTTTGTATTACATTCCTGCAGCCTTCTCTAGGTTATTATCTGATTTCTACATAACCCTCCACATCTGTGCCTTGTGCAAAGATAGTGATAACTTGTCAGAAATACATGGATTCAGAAACAAACTGCAGGCATGGCAGGTCTATGTATTAAAATACAGCTCCGTAGGGGATATTCTAAGATCTCCCTGTGTAACTGGGGGAAACCTACAGGCATCTGAAGCAGAAGGAAGATTGGACCAAGCACCTTGCACCTACAAAATGCATTGCACAGAAAAGACGCCCCATGATTAGGGTCTAAATATCATAGGCAGACAGTTTCAGAAATGAACACATCCAAACCTCATTTTTAGGCAACCAAGCCTTGATCGTCAAGGTTCTTCAAGTATCTGTTGACCTCCATGATAAATGCTGGTGCCTGGATCCTCTCAACAATTAACCAAATTAACAAAACCCATGTTTAGTTCTTACCACTTTAGAGCACTTGCTGTGTCTTCCTGTGCTTCAGTTTGCCAGTGCTCCTCCAGAAAAAAAATCTTTCCATACTTTCTACAGATCCTATCTTCCCCTTCCACACACACTACTACTATACTGCTTTTCAGAACCATCCCTTTGCCTCTGTGTATATAGCTGCAATTCTTGCACAGAAATACTAGGTTAGCAACTCAGATGCATCAAGGTCTAGTAAACACCATTTGCTCTCGTCTCTTCCCTGCCACACCATCACCTTAGTATTGACCCTGCTGCCTCTGTCAGCAAGGCAGGATACTCCAAGCTTCTGTTCTTCAGGCCTGGGAACCATAAAAGAGGAGCACAGCAGGCAGAGGACTTCGTAGGGCTGCTACATCAAATGAGATGGCCTCTCCTTTAACAGAGGCATTCAAATATCTGGCTTCTTAGCCTGGGAATTAAATCTGCATGCACTCCCTTATTTTATGTCACTGGGTCCAAAGCAGACAAGCTGTGCATCAGTCTTGCATCCATGCAAGCTTCCTTTATTGTGGCTTCCTATGCCCTTAATGCATCTACCACTACAAACCATCTATTACAAAAGTTATCTGTGCATTTATGCACAACTGGAATTTATTTCTACATTTTATTTTAGCCTTTTCTCAGCTTCATTTGAGATTCCAGACTTGTGAAATAAACATGGCTTCCTAGACCTTTGAATTGGTTATTTTGGCTTCAGTGTTAGAGAAAGAACAGCTCCCAGGGCCAGTAGACATTAGGAAGACCAGCAGGAGATAACATTTCGTAATAACTGAGGGAACAGATCGAACTGATTGGCACAGTAAGGACATGCCCATTTACTGTTCAAGAGTTTGGCCATGACAAGCTACCCAAGGAATAGCAATAGTTCATTTACAGAAGTGACCAGCTGTGGCTGGGGCAAGGGTAAAGGTCAGTGTATGGTCAAAAATTTTGGCAAATTAACAATAACAAAGTCTAGTGGCTACTAGTAAGTTGCCATACCAGACTTCTCCAAGAAGGTGATGCCAAACGAAAAAGCATAGGAGGAAAAGACCAGGATGTGCCAGGTCACAGCAAGGGCTAATATCCCGTCTCAGACAGTTGCCAGAAACGGATATCTGCAAACATAAGGGGTTAAAACTCAAGGGCAAAGTTGTTACTTCCTGGCCCACCAGAAAGTTGTTTCACATTTGTCCTGTGCCAGAAGCAATGGCTCTGTTTAACAGCCTGCTCATAATATTATTATAAAATAAAAATCTTATTTATTAATTTGTCCAGTCACATTTTGAGCCCATATAAGCTTTCAGCATGTGCAGCATCCTGTGGCAATTACATCAGCAGCCTAATTACCTGGTGCGTGACAGATTATCCCCTTTAACTCATCCTATACACCTACTAGCCTCCTACAAGGTTACCACAATGCCTTGTAGGCCTTGTGCTAGAAGAGGCAACATCCTACCCCTATTTCCATTCACCATATCATTCATGACTATGGACCTGTCATATCTCCATTTTTTCATTGTTATTTAGCCATTGCTCAGTTACAGAAAATAGTCCATTGTTTCTGTTGCTTTTATTTCTACTGTATTTTTCTCCTTCCTCCCACCTCAGCCATCTTGCTGATCTAGGCCTCCAGTCTGCAATTTACAGGATCAAATAGTGGATAAATTAGAAGCCTGACAGCTTCAGAAGTGACCAAGATTGGCACAGCAGTCCATTGTGTATTGTTGATCAAAGGAATACAGTTTATACTGAAACTCTTCAAAGCAGGGATTTTTACCATGTATTTGCACAGTACTTGTCTCAGTGGGGCCTTGCCTTATCTAGGACTCATGGGTGTCATTCAAACAAATAATTAACAAATAGCTCAAGTAGGTAAAACAGTGCTAGATAGGCATTTAAGGAGAATAAACACTTGTAGTTGCAGACTTTCAAGTATGCTAAAACAAGCATTAAGATGGTGATCAGTGAAGGAAAGGAAACAAGCCTGTTTTGTAGAGTGACATGGAAATGGCTTTTGGCATCGTGAGATATCTCAGGGCAGCAAAACCAGAGTAGTACCTGCATGCAAATACATATATGCACATAACTGGCATACGTGTACATCAGCACATAGCAGCATATGAAGACAGCAGTATTTTGTACAAGGTAGGTTGGAGAAAATTGTTGTGAGAAAAAAAATATATCTTTCTGCACTGCTTCTTAATACAAGACCATGAAGGCTTAAGGGAGGCAGCACTATACAGTAGTGTCAGAAGCAGGTTAGAGAGGCTTTTCTTAGGTAGACGCTGATGCGCTGATAAGTTAATGGGGAACCGACAACAGCCCCATTAGCCCTATGGATCAATAAGAGGATCACTAAAGTGAAAACTAACAAACCTCACTGTAAAAAAGCCTAGCAATATTCACTTTATACTGAACTCATGGTTATTTAAGCTTCTGTTTGCCTATGTGATCAGAAGCAGCATTCTAGGTTGTGGTTCAAAACTACTATAGAAACTGTTACCTGATAAGCTACAGCCTGAGGAATTCCTAACACCACCTCCTTGTTAGATGCCTCTAATGGTGTTCCACAAAAGCAGACTGAAATCCATGTAACAGATCAACTAGGAGCATGAAGTCACTGAATATGAAAAAACTGGAACACAAACATAGCATGTTAGAAAAACGGAGATATTATTTTTTTTGCCTCAGAATGGATCAGTTTGTCCACTGGGGAATACTGATAGAAATCTTCCCTTCTAGGCCATGGCCGTGCTTCATGGGAACTGTTATTGTAGGTTCTGTGGTGTTTGGGGTTTTTTGTTGTTGTTTGGTTTTTCTGTTTAGTTTTTTTTTTAATTATCTGTTCCCTATCTTCCCTTTTGGTGAATGGCTGGCCCAGAAATAGAGGGCTAGTGCAGAAGATAGGTAAACCAGATAATCCACCCAGAAGGCCCAAGAATATTGTGAAGAGGAGAAAAACACTTATTGCACATTGAACTACTGGAAAAAGCTTCCACTTTATTTTTTGTCAACATTACATCCTTTAGCAAGTGAGCACTTGAACACCATGTGTGCAGGACAGGGTATATATTTGACCGATATGGGAATCATCTGAAACAAGCCTAAGGAATCACAATTATAGTCAGTTTCACATACTAAAAACGTTTAGACCCAATTCTTATTTACACTGAAACCATCGCTCAGCACTGTTGATGTACAAGGCAATAGCTCTCCCCACCAGAGGCCCCAGGAGTGACCTGCTATCATGTGGGGAGTCATGCTTGTCCTTTCAAACACAATTCATGTCTTTTAATGAAAACATTAACTTCTTAAGTCCTTATGACACCAACATGAAAAATACAAGCTTCCCTGCCAGTTCTCACTCTCAGAGTTACTGCCACAAATCTGTCCCCAGCTCCTTTTTGCTCCTCCTACTTTCTTGCTCAAGGAGCTACTGACTGTTAGGAAACACACACAGGCTGGTTAGGCAAGCAGCAAGCTCTCCCCCACCTCTCCAGAGGAGGGGAAAGCAATTGCAGACTGAAGTGCAGCCCTGGAGACTGCAGGATTGAAAACCAGGACCGATTCATGATGCACCGTACAGGCCCATAATGCTCAAAAGAAGTGTAAGGACTTCTCATCACTACCCCGCAAGTTTCTTCTTGGCATTTTGCCTTCAGAGTTTTATTTCCACCACCAGCAGCTACAAAACACCTCACCTTGGAGGGCTGGAAGCACTGTCCTCTAAGCATGGGAGACAAGTCTCCAGTAATACTATGCTAGTACTTTGGCCAGAGGAGTGTCTGATGGGGGGCAGTGAAAGCCAGGTTTAGACTTGCACAAAACCAGCTTTGGATTACCCAAACCACTACACATCTCCCAAGACAAAATGCTGGAGAGTATTTTGGAAATCATCTTCCCAACATGGGGAGGAAGGAGAATTGCTATTTTGGCTAGTAGAGGCTTTGTCTCCAATCTGTGTGCACAGTGTGTTTCATACCAGGGAACTATTTAAGTTTATTAAAATAAACAAATAGGACACTGTAGTGAGCAATTAGCAGCAGGGATGCCTGTCACCCTACAGAGGCCTGATGAGATATGCTTTTCAATGCACTGCTATTTAACAGTACATTTTACCTTTCCTAGAAAAGGAAAAGCAACATCCTGGAGTTGGTTTTGTAGAGACCCATATATAACGTAGTCTAAGCAGTATCCTGGCTCTTACATACAGCTACACCAACTAGCACCTAACACAGGGGTATTTTCTGTTGAGCTTTTGCAGGAACTGCATATAGACAGACTTGAGGCTGCTACTTCATCTGCAGCAGTATTTCTAGGAATGGAATGAGAATATCAGACAAATACCTATTTATTGAGAGTATTTCTTAGCTACCTTAACTTGTACAATACTTGCCAAGTATTTCTTGAGAGTAATTCCAGCTGTTGAAAATGCAAATATTCACACTTTGCATTTAAAGCCACTGGTGCAACCCAAGACTGCTTATGCTTCAGTGTAACTTATATGCTTGACTGAAATCAGGGTGAGAGCACTCAGCATCTGCAGGCTGGAACTCTCCTGAACAAGTGCTTGCAGAAGCTTACAGTAATGCCTGTTAGTTCTAAGCAGAGGCTGACGCTGCAAAAAGCACTGTGCGTGAAGTTTTAATAAGAAACACTGGCCATAGGTGGAACTGAGAATATGGAGTTATCTATGCATAGAGAGTTGCTTAGATAATAAATTTTAGTACCATGCTATGTTTAATTTAGAAACAAACTAAATATAAGAAATTACCAGCCATTTGTTGCAATCTGTAAAGTTAGTACAGGACTTCAGAGGTCTCTGATCTCCACCCCAAGCAAAAAGTAAGTAAGAATTATTGTAATGGTAAAAGACCAGCACTCTTTTGGACTTTGAATCATGCTTGAATAATACCATTTATTTACATGATTATTCAAAGGGATTTTCAATGACTATTCAATACCAAGGAACCCTCAAATACATGTATTTCCACCTCTATCTTCACCTTTTTAAGAGAAGAAAACCCTTCCACTGCAGAAGGTAGGGACACAAATCTGTGATATTGGAATACTGACTTTGTCCTCCATCAGGTCACTGTAGTCTTGGAAAGGACTAGAAGAAACATCTGTGTGAGCCCTCTTGCCTTGCTGCCACCTCTGTGAAGAGATCACCAGAAATATTACTTCATTGCAAAATGAGGCATAACCCTATCATGGCTCAAGAAAATGGCACTGTGAATACCACAGCTTGAGAGTGAGCCAAAGCAGACTCAAAGCTTGCCAGCCTTTTCTCAAGCATCCTAGATGTCTGAAGATCATGGTAAACAGAATATAGGGAAACTCAGTAAAAACACGATCTCTCACTCTTCCCTGTCATGGAAGAGTCATTTCGTTATACTAGCAGCTTCTGAGTCATTCACCAGGAGTGCCTTTCTCCTGTGGAAGGTTTTTTGTCTTTTTCCGTATCAGACATTACACAGCCAGTTCTAAGAACTGGCATGCAGCCATACTTCTTTCACATGGACAAATATCCAGGCTCCCAGTTCCTTTTGAAAAAAAAAAACAAAAAACCAAACCAAAAAACACCACATGCAAAAAATCCCCAAAAACCAAACACCATACAACCAAAAAAACACCTAAGTTCAGCCTGTGAATTATAACACTGGTACTCTAGGCAGGGACAATCTCCCCCCAGTACAACAGCCAGTGCCCAGTTGAGGGATGACTCAAAGTTAATAAGGTGACCTGTATCACTCTGCCATCCTGGAGTAACTCCCTCATAGACCTCAAATTCTAAAGCAAGCCCTTTGCAAAGGCATCCAGCCTGAGCACAGCTCGCAAGCTAAAAAAACCCCAACCACCAGCTTGGATACTTTGATTTCCATTGACCCTCCTGGAACGTGCTAGTCACTACTCAAACACCAAGGGTTAAGGAATCCAAGGCATACACCAGTTAGCTTAATCTTTTCTTATGAAGCCAGCAAGTTCCCAAATAAAAACCAGAAACATCATGAAGGTGAAAATTTTTATGCACTTGCTAACATTTATCATGCCTTAGCACAGGGAGAAGGGCTGGCAGAGGAGCAGGAAGCAATGTTACACCTAACAGATCTGTTCTGGCTTACACCTGGGCAAAAAGCCTGTTCCACAGCAGGAAGGTGCTGAGAACTCCAGCAAGTTCAAGATAACGCAATGAGAACAAGGCAACAGTTTCTTCCCACCCAGACAAATACTGACAGGAATCACAGTATTCTGCAAATCCCTGCATCTTAGATGGGAAAACAAGAAAATCCAGGAATAGTTGAAGCTAACCTGCTTATATGACAAATGCCACCAGAAATATTTTTGACTGTTTTAAATAAAAACCTGCTCTGGGATCAGTTTGCAACAAGCTGAAGAGGAGGAAAGGTGCTGCCCGAGTCACCTGAGTACCAAACAGCACAGAGCTGCTATTTCTTTGTTGTGCCATACTGAACCATGTATGGTATCTCATATTGACTGTCCATCAAATTCCAGGATTTAGGATAACTTTTATGAAAACTATTTATTGGCTGGATTTGAACATACTTAAATATTTCAGGGAATCTGTGTAAACTATAGAGATGCACAGCATGAGACAATGATTCTATTGTTATTCACCGCATACCAAGATGAATGCAAGTGAAGTTTGTAACAGGAACTATCTTTCAAATGTCGAATTCAACACATAACTGTCACAGAAAAACAAATATACCACACACCATAATCCCCCACCCACCATGTACGGTAGTTAAAAATCTGCTTAAAGGAGGGCAAACCTGTGCCAAGTGTTGGCAGTGGCAGAGTACAGTTCCTGGAATAACATTGCATAAGCAGGAGAATTACTCATAGAAGATAACACGGTCTGAATTTTTATTGTTCTGGAATTTGCTGAAACACAGTGCTTCAAGAGGAGAAGCCAGGCTGTTGATGTATATGATAATAGTTGGGAACATCGTCTGTATTTCAGGGACAACACGCTGTCCCTTTCGATAGCATCAGCTCTGTATCTCCATGTAATCACTCTAGTTTAAAATTAGAGCAGGAGCCTGTGGCCAGAGAGTTTTAACACTTCTGCAGCACTTAAACAGTCAACATTTGGGGGGAAAAAATGATCAGGTGATCCATAGTGCATGCACTTTGCTAGCTGTCAGGAGGTTAATGGTGTGCCTCGAGCACAAGGCTAAATTGGGATGTGAACACCTTAATCTACAGTTGCAAATGCTGACAGCAATGGCACTTCATCAACTATTTTTGCAGTCTTATTTGCTGTATATCTCCCTGATTTCTCAAGCCTGTGCCACCAACCCTCCCTCATCTCCACATAAATTAGCTAAATGACCTCTTATAGCCTGCTTGAAACGAAAATTGTCATCTGAAGGAGAAAATAGCTGTTCTACATGTTTGCAGGGAATGGAGAGGGTGTTGAGGATTGCAAGCTTTCCTGCGATACAAAACCTTCAAAAAAAAAAATCACGTGTCAGAAATTAGTCTTATCTAATATTCAGAGCCAAGAAATGAATAATCTTCCCTCAAAGAAAGCGAATCCTTTCTTACCATTTGCATTTAACATTTTTAGGTCAGTAATGTACTAACAACCTATGGATCTGGTTTAAGAAAAAAACTTTACTGTAGCAGAACTGGAATTTACCTGTATTTGTTACATATGCCTTAACACAGATTCTGTGCCGTACTGCTGAAGAAAACCAATGGATAGAGGAGTCTGAGTGGCCACCACAGATGCACTGATACTGTGCTTTTAAAAGCTTTACTGCATGAACGCATGAAACAAAGCCGAATGGTAGAGACAGCTTCAACCTTACACTGGCACTGTTAGGGCAGGGGGAGATACTGAAATCAGAAAATAGAAATTGAAATGTTGGCCACAAGTATAATAATAGCAATTGTCCAATTTGTTACATGTACCCTGAGAAGATTAATTTAAGGACAGCAACAGAAACAAGTCACAGTGAATCGACCTTGGAGTCAATTACTTCCTCCAGGGTAACTGCCTCTGAGACATACTTACCACAGGAGATATAAAAAAGTTTTAGCTAAACAGGGAAGTTCCCGATAACCTTATCACAGGTCCCATGGCTCATCAGGCAGCGAGAAGAGGGGGATATCACCTCCCACTTTTACGCAACTCAAGATGCCAGCAGGCTCCACTGCCAGGGCCCAAGACCAGCTCATGCTTAGCTCCCCAAGGCTGGGGACACCGGGGTCTTCCTGGCAGAGTTGCTCCCTGGGTGGTCAAGCATATTGCCAAGGACTCACCCTCCACCAGGGATAACTTGCTATTTATTCTTGCTGAATTACACCAAGGTCCTGGCAGCCCACTGCAGCCTACCTAGGTGCCTCTACATGGCAGCCCTGCCCTCCAATTAGAGGTCATCTGCAAACCTGATGTTACTGTTCTCCATCCCCTCTCCCAGGGGATGGATAGAGAGGCTCAACAGCACACATCCCTGTATAGACCGCGTGGTACTCCACTTATCACCAGCCACTAGGCAGATAAGGCACAAACCACAATTCATCTCAGATTAAAAGTTTGAAAGCAATGTTGAAGGGGCAACACTAGTCCTCAAGTCTTTGGTAGATAAACCATTTGGAAGCTTTAAGGAAAGCGTCACTTCTCCCACATGTCTTGACAACTGAGAAGGTACACCAGTGCTGCTGGGAACCCTGTTACTCATTGCAGGAGTAAGCTGCCATTTCACCTTCACCCATGGGGCCAAAACTCAGTAATAATCTTTTTGTGATCTTACTAAACACCACTACTAAGTGTCTGTACATATGCAGAGGTAAAGAGGAAGAAAGAGAAACAAAAGAGTAAGTAGCCCATCCATCCAGCTTTGCCTCCATCCCGACAGTTAAGATACCCATTATCCACACACCTACCCTGTGACCATGTTATCAGGAAGTGTCATCATAATGCCAGCCCAACTGTGATGGAAACTCAGAAAATAAGTTTAAGTTGCATAGGTGGTAGATCTTTTATGAGGGCAGAAAGGTGTTTTCAGGCAACAGCACGAGGGGGAAAGGGGGAGGGATTATGTCCAGAGAAACATCCTTATGAAGATAAGAATAATGGAGGAAGGTTGGAGAATACAACATGTCCACTCTTTCAGGGCAAGCTATTTCATTATTTTCCAGGCTCTGGGAGCTAAATAAGCCTTTGAGGCTAACATTTCACCCTTTTTAAAGGATGCATGATAGAGCTAGGGCAAAAGAGCAAGAATGCAGTTTTATTTCTAAGAAAGCCTAGTGAGGAGACTTGGACAACAGGATATTTACACATCATCTGACTGCTCGACATGAAAGGACTCTTCAAGCACACACCCTGCACCACCTGAACCACATGACAGAGGGCCCAGCTGCCCCACCTCTGCCTCTGATACTTGGTCAGTTCACTTAAAGGCAAGATTACACACCTTATTACAGCAGCTGAAGCACTCATCTGAGAGACACCCTGGGTCCCTCCTCCATGTCAGATGCATAAACAGGACAATTACTTACAAAAGGTAAAACAGCATGAATTAAAGATGAGCTGTCCTCCTCCCAATTCCTCCATAACTCCACGAAATATTTACAAGCCTAGTAAATTGCAAAAATCATTTGCTTCAGCAAGTTGCAGCTTTGCTTCCTTGCTTATTTCTGCAGCCTCAAGAGTAAGGGAGGCTACAGGGCAGGCTGAATGGACACTGGGTTCCTCCCCAGCCAAAAGATGGATGTCTTCTCTGGAGAGATATAAAGGGACATGATTTCCCTGAAAACCCAAGGAGATGGCACCCTACACACTGCCAAAGCCACACAAGTTGTCCAAGCTGATTCCAAAGACCGTTCTTCCTCTTTGCCGGAGACTTCTGCAGCCATTATGCAGGGATAAATATACAGTTTCAAAATTGCTACAAAGAAATAAAACCTGAAGAAAGGGGCTGCAGTATTTCTGAGGCTTGAGAATTTTGTGCCATATAACACGTAATACAATCATTCACATTTTTTATATATTGCGGAGTGGCCCCGTAATCCTCTTATGCAGTTTTATGCAAACTACGTAAAGCTTCATCCCTAGCTGAGTGACAGAACCAGAGACAATGAAGAAAGAAAAATATACATGTACTCAGGGTCGCCTTTGTTCAGAAAGGCAATTAACACAAGGTTGTTAAGCAAGTACTTATAATTATGCCTGACGTTTCCTTTCAAATTATGCTTTGCTAGATTGGAATGAAATCAAGTAAGAAAAAACAGTATTCTTGTCCTCAGATCATAAGTGTAGCATGGCCCAGCACAGAGTCTCCTACAAAGGAAAACTTTCGAGTGTAAATTTAGAGTACTTCCTCCAAAAATAATTCAGTGCTAAGATTTTCTCCTTTTATACACTTGCCACAGGGCTATTGTTTGCACCTTTTGCACTGAGATCCTTTCATTCAGCAACTCAGCTCAGGTGGCCCTGACCTCAGCCTTCACTTATTTTCAGCAAGGGTTCATGAGTCGATGTCCCTGCATTCCCACAGGGGCTTCTGAAGGGTCTGTTCAGCACAGCCATCAATTCTGTCCTCTAATTTCAGCACACACCTCAGAGGGACCCATGTCTTGGAGCAACACAAACAGTGAATCCAATGCCTTTCTCACTGGTCAGGTGCCTCAAGACTCACCAAAATCTCACTAGTTTCACACAGATGCAGCAAAAAGGGTGAAGTTTCAGCGAGGTGAAAGATTCAAGTCAGCCTAAACAGTAAGGAGCGTTATATCCAATATTTCCCAGTGTAATGGTGAGGAGCTTATTTACATTAGTTATTCAGAGTGCAAACCACCAGCAAACATCCCACAGCATGTTTGCTGAGTGGTTTAGCTGCAGGAGAAATTCTCATCTCTTTGGTGATTCGAGACTAGCAAGCAGAAGATGTAAAAAGATAACTTTTATTACAACAGAACGTTTTTTCATAGCAGTTGTTACTCCATTTGGAAAATACTGCTTGATATCCTGTAATCCCTCTGCATCTGTCATTTCGGTTTATTAGTTCCCCAAGTATATTCAAAGCTGTAAATGGAGAAACTGAGCTGTCCAGGTTTCAAAATGAAGATGGGAGCCAACTGACAAAATACCATGTAGCTGTTTCAGTTTAATAATCCCACGTGGAGAGATGATGCATCCACTATTCCTTCAGAAGCTTATTTCCCAAACTCAGTTATCATGCATATGGTAAAAATCTATTCTTTGAGGGTCAGGATTAAAGCCAATGGAAAGTACCATGTAATTCACTGAGGGAAAAATAGCTATTACTGCTACCTGGAAGTTAATATCTATTTCCAGTACAAAACACCCTACATTTTATGACAGCTAGCATTTTCCAAAACCTTCCTAAGCACCTAAACTTTGAAAATAATCTCATTTCAGACACTGAACAGAAACAGCAAGTACAGTTCTATATAACCACAAATGCTTTCTAGACTATGTAATCCAAACAAGTAGATGCCCCACATGAAGAGCATTATTTCTTCTTTGAATCCCAGCTGCCCCAAGCGAATCCCAAAGCCCAGAAGTGAATGAAGAGCTTCTGCACGTGCCAAAGCTTCCCCAGCACAAGAAAACAAACAGCTTTGCCACCCAGCCTTCACCAGGACTCAGCACAGGTGGAGTGATGGCTGTATTGTGTGAAAGGTCCTGGTATCCTTACTATAGCCAGGGAAGTGGACCAATCCTTCAGGGCTTGCTGATGTGAGGTATAAATCAAGCAATGCCATTATCTAACAGCTGCACTAGAAAAGAAATGCAGGCACCTCTATGGCATCTCTATAGTATGCCAAACAGAGCATATGTAAAAATTGGCTAATGGTCTAAAACCAGAGAAATATTATCCCAGTGTGTCTTAGAATACGTTCATAATATTTATTACTTTGGAAATTATTAATTCATACAGCTGGTGCACTTTATTTTTACTGGGAAGAACAGGCATTTAATTTAACCCTAGCATTAAAATATACTTGCTAAATGCAGCAGTAGTGCATTGTTGAAGACAAATGAATTTAACGTGAGGTTGACTCTATAAAACATCAGAATCATCCTTCCAAAGCAAAAAATACTTTAAGGACATTTAGGTCTTTAAAAACAAAATTAGTCAGTGACTTAAAACATCTTCTCTTGGTTACAATAAAATGTAATTCTCTGGCTCTGCTACATTTCTACTATTTATATACCTGCAAAACAGACACAGGCCAAACAAAGTTCTACTTTTTTGGTATTCCCCCCATCTAAAGAACTGCCTAACACTCAGTTTTACCTGGAGGCATTAGCAGTGTTAAGAAGGGGCACAGTGAGCTAAAAGAGGTATGACCTGCTCATGGAAGCAAACTGTGATTATCAAAGGGAAAGCCACAGGGCATTAATCCTTAAAAACTGAATTAACAAGGTTTTCTGCATTTCATCCATAGAATTTTCTTTGAGGAAGGATTTGAGGGATGTTCTGGATTCAGGAGCTCAATAAATACATTCAAGTGTCATGGTAAACCTTCTAAAGCACATCCTGACCCACACACTGGCATGGTACCACACTGAGGCAGGCATGTAGCACTTGCCAGCAAGGAACAGTACAACACAAAACAAGGCTTTGAAGCTTTCCTCAAAATCTGGACCTTGGCTAATCTACCCAGGTAAATGAAACACTGCTTTGAGCCACCGGCCAGGGAGATCCTCCATACGTGCTACCATCAGGCATGCTTGCCTCCTACCCTGTCCTGAGGAGCACAGTTTGGACAACAGGCTCTCAGCAGGGAGAGGTGGACACATTGACGTGGGTTTTCCCCTTGCATTACAGCATTAATCTGAATGCTCATTTCCACTAGCAGGGCTAGTTTAGAGTCTGTCAGCTTTTGTGTGGATTGTTTGTACAATCCAGCTTTTTCCCCAAGTTAATGCACTCCACACAGGCCTTTTTGACTAGAAGATATTGTGGTTTTAATCTAAATTCTCCGTAGAGGGACACACTATCAATATCTTTGAGCAACTCCTCACTGCAGTCAGCAGGGAATTCTGCTCAGAAAAAAAAATAAAAAAATCAATGGCACAACCAAGTCTATGGTTGTTGGGACTTTGTTTCATATATTGTGTGTCATAGCTTTCAAATGAGTCCTGGCATTGATCCTTAGAAGAATTAATGAAAAATTAAATTAAAAGGAGAAAAAGATGACAAAATACTTGCTACAGTGAAAAGGATGGTAAGGGTGGTAAAGAGAGTAATATATTGTGCTGCTAGAATATTAGATGTAGAATCTTGATAATGTCATATGATAACTTTGCTGTAAGCCCAGCAGGTGTTTGTGGGATCTGTCTACGTCATTTGACTGTTTATTGTAGCAGCAGCCAAAAAAAGCAGAGTGGGGCTACCACTATCAGAAGTGAAGGACTACAAAAATCTGGCCAAAGAAAGGACATTCAACAGCACGTGAAAGCCTTCAAGCACATCTTTCCCACTAAAAGGAAGAGGACTAGCTCTTCTAAATCCTTTAAGCACCTGGACAACCTTACCCCTTTGGTGCAAAAAACTAGCAGCATGTGGAAGATTTACCAACGTACCAGCCCAAGTAACTAAAAAAACCACAACATCTGTTTTTACAGGTTAAGAAGCCACCCCCACCTCTCCAAGCTTTCATGGAGTTGTGATTAATTGCACCAAAGTGGATCTGGCCCAGTCCTTTCAATGCAACACTATTGATTTACTCCTGCAGCACAAGGCGGCCACCAGATTTTGACAATGAAATATGATCTGCTTTAATGACACCCTCTTAGTAATATCTTCCAGCTTTCTGTTATTCATTCTGGGATTTAGATTTAATTTGGGTACTGTTATGTTGCATATACTTTTATTGTGCTCGGTTTACAAAATGATTCTTGCAATTAATTACAGTAACGAGATTATGGCTAAAAGACTCACAGAATGCTGATTAGATAATTAATGATTGGTTGTTGTTTGTAGCATTTTATTGAATATACATGTCAGGTTGGTCTCTCCCCTTTCCTTTTTTGGTCTTTCTTGCCTGAGTTGTAATAGGTAATTGAATAAATGATTAGTGGGAAAGTAGATTACATGAATCATATTTAACCCCTCGGCACTCCAACAGGAATCCAGAGTAATATAATGTGAGGAATGCAAGAAATCAATTTCTTTGGTATTTTCATTGTAGTAATTACAGGCTGAAAATAGTTTTAAATCAGACATTAGTTCAAAATTGGCAAATAGGCTGGAGCTGCCATAAGGAGCCTCTCTGCAGGAGGAAGCGATGTTAGAATAGCTGCCTGCCAGCAAGCACAGGTCGGATCATCCTGCAAAGGGTCTGGCCAGGACGCTGCAGAGCTTGACCTTGCAACCTAGTATGGCCAAGCCTACAGTCAAATGGCTGACCGTGGATAAAAACATTTCCTATATGGGCCTGGGATAGACACAAGAGATCAGGTCACCCTTCCCCTGTCCTCAATAAGTTCCTGCGAAACACTTCAGCAAAGTCAAAGCCCCATCTCTCTTCAGGGCCAACCATACCACAGAAAACATAATACCACCATGAGCTGGACAGCCAAGTGGTGTAGTCAAATTCCAGATTGACCAAAAGCCACACATCAAAACACCATTGACTCAGTCTGGCTTGCTTTCAAAAGACTAGAAATAGAAGCATAAAAACCACAAAGATGAGCACTTTGTGTATGCATGTTATGATACAGTTTAATTAAGAGAGCTCTAATTGACTTCAGCCTCAGCACTTCTGAGAGTCAGACCCCCAGATCTCCAGCAGGCATACTGAAAATGAGGAATCTGTATTCAGGCCAGTGAAGCAAAGGTCATTCCAGCTGTATTGCCTTGATTGAACCCCAGAGAAAGTCCACTATCTTAACACAAGTAGGGACTTCATGGCAAAAACCAGCCAGTATTTAAATAATTGATCTAACTTCATATGCAAAAAATTGGCCAAACGAAAGTTGCTGGGCAGCCTTAACCATTGCCTTCTGGAAAGAGCAAAGCACTCTTCCCCAGTTATTTGGCTTGTTTCTCTCCTCAAGCCTGACAACTCTTTTCCAAATTTTTAATTAAAAAGGGGTTTTTTTCAAAGCTTTGTTGAAATGTTTAGATTTTTTAACTAGCAGAAGAGAATGAGCAAGAAAAGTTAGCACAGCCGTCTTTCAGCTTCTAATGTTGCCGACCAGATGAAATACAGAATAAGTCATCATGACAGACTTATAAGTTACATTTATTAATGGGGACCAAGGTAACTCTAAAACAAAAGTTATATTGTAAGAGAAAGAATTATGGTAGTTTCCAACCATTTTATAGAAAAAACATCAAGGCATGATCAACGTCTGTCCCACAACGAGTTCCTTATTTTTTACCCCAATAAGGTAACCTAGCATTCCCAGCAAAACAGGATGCACAAGACCAGATACAGCACTGAGTTTGGTCCTGCAGTTGCAGGCAGTTTCGACACTGTTGTGTCACATAGAAGAAGCATCTTTCCTTATAAAAAGATGCTTTTTTCCTGTCTCTAATCACAGAAAAAGCTCATCTCAGACCTGAAGATACAGAATTTTCTCCCAAGGGTTTGGCCTAAGAAAAAAAACCAAAAAAACCATGTCACTGTCCTGCAGAGGATAAGATCTCAAGACATCACCTTGTCATTCTTGTTTTTGACCTTAAGCAGTCCTTGAAAACCAGATTTAAGCATTTAAAGCTTTATTTCCCCTCCTTAGGACCTGTGTAATTTGGTCCAAAGGTGCAGACTTCCTAAAAATCCTTCTGAAGGGGACAGAACCTGCTTGTGTTCAGCCTCCTGGGAAAATCCAGGCTTTCACGTAACTTCTTCACAGGTGAAAGCTTTTGAAAGTCACTTCAGCCCCAGGTGCTGGGAAGTAGACCATCTTGCTCACAGTAGTTCAGATGTCAGCCTCTACAGGTGAGGTAGAAACAAGTATAAGCTTCAAAAGGATGCAAAACCAAAGACTTCAGTGGTGTGCCTTTGACACAAGTCACTATTTTACCAGTCACACGACAGGTGGCCAAATTCACTCAGATAAGTTGTATGCATTAACATCTATCAGAACCTGGTTATTCTGTAACCAGCATTATTTTACTACTGAGTCAAACCACCCGGATTACAGCAGATGACATACCAGCCTATTATGAATACATTCTCACATTGACTTAATGAATAAAGATGAATTATCTTGCCTCCACCTACTACTGAAGACACAGGCCTCCACAGAAACTCCTGCAAGACAGACCTAGTCACTCACAGAAGAACAGATTAAGCTATCATATGCCCCAAACACGTAACTTTCTGATTATCCTCCTGTATTTCTTCAGCTGTCAGTCCAGTAGTTTTCCAATGAAAGACAGATCTCTTACAATTCATTTTCAGAAGACAAAGAAACCTAGTCGGGAAAAAAGCAGGCAAGATTCCTCTCCACCATCAAAAAGAAACATTACCAACTGGCTATGATAGCCATACATTTGAGGGAAGTTACACACTGGGCACAATTTTCTTCTACACAGTATGAAGATAGATAATTAGCATACATGATTACTAAGAACACAATTATAAATCCCTGGATAGAACCTGACTTTGCAAGAATTCCATTCAAATCAGGGGGTAGGAGGGTCACAATCTGTTCTGATTATATCATATGTTATAGATGCTCTCAATATGTTTAAGACAAGGAACAGGATTGCCACTAATACAACACAAGCTTTTTCACAAGCTTCAGAAGCCAGTTTTCTTGGAGTAAAAAATATCAGTCTAACAATGCTGCTGGTTTGTGTGAGCAACAGTTAAAGTTGCTTAAGATGTTTTGTTTACTCATGTGCAGTGCCTAACACCTGATCAGTCATTGCCTTAAGATCAAGGGATTAGTATCTATCTTGAATGAGAAAAAGCATAGGAAGGATTTTATTTTATGAAAAACAAGCACGTCCTACAGTTACACTTAGTTTCTAGCTATTCCTCACTTCATGCAATACCTGCTTGCAGACTACAAGGGAAGCCACTGCTGCTTTGCAGAAGGGGGAAGCAAGGTTGAGTATTAGAGCACTCCATCTCTGGCCTCTGATTCATATAACAGATTTCAGGAGGGCCATTGTCAAAAATACAGCATCCTCCTGAAAATTCACAGCGTGGACACCAAATTCATAAATACACTGGTGTCACAGAACAAAGCCTGAGCTGCAGGTAGCACAAGTACTGTTGTACCCTCACAACAGGACCAAGGAGCTCAGCATCTACAAAAGAGCAGCACCTTCAATCTATACTCCTTCCCAAAGGTCAGTTCAGCATGCACCACCAGTTATTTCCTATCTTGTCACTAATTCACAAAATAAAGTTCCTGATACAAGTGCTGATATGACAGTTTGAAGCAATCATTAGAATTTATTACATTAATAATGGACAGGCATTAGGTTGTTTATTTTAAACATGTTTTAACACTTCGTAACAGTGAGGAAACAAGTTTTGTGGTAACTTTACTATTGTTAGCAACGACCACCTTGCAAGAGAGGGCAGGTCCTTCATTGCTCCAGACAGCAAACAAGGTAAGTCAGAAAAGACACTCAGTCACAGCTGAGTTCTTGCTGAAGGTTCTGGAGGGTAAACTGAAACTCCAGTAAGCACTGCACTTGACTTCTTTTCCAGACTTAATTATACACAGCAAACACTTCTGAAAATTTGAAATTGTTGTCCAAACATATGTACAACCACATGAGGAATCTTAGACAGCACAATCAAGTGAGCTATACCTAAAGGCCTCATACAACTTCTACATCAGCCTTCGTTCAGCTTCTACTTCTTAAGGTCAAAAACTCAAGGTCATGTTAAAGTTCATTCAATATGTGCTATTGAGTCACATGTTAATTTGTACCACAGTCCAGTACAAATGATAGCGTCTAACTCGAATTCTGAGCGGCAGCTTGTTTTTCTTTAAATCATGGGAAGCCAGTGACTCTTGAATTGTAACATGGTACTTCACTTAGAAAAGCTGTCAGCTTTGCAACAGGCATTTAAGCAAGTGTTGCTTTTGGGCTGCATATTGTCAGTAGTGCCAAAGCTACCTTATTTAAGCAATAATCACTGACGAAAAGTGGCCTCTTGACCAAATAGCCCAGAGAAACTAAGGTAAAATATTCAAGTTCCAGTCTCCTCTTCTGTAAGAGATTAGAAATGCATGAATTTCAGCAGGAAGGACTGGAAACCTCCTGTGGTGGGTTGACCCTGGCTGGATGCCAGGTGCCCACCAAAGCTGCTCTGTCATTCCCTTCCTCAGCTGCACAGGGGAGGGAAAATATAACAAAAGGCTCATGGGTCAAGATAGGGATGGTGAGAGATCACTCACCAGTTACTGTCACGGGCAAAACAGAACCAACTTGGAGAAAATAGTTTATTACCAATCAAACCAGAGTAGGATAATGAGCAATAAAACCAAATCTTCAAAAAAAACCCAAACAAAACCACACCTTTCCCCCACCTCTTCCTTCTCCCTGGACTTAACTTTACTCTCAATTTTCTCTGCCTTCTCCCTGCCAAGCAGCACAGGAGTATGGGGAATGGGAGTTTCAGTCAGTTCATCATACGCTGCCTCTGCCGTATCTCATCTCTATCCAGGTGGATTGCCTCCACCATTAACCTCCATGGACTGAAGGGAGACAGCCTACCCCTCCATGGTCTCCACCACAGGCTGCAGGGGAATCTCTGCTCCGGTGCCTGGAGCACCTTGTCCCCCTCCTTCCTCACTGACCTGGGCGTCTGTCTGCAGGGTTGTTGCTCTCATGTATTTCCACTTCTCTCTTTCACTGCAATTTTTTGCACAGGTTTCCCCCTGGCTCCTTCTTAAATACGTTATCCCAGAGGCCCTACCACTGTTGCGGATGGCCAAGGCCATCGGCAGGACTGACTTGGAGCCGGCTGGCATTGGCTCTATCAGAAACAGGGGAAGCTTCTAGCAGCTTCTCACAGAAGCCACCCCTATATTCCCCCTGCCCACCCCCCTCCCCCTCCCCCCCCACCCCCGACATTGTCACACAAACCCAATACACCTTCCATCTCTGAAACAGCCTGTTGGGTAAGCCAAAGGCCAGTCACTTGTTCTAGTTATGAACCTGGTTCCTGCACCTTCTAGATGCTCCTGAACTGTTAACCACAGCACACATGGTCTAGGCTGCTGTTGCAAGCGAGGCTCAAAATACCTTTTAACTCACCATATCTAAAATTCCCTACAGATAAAAGCAAACACATTTAATTTCATCAGGAAGAAGATATCCTGACTTCTGCTTAAGTCAGATATTTTATTGCAATCAGTTTCAGCCAGCCTTCGTTTCATAAAACCACATGGGTGTTTGGGTCAACCATTCACCAATTATAGTAAGAGTGTCAGTGCAATGACTTGCCAAAACATTTACCTCAGGCAAATCTCCTAAGCCAAGGCTAACATCTCTTCTCACTTCACTGAGAAGTATATTGTACAATTACCACTAGCTCTGTAATTTCTCTCAAGTTGGAGTATACAGTTTGGGGAAAACTCATGAGCATTTTCACAATCTGAGATGAAAGTTACTGAATATTTTTGCCTGAAGCCAGACTACAAAGTGCTATAGAAGCAAGAGAAAAATCAGAAGCTTGGCAGGAAAAAACACTTGCAAGTAGTTCTTTCATAAAGAACCTTGTACATCACAGACACCATGATAGCAACTTCTGTTTTTCTTGGCTGCAAAGCAAGGAACCCAATACCACCCCAATACTCATCCCACTTCCACAAAACAGTGAACACACCTGTCATATGTAAATGTATATACCAACCTCAATCATACTACTGCTTAACTACCTGCTCTCTGAAGTTACTCCTATGTGACTCCGGTCCCTTGATGGACAGTTAAATGTAATAAGCAGATAAAATAAAGTCAAACGTGGCATTAAACTGAAAAGCAGGACTTCAGTTGAAGGAAGTTATTCTGATATCAATATGCCAAGTGGATGTGTCAAGATTTCTTGACAAATACCACCTGATGATTTTTTTTGTTACTGGGCATCTAAGACTGAAATCATACTCCTTTCTCATACCTTTTATAGGCCTACGTCTAAATAGAAGAGATTGAGTTATGTGGGCATTTGCTACAGGACTCAGACTCCACACTCATAGACTATGAGGTGTTTTCCATGGTCTGTGCCATGTCTGACATGTGATGAGCTAACTCCCAAATGAGTATTCCTTAGTTTGGTTAAAGAGATACAAGTTAGGCCTTAACAGCATGCTACAGGAATATAATGCCTTTTTTTTAATTATTCGTCTGTTGACAGACCACATTTATACTATCAGATAAGCACTAGGATGAAAAAGAAAAAAATCTGCAGCCCCTAGGACCAATACAAAATGGTGAGACCATAAAAATCAGCTGCCCATTACAGCTCTATGGTAAAGGAATATTAATCAATTATTTTTTCATTAGAGTAGCTGCTATAAATTAGTGTCTGAAATAATCCTTTTGTAGTAAAGACTGCAAAAACATTACCAGCAAGGAAAGTCAAATTGCCAAAGTAAAACTAAGGCATGACTTTAGTTTCTTGAAGTTAAACATGTGAAGGGGTTGGGTTTTCCAGCATGCACAAGCACTACCAGTGAAATGAAGATTTCCTTAGGTGCTGTATGTTACATGGCTAAAGGCACCAGAAAAAAAAAGATCACTTCTGAGCAGTCTCACATAGCTCCCATGTTTCCTTTTTAAATCCTTTACGTACATCCATACTTGTCTTGTGCAAGCTTCAGAGATGTTTCCACTTAAAAGCCTTAATTTCTACTTTAAACTCAACAGATAAGGAGACAATAACTCTACAAAACTATGTGAAAGTTTTTTCTGTGTCCATCACTCCCATTTAACATGAACATATACAGTTAAGCAGAAAAAGTTCATCCCTACTGTAGTACAACCCCCATACATCCTATTGCACCATTGGTTGAACAAGCAGATTCATAAACCCCACATTTGGCCAAGACGTTTTTTTCCCTGCTGGGGAACTATGGGCCCCATCCTTCCTATGTACCTCACCCTCCTCACCCACTGGTGTATAATTCATGAAGCAGTTTAAAGCACTTACCAACATTGTTGATATGTCACAGGTCCTTAGGGATCCTAGCAAGGAAGTACCTTATCACAAGATGAAGAACTTGACGTATGCTGACAGTTTAAAAATAGAATAAAATGAAGTGAAAGGGTTAAGCATTATTGAACAGGCTTCAAAAATAGCACACTAGTAGCAAAAGGAGAGACCTTCAGTTCTGTACAACTGTATCTGTGAGAAACTATTTGCACTGTTTAGCAAAGACCATATACGAAGTCTGGGTGGCAGCCCCTGTTCTACACATAATAAAAACCAGGAAAGTGAAAGTTAGCATTTTAAACAACGTCCTTTCATTTAAAATGGATTTAAACAGTCCTTTCAGGCTTATAAGTAGGACCAGTAAGACTCCTTGGTTCTGCACTTAAACACCAACTCACAAATAGTATATGACTGAACTCTCTAGGTCATATCACAATGTGATAAACAGACTGAATCACTGCTCTGTAAGCTTACTGGAGCAAAAATATACATCATGTAAACTAATCACATCAAGTGTTGCTGACTGACAGACCATGTTTCTTCTGCACTCACTGTAGAACCAAGTCCATTTTCTGTAGTTTGTTGCATATGCTTAGTTTTATGCACCTGAAGCAGCCACAAACATGTCAGCAAAATTACCCACATGAAGTTCAGCATATGCTTAAGCAGAAAAACAAAGCTTGATCAATATACTAGCAGCTGTGCTTAAAAGCAGCTTGCACTTGAACTGGCACATAGCTTTCACCTGTACCTAGCAGGCAAAGCTTAAACCCAGCTAAGACAATCAGGTTTTGAACTTCCTAAGGAAAACCTGAAGTTTTAACCAGTTCTAGTTACTTTTCTGAAACAGAAGTTATCACAGGGAACCCCAGTAACCACCCTCTTCCCCCCCTCCAGCATCCCAGGAAAAGAAGTCTGCTACTTACAAATTATATGTATACAGGGTAAAGAGTGGCTCAGGAAGAAAAAGCTGTAATACTATTTCTCAGGGATAAACTGAGAAGAAAGAAAAGTCCCTACCACTTACTAGAGTAAGAAAAGATACTTCTTTATCTCCACAACCTGAGATTATTCTCCACATGATGCTTTAAACATGCTCTACTAACAGAGCTCACCTACACTGCCGAGAAGCCCCAAACTACTCACGAAAAAAAGCTGCTTATGGAAAAGGCACTGTTATTTAGTTGACAACAAAACAAACCAAAGGGCTTAGTAACATGACTGCTACCAACCAGAGACCTCCTGTAAAGGTGTCCATGCTGCCTAAAACCAACAGTGAGGTACCATCTACAACTCTCAAGCATCTCTGTAGGTTTTTAGACCCCTAGCTCACTGCTCCCTAGCCCCTTTTGTTAATAAAGCAAAACAAATCTTGAGTTAAAACTCCATCACCTTTCCAGAATAAGCAACAGCCTACCTGTCCCAAACCTGTTACCACATAAACTCTCTCACACAGGCAAAAATCCCTCCACATGCAGACTTCATAGCAATTGTGCCTAACTGCTGCTTGGTCAGAGCTGGGGGAAGGTCTCAGGTTGCTTGGGTGCATAATGGTGGCTCGTGTTTGTTCCTTATAACAGTTGTAGAGTAGAAGGTGGTTTGCTGTTAATTTTGTGTTAAATGTTGGGGTAGGTTGTGTTCCTTAGCTTTTTCAATATATTGAAAAAAGTTATTCTTTTTTTGAAGTCTTTGAATTTTGTCTTAATTCATTAGCAACAGCGTCTCAGCATTTTGATTTTATTCTTTTAATATTGTTTATTTTGTGTTAGTTCACAATACAGAAGACTGAAGCTGTTATGTATTTCTTGTGGAAAAGGCATTGCAGGCATATGGCTCATCCACTGTTGTGGTTTCATGGATACGTTCCAAAGATATGTTGTGTTATTAACTGATATCAGTCTTTAGTTATAAAGGAAAAGAGGCTACTTTTAATCATGACTTATAATATCTCCTATACTTCTAGCTGTTTTGCTTACCTTTTTCTAACTCCTTACTTATGTCTGCAAGAGGCTTACAGAACTGATAAATGGCTTATTAACCATTTATAAAGTGAAATCTTTTCCAGAGGACCGAACTTATGTGTTTGCTTAAAATAAAAGTAATAACTGACTAAACTAGTTCTCAAAATTAGTCTCTGAAATACTTCAGTTCCTTTAATATTTCCCTTCCTAATTCTAGTTTCCTAGTTGAAAATATTATAAAAGGTGTTAATTGAGGTTTCAATGAAGGTTGATATTTTCCAATGCAGAGGAATTAATAGACAGGAAAAAAATTCTAAAACTTGGGTTTATCTGGCACTATGGAAGGAGATTTTTCTGACTGTAGGCAATGTTATGTTTAAAACTGTAATTTTATTCATTTTCTTGAAGGTTTTAAATTTCTTTAGCCTAGATGTTGGTCTTAATAGTGTTTTAAATGGCTCAGAAGGGTTAATGATAATTAACTGGGGAAAAATCCAGTACTATTTTAACCTTCTGAAAGGATCAGTTTGAGCATCTCCAGATCTACGTGGGCAAGCTGTAGACAACAATTTGGTACCAAGTCAGGATTTTTTTAGTTACATTTGTTGTTCAAAAAAAGCACTGGAGGAGGTTTAAGTTCAGGTAATAGTGTCCTGATCTATATCCTCCTTGCTGTGTACATGTTGCTCAATTTCTAGTTTGACCAGAGTAATAGGACAAAAAAAAGCTTTCAGCAGCTGGTAATACATGTGGTTTCTTAGTTACAGTACTTCTGGTTCTTTTATGTTTTAAACATTAAACAGGATTCTTTTGGAATGTGAAAGTGAGAAGGATTGAAACTGTTGGGCAGATTTTGGTTGACTCTCTTCTGCTTGAATGAGAATCCCACTTCTGGTGGCCTAAAAATGATGATGCTTTGCCAAATGTTGTATCTCTAACCTGGCGTGTCAGTGCAATGTGATTTCCAGTTTGCTGGCAGCCTGTCTTGCTCAGAGTAGTTGTAAACAGTGATGCTGGTATTTTTATTGGCTAATTTTACAAGCTGGCATCTGCTGTCAGCAGCTTCGTGTAAACACACTCCTGCCACAGCATCTGTTCTGCTGCATATTCCCCTTACCCTAACACTTGCATGGAGCTGGGGAGGGAGTGATAAAGCTCTATTCTGAAAACAGGTATGTGTTGAAAAATGGGAGCTGAACAAGGGGCTCCGACCTTCCCTTAGGACTGAACTCTGGAAATGGACTACTTGAGCGGATTCAAGGATATTGTTGTCTAAATGGCTTTGAAGTCTCCACTTAGAGTCCAACCCTGTTTAGTGTGTGAGCAAGTACACTCTTTGTTAATATGAAGTTAGGAAACATGACAGTGATCAGAACAGTGGACTTCTGTATAGAATAGAAGATGAATTTTTTTGTGAACAACTGAGATGGCAAGACTGAGTTGCTAGCCAAATGCCATTAAGCTAAGATTGATCTTTTGGAACCCAGATATAACCTGGGTATGAGTATCAGGAGAGAACACATCCCAGTCAAAGCAGGGACTGCTGTGCAAGGAGCTAGGTATATACATGGAGACAAACCTTTGGAGAAGGTAAAAGGTAACTGTGATATGCAGTTTGCCAATGGATTATTAAGCTATTTATGTATATTTTAAGACCAGAGTAAATCAGTGGTGATGCCACAGGAAGTCTGGCTTGCCTTGGTGTCAGGACAAAGAGAGAACGGACCTAAGCAAAAACTGAATAATTGGATTCAATACAGTATGTTATGACATATTACTGTGTTTAAGCAACCTCATCCATCTCCTACTGCTTCTAGTGTAAACATAGTTGCTTTGAGCATGTATGATTTTTTTCTGTGCTTGTCACCATTAGCTTCCCTTCCAGCAGAGGACTGAGGGCTGATTCAAATAGGGACGGTAGAGAAAGAAATGACAGAGGTTGGCCTTGTAGTTTCATTGGGAGGTGTTGATGTTTTTTGATTTTAGAAGTTCACATAAGGTCTTGGGTCAGTCCTAGGAAAAAGGTCAGTTGCAGAGTGGAGAGTGTTGTATTGCTTTTTAAACATGGCCTAGGAAGTAGGAGTCTTTTTTTCCTGTGTTCAACAGTGCCCAAGTGAGATCTTATGGCTGGTGTAACTCTCCTCTCAATTTTTTCTACTCAGTATGTTTTTCTGCCTCTAGTGTTTGTGGGGGATGACACCCAAATACTGAGAAAGTAGCTACTAATCTAAAAATAAACTAAGCCTGCGCTGTTCTCCTGGAGGTGTGGGCGTACCTTCAGAAGCCTCTTCTCCGTTGATGCCGATGTGATGTGAACGTGCTCCCACCTTCCAGATTAAGGGCAAATTCTAGATGCAGAACAGGTACCTAATGTGAAGGTGCCCAGGTCCTAGGGCCGCGGTTGTAAAGAAAGTTAACGGGACAGAGTTTGCTGTAAACAAAATCAGGAGAGCTTGGTATGGAGGAAATTAATTCACAACACCCACCAGCAACAAAGCAGCAGAGAACAGAAGTGTCAGCTGTTACCCTGCGCAATGGTCAGCGCCTTTGCTTGTGCTGGCCAGGGGGTAATGCTTGGAGCAAATCCCAGTGTCTCTCCTAGATGCTTATCTGTAGTTCTGAGGGGCTCATATCTTCTGTATAATCACCTTTTGGTTAGGTGACTTGTCCAGAAAGGAGGGACTGTGGATTTTAAGCTTCCCTTGAAACACAGAGAAAACTTACTTAGTGATGAAATGTTTGTTTGGTGTGGAACAGTTCTACCTGAATTGTTCCAGAAAGATGAAACATGTAAATGACTGGTCAACTAGTTAGGTTAGCAAGACAGACAGGTAGATTTTCACCTCCTCCTGACTGGACTCTTCCTTCCGCTGTAAATGTTTTTTAATCTTTATTTATTTATTTATTTTATTCTGTGGCAGAGTCACGTTTGTCACTTGAAATATGACAAGTTAGCTTGTCATATTTAAACACAACTTGCTTGTTAGTATTGAAGTGGTTCTACTCATGTGCAAAACAATGTGTAGCCCCACAAAAATATGATGTTATATTTTAATTTAACATTACATTGAGATGTGTGAGGTATCTCGATACTGTGAATATGAAATGGTAGTGAAAATACTGATTCCTCGTTTAATTTCTTAAAATACACTAATCTGCAGGGGACAATGTATGTCTAAGGTAGGGTATGTTTTGAGATGGTTATTGTTCAGTGACTAGTTCTTGGATATGGATAATGCATTGACCAAGAGCCATACTAAGGGTGAATTTTCAGTAAATCTTTATGTAAATGGCCTGATGATGACTTCTGTTCACCTTGCTTATTTTATTATTCACTTCCCTATGTAGCTTCACTGTCCAAAGGAGCTATGCAATCAGTGCATCTGTAATGGTTTTATTAAAGTTTAAATGTTTATACCAGGCTCAGTATTTTCTGAAGTAAATGTCTTTGGGTGACTGTTGCACTCTGGGTAAAACGTCTATTATGTGCCCTAGACCAGAGACCCATTATAAATTCACATTATGAAGTATTCTGCTCTAGGCTATAGCTGTAATCTGATTGCCACTCCTTTCTTGACTTGCTGTGCATGTGCCCCCATCTCCTTCACCTCCTGATTGAATGAAATCGTAATCACCTACTCTGCTGTTTAGCTGGGGGTGGAATTAAAGGCAGAAAACAGAGGCAGCCACTGGGGGTGGAATTAAAGGCAGAAGACAGAGGCAGTCAGAAGTGTCTGGGAGTGCAGACATGGGAAGGCAGAACGTACCAAAGGGTGAATTGAGTGGAGGTTAAGCAAAGGTGCCACATCCCAGAAGATCTTACAAGAGACAGAAAGGGGAACGAAGTTGAGAGCAAGAAGGAGAAGCTATAAAAGGAGAAATAACAGGTAACAAGCTACCAGTTCTCATTTACAGCCATGTCATGATGCATGGTGTGTTTACACCCCAGTACTGTCCAGTGCACTAGTAATACCTCAGTGGAATCTGTGAGGAATACGAACACACCATCTGAGCATGCAGAGATGATGTTAGAAAAGCCAGCGTCCAGCTGGAATTGGATCTGGCAAGGAATGTCAAAGGTAATGAGAAGGGCGTCTATGAGGAGATGGGTGACAAGGAGGCATGGCCAATGGTTAAGTTAAAAGGCAGCCCCGCTTGAAAGAGAAGGCAAAGGGTGTCTGGCAAGGGAATGGGCAGACTCATAAGAACAGGGAGGTGAAGTAAGGCACACCAGTGGCTGCAAGCATTGGATTTGGCTTGTCTGGTTCCCAGGATGCTGCTTGGGTTGTTAAACCACGCTGCCAATGAACAGTAATGCAAAAATGCTACTGTCATAGTGATGGTGCAAGAGCCAGGCTGGATGGTAATTCCCTTCAGCCTCACGTCAGGTGTCACGCTGAGCCTTTAAAGTACATCTTTAACAGGACTTAACTTGCACCTTATTTGGGGCCCTGTCACTGAGCATTGAGTAAAGGGATAATCTCAACTGAGATATAGTTTCCTCAGGATCACTCAGGATGCCTGTTGGAAGCAAAACTTATCTCAATGCACCTAAGTCTTGCAGCTTGATTGCAATACCACCTAATTCCTCCAGCTCTTCTGGTATGGAAAGAACAGTCTTCCCTAGAAATGTGCAGAAGCCTGTCTGGAAGGCTTGCCTCTTTACGGTAGCTAGACCCTCAATTTGCTAAGTTTGTGTATAAAAGACAGCTGCTGAATTCTTTGCTTTTTCTTTTAATTTTTCAAAATCTAGCACAGGTAAGCTCTTTTGAGCAGTATTTTGTTTGTAACTCGTGGATGGGATAGGGGAAGAAACACTGAAAGCTATGACTGACAGTGGGGAAACACATGGATTGTATATCACTGGGCAATATTTGTGTCAGAATTTTTCACATGAGGCAGTCTGTCCCAGAAAGCTGGCCCTGATCCTACCTTGTCACTCTGTTGTTTAAAAATTACTTAAAGCACATGCCAAAAAAAATTTATACTTGCTGAAGCACTTTTCTGAGTAGACACTGGAGTTTTGCAAGCGAAGTATTTCTGAGTTTGCAACACAAGGCCTACCTAAAGGCACAATTTGAACACTGCAAAGGAAGGAGAGAAATAAATATGCTCCTGCATTTCAAAAACAGTTGCAATTAGCTGATGGAAAGGACTCAAAGACTATAGCTGTGATCCAGATGCCATCTCACAAGAACATAAATGAATGTGTTGGCAGCTGAAATTGCTAAGCATTTGTAAGTATTTGAGACATGAAGTGACTGACAATGACGTGATTTATTTAGGAAATCATTAGGGGTAGGTTGAAATGGAGAAGTCTGTATCAAAGAGCTCTGCCTGGAGGAGTGAGGTGAGATGAAATAGATTTGCTTTCCTCAAACAAGAGGAGAATAGACACAGTTTGCCTTGGTGTGGAATACAAGGCAGTAGCTCGAGTTAAGGAAACTAGTCCACCTATAATCAACAAAATTCAGGACAGACATCCAGACTGCCCTTTAGAAACTAAAGAAGGCATTACTGACCTTATGAAACGTAGTTCAGAAAGGAACTGAAGTCTGGACAGTACTGTGTGCAGGAGATTAATGTACTTCACTATTAAATCATACCCTAATATAGTGATTTTCATCATTATATCCATTATTGTGTTTGTACCTTGAAAGAACGTGCATTTAATGAGTGAAGTCCTGAATGTGAACCCTTGAACTACAGCAATGTCCACATTTGCTAGCGTAGATCTTGATCCAAAATGACATGCTGGAAAAGGAAAAGTGAGAATGAAAAGCAAATGGATGCTCTAATAGCTTCTGAGTTTGATTCAGGTCTGCCACACACCTTCTGTGTGACCTTGAGAAGTTACTCAAAGGCCAGGTTTTCACAAAGCACTCTACTTGCATATGTACCCAAGTCACTTGCCTGAGCTTGTGCAGTGTCTGCTAAAGCTCAGGTCTGAATATCTTGTGGAGATAAACCAGTTCCTCTTAATATCTGCTGATTCTTATCCTGATACAAGAACAAGACAATTTCATTAATATTTTAAGAATATTGTCCCTGATCTACAGGAGCCATAATCAATTAAGTAAGGTTTATCTGGATCTTTAACATCTTTTCTGCTTCTGTCTGTCTGTGCAGGAGCAGTAACGCTCCTCTTCCTCACAAGGGTGGGCTGGAAAGACTGATCCAAGAGTGTGAGGTGCTGAGCTATTGCAGTTAGTGGATTCATGTAAGCAGTTTACTATGAGAAATGTGGAAGCAAGTCCACTATTAAATTTATACAGGGCTAGCAATGTAATCAAATTAGCCTTTGCACTTTCTCCTGTGCTCCACTTCCTGCATTAGAAAATCTCCATAAATCTCTGCAAAGCCATTTCATTTGTTCTCTTTAATGCTCTCCTCTGTGATGCAAAGAATCACCTCAATTCTTACAAAGTAGTGGGTGGGCTGCAAGTAGTGCCAGCTTTATCTGCTGCTGTTCTTGGTGCTCACAAGTGTGTACTTCCATGTCTGAAGTGGATTATTTTGCTGATCAGTCTAATCCAGATTGGCATTTGAAGTGGTACACATTGAGCCCTCTGGGCCAGGGACCATTCCTTTGCTTGCAGATGGACAGTAGGGTTTTAACACCTGGGATCTGGCTCCATGGGGTCACTACAGGGCAGCGAGAGAGGGGAGCAGTGACACAGCATCTGCAAACGGGAGAGCATGCTGCCAGGTCAGGGGCCTTTGGAAGCACTGTTAACAGGACCAAGGGCTGGTGATGAAGTGCTCCAAAATGTCAGGCTGAAATGGCATGCTTTCTCTAAGCCTTTTCTGACTGCAACAAATAGTCATGTTTTTCCCATGGATTTTCACTGCTTTGGATCTAATTTCAGAGTGTAAAGGAAGTGAGCAGATTTCCCTAAGTGCACAGTTGCCGGTAGCTCCTGTGTTTTGTGGGGGTGGCAAAAGACAAATCAGCGCTGAGACCGTACAAGTGGCTGGGTTGTAAACTTGCACAGGTGACGCTTTATTTACCACTTGCTCATTTTTCTTCGTGCAAATACTGGTTCGTTGGTTAACGTCTTTCTCCACACTGAAGTATGAAGATTTCAGCGGTGACCGAGGGGCACAATCACTGATATACCTCGTCTGGCCAAGGGGTGGCCCACCTGCACTTGGTGTTTAACTTTCCTGTCCCCGTTGGCTCTTGGTAGAGGTTTTTCTGTTGTCTGCTGGGGCTCTGACTGCTGTTTTCTGCAGTCCTACACAGGCGACACTGAACACAGCCATTTCGTGTTAAAATGGTAGTTGCATTCATGGTACAAATCCAAATATATCTACTATGCAAAGCTGCTTAGCCGCTCCCAGGTTGCTGTCGCTTTTAATATGCATTTACTTTTTGAATAGAAGGTAATTCTTCTGTTTCAAAGGGCTTGTGGAGAAAAACCAAAAACAAATTACTAAATTTCATGAGGATATTCCTTAAAGGTGTCACCTTCTTTGACTCTCTTGAAAGAAAAGGACTTATCAAAGGAAAATGGGAATGCTTATATGTCTAACTAATTAAACTGTTGCATTACAGTGGGGCTTCTATTCTATTAATGCAATGAAGGCATGGCTTTAGTGGGACTGTTTACACTTAAATTTAAAACTATGAAACTGAATCTTTTCTCAGATGGTGGCCCTATTGAATACGGAGATGCAATAAGTATTATGCCTTTACACTTCAGTAAAGGGTAATGATACAGGGAATGGATTTGGTTGGCTGGTTTTTGTTCCCAAAAAAATCTGAAGGATAGACCCGTTTATTGTTCAAATGTATCCTGTTGGTGATAGGATAAGCAACACACTAACAAAATAAATTGGCAATGCAGAACTAAAAGCCAGTCAGAACACAGAAATTTTATGAAGGGAACTACATACATGGCAGAGAAATTAAATTAAACTTGGAAAAATAAGCTTTGAGATACTGCATCTGAAATCCAGGAGCTCAAAAGATGTCTGGTTTAATAAATAGTTGAAAATATGTGTAATAGCTGACAGCAAATTAGATGTAAAGTGGCAAGTTACACAGGGCAAAGCTGTCATTTCAGTTTCAGACCCTACATGCAAAAGCATTTTAGAGATAGTTGTTTGTTATGGCTTTAGTATGATTACACTTCTGGGCAAACTGTTGTGAGGGAGATGTTGGGGAAATGAGGGAGTTCGGAGTGTAACAGCATTACTAACACTGTAGGAATGACTCATGAGAAAGATATAAAGGATGAAGTGCAGACCTTAACTGAGCAATGATTAAGAGGGAATACTGTTTGCATAGGTGAAAAGGCATAAATGCAAGGGAAAGAAATGAATTAATGATGTGCAAGAAGAAACATCTGAAACTCACACAAAATACAGGCTGGATATGGGGAGAAATGGCATGAGCCTGAGATGGTTCACATTCCTGAATAGTTTGCAACACACACCTTGTGACTCTTACAGTGAATTTACTCAAAACAATAAAAGATATATGCTTTGGTGGGAGATAGGAAGGGTTCCCATCAGATTGTTCAGCTTCTCTCTGATTACTCATCAAGGCTACCAGGAATGCTGCAGCACTTTGCTAAAAATTCTGTCCTCTCTTTGAGAGCTCACTGGGTGCACTGACGAGGCAAAGGGTGGGAAAGAATTGCTTTCTGCATATTACTAATAATATTGGTGCAAAACCAGAAGGAGAATTGAAGACTGAGCCTCCACCTAATAGGATCCACTAGATGGTGCATAAAGTTCCAATACCCTCCGTTTGGGGATAAGGCAATAACCCTTTTATAAGGTTGCATTTAGGTTTTTGTTAGTACTTAATGATGTCCTGAAAGATGCGGTTGGGACACTGTTCCTGTGGCACAGCCAGGGCAGAGAACAAACTGAACGTCTTGGAATAACATCTGGTTTCCTGCAGGAAAAAAGACAGCCAGGATGAAACCTAGAGCACAGTGGCTATTCCTAAACAGCTTATGAATCATATGAAGCTCATCTCAGTGTTTCCTAGAAAATGAAGATGTCACTAACATATCATCTGAAATGCCTTTAAATTATAAGTCTGGCAGTCCAAACAGCAGTTAGTGACTGTCAAATAGCAGCTGAAAATCAGGAGCAAACAAGTCTGACATGAGATTGTGATAAGAGACTTATCTAGCTACAGCAGTCTGGCCCCTCAGCCAGCGGAGGCTTCCATCCAGCTTGGCATTTTACTTGTTCTTTGCCATCTGATCTTTTTTACTACGCTAGCAAGCACAAAACTATGCTGTTTCTGATGACGTTTTCCTGCATTGCCCTGTTTCTGGCCGGCAAAACTTACCGCTGCTTCTATAGATGGCAAATCCCTAGAAATTAGACCACTGCATTGTGCCACTCCCATCCTAAATCTGATGCAGGGCTGGAGTCAGATAGTCTTAGCTGTGATTTATCCCAGCTGATGATCTGGCCATGCAGCTTTATGCAGGAGTCGTCTGACAGCAAACCTTAGTGCTTTTTGAACTACAAACTAGTAGGGTATTTGAATAGTGAAGATCTGACGAACTGCTGTAAACAGACACATGCCATGCTTTTCATTTGGCTAGTAACTTTACTGATGTACCTCATGTTGTAAAGCAAAGCCTCTTCCTTGTCCTCCTGGTGGCAGTAAAAATGTTAAATAGCGTGAGGTAGAAAATCCTCTTGCAAAAGGAGCAAACACTTTTGAAAATAATATGCATGTACAGCTCAGGACTGTGTTTATATTTTGGCGGTAGCTGTGGTCTGTATATGGTGCAAGGGCACAGAGAAAGACATTGTCCAGCTACTTATGAATAAAAAATGAGCAACGGTGGTGTAGAGAACTGTGTTATTGGCTGGTTGAAGACTACTTGTCCTCTTAAAAATGGCTTTGGGGATTTTGTAATTTTAATTGCAGCTTGTTTGGAGCCCTGGTCCTGAGCTTTGGCCTCTGGAGAGACAGCCTTTTGCAGGTGCTCAGCCTTCCACTACTGCTTTTATAATATAGATGAACAGGCCAAAATCGTGGCAGTGGGGTGAAATGGAGGAGGCAGCATCAGGTGAGCAGGGTTTTGGTCAAACTTGATTTGCTGCTGGTGCACCTGCAAGGCTGGGGTTTTGTCTTAATTGGCTTATCTGGAGGCAGTCCCCACAGGGGAGGAACTGTTATGGGCAAATAAACCTCCAGGAATTAATTTCTGAAACACTTGGGATTTAGGGGTTTTTTTGTTTGTGGTTTTGGGGTTTTTCTGTGGTGTTTTTTTTTTTTTTGGGGGGGGGGGGGGGGG
>JAVJGI010000001.1:66081786-66092242 GCA_035590275.1 Ibycter americanus | reverse complement strand
TTACTCCATGGCTTAAAATACATACGTAAAAAGGAGGGGAAGCTGCGGAGGTGCCGGTGTTTAACCCGCAACGCAGCGGAGCGCGGCCGCTGGGGACGGGTTGTTTTTTAATGTTTGATCGCTGTGAGGCCAATGGCCAAAAACATGTGTCCAGGTTTCTTGTCTAGCAGAGTACTAACAAGCTTTCAAACCGGACTGTTTGGTCTTTTTTTTTTTTTTTTTTTTTCTTTATACGTGGTGTGGGCACTGCTTGGGGCTTTTTCCTGTTGTTTTTGGATGCGCGGGCGGGCTGTGCTGTGGAAGCATGGGTGGAGAAGTTCGGCATCTGAAGGGGATGCCGGCGGCTCGTAGCAGGCTGGCTTCGTGATGCACCGTAATTATTTGTGAAACTCCTTTAGAGGGAGGAGGGATGCAGGGGCTGGTGAAGGAAAACCGTACCAGAATTTCAAAGATGTGGCCTGAGGTGACCAGCTAGCTGTAATTTATTTTGGAGAGCGCGAAAATAATAGGAATAGCAGTTTTCTTTTTTTTTTTCTTTAAGTGCAGAGAAAGGGGAAAATGCAGTTCCTCTGTGTGGCAAGGTATCAGATGTTCAGGAAGTGCATTGGTTTGAGGGATGATGGAAATGGCTTTGGCTTTGCCTTGGTTAGATAGCGGTGGGCCCAATCCTGCAGCCCCCACGCCACTTCGGATGATTTCACCCTTGGGAGCGGTGCTGGGGAGGTGGCATAGGTGCCTTAGGTGCCTTCGAGGGGCTTTCCCTGTTGCCCCCCGCCTTTCGGGAGGCGCGCCCCGGTGCGGGGCCGAGAAACCGGCAGGTGCTCCCAGCCCCGTCCCGGTCATCCTTTCCAGTTCTTGGAAAATCTGGATGGTGCTGGCGGAGTCAACGGGACTGGTCGCCGAGCGTAGAGGTGTCTCCGCATGAACAGGCGGCTGCAGAATAGGACGTTCACACGACGGGAAACGGTGCGGGAGAGGATTAACGAAGCTGCCTTAGCAAAGGGGTTCAGCGGCACCTTCCCAGGGAGGTTTGCGGGGGAATGTTACGGTAATGATGAGCAGCGTGAGCGCTCGCTTCACGGTCTCTCTGCCCCTACTTCTCTGGCTGCTGCTCTCTAATTTCTGTCTCTTCAGTAAATGCAAAGCTGTAAAAGACTGCTGGTGGGAGGGGTCTGACCGTGGACCTGAACTTATTCAATAACCGCTGTCCTTCGCTGCTAGGAGATTTATTTGTAAACAAGCATTATTTGACAAGTGCTTCTCACAGCATGTCTCCTTTGCCAATTACTACTGAACAGCTCTGCTTCTGGGAACGGCTCACCCTGCAGTATGCGCAGCCTAATGCATGAGAAACCTCAGATGCTGGAGCCTGCCTGCCTGGCTGTATGCTGCTGACACTTGTCACCGGGTTTGGTTTGAAAAGTTCAGTTCGGCTGCTTCTGGGCTCTGATGAGAGAGATCCTCCCCTGGGGTTAGTTGTCATATTCAGCTGGTTAGGAACTTTTCTTCTGCTCGGAGGGAGGTAGCCATTTTAGACCTGTGAATAATATTTTCGAAAGTTGCTGGTATTGTTTTTTCTGTGTTTTATTATCTCTCATCTCACCACGATTAAACAGCTAGCCGATACCCTGTGCTGTGTAGGTAGGTAACATGTATGTAGTTGCATAGAGGATGACAAATTCTCATAATTACTTTTTTTCTTTAACCCTGCAAAAAACATTTTTTTTTTTTTGTTTCTGTAAATCTTTCCATAATACACAGTGAGTTTGTAGGATAAGATACATGCAGTTAACAATTCACAATGCCTGACTTTCTCTTTTACCCTCCACTTAGGGGGAAAATGCTTTAAAAATCTAGGTTAAGGTTTGGAAGAAGAAAAAGTAACTTCAGTGTTTGGGCTCCTTAACGTGGAAGTAGGTTTTTGCAAGGGCAGCTGAGTTTCAGAAACTCCTGCCATTTTTATGGGGAAGTGTCGAGTGCCCAGTCTGTATCATAAACCTTGTCACCTTCATAGATACTTCCAGTTATGGACTGAAGGATATACATCAGGAAAATGGAATTAGTTTTTTTCAGGTTTTCCTATCATAGGGAAATAAAACAGATTTAGATTTCAATCACCTTTGCTCAGTTTATATATTAAAAGCAAGACATGTAGTGAAGGATGAAGGTTCAATGCTATTTTATGCATTTGCAAGTATTGTTTACCCATTATTTTTAACTCTTTAGCAGAGTTCATTGATTAAAACCAGTGATTTCCTTCTTCCCTTTGACTACTTTTGCAATTCAGAAATTAGTTGCAAAGAAAATACTCCAAAGAGTACATCAAAAGTGTTACACAGTTTTGAAGTGCTGGTATTTCAGAAGTGCGTTATTACTTTAAATGCATTCTCTATGAGAACAGGGTGTGAGAGGCAGCCCTGTAGTATGTGACTAGGCTTCCTGTACCTCCTTTAGTTTAAAAATGCATGTGTTTTAAATCTTTGTAAGTACTGGGGTTTGGAAAGTGGCTTGTATAAATTATTTATGTAAAACACGGAATGAACGAAGGAATTGTTTAAAGATCTCCCCCTCCACCCTGAAGTTCATGATTTTGTTAGGTATCACCTGTGGATTTGGATTGGTTTGCAAATCTCATTTGGATGTCACCCAGATGACCTTAAAAAGTGTTGTGCAGGCAAATTATTAAAATAATGGAGTATATTACATCTGAATGCTTGTAACAGTAACTCCACAATATACTTGCATAATTGTCATTAAATACAAAGTATATTTCACTTCAGGGCTTTTCAGCCGAAGTAAGTGCCAATGAGGCAGTGCTGTATCAATGAAGTATATTGTTAAGCAAATCAGAAGAAATACAGTTTGAAATAACAACATTGACTTAGACAAAGGAGAGAAACACAAAATGAGTCTGACTTTTGTAACGCGTTGTATTTGGTTAAGACTAGAAGGGTATTCTTTAGTTACAAACTCCTGCATTTGGTCCTCTTCATCTTAATTCTTCCGGGGTTTTTTGAAGCTCACTTTATCTTAATGTATCATTTTTAATTTGAATGAATGAATAAATGAGCACAATTAAAGGGGTGGGTCTAGTGCACGCAAAAATAAAGGAAGGTTGTAATTTGCAGATTATTCATGCCAGAGCCTGGAACGAGCCTACCTGTTCTCAGTGTGTTGACTTGTGTGTGGTGTTTCATACTGACATATAATTTGTGTCATGGTACAGTGGATAAATGCATATTTAGGTATAACATCACAACATTTATCTTTAATCAGTGAATTAAGTCTTTTTCAGGGATTTTTTTGTGTTATTTAGTAGAAGCAGGTGTGAAAATAGTCTTAATTTTCATATCATTGTATTTCAGTTAGTCTAATGCTTTGGGTAAAAATACACACAATTAGAACATTTTGCTTATTAGGTTGCCCTTAGTGGCTTGGCTTCGTATGTCATGCATTCGCACAGCTATTGCGTTTTGTGTAGTTCTGTAGGTAGTAAGTACTGCCAGCATTCGTATACCTTGTGTATGCAGAATGGGTGAGTTCGGACGCATTTCGGTCTGCTCACAGTGCTTTGTAAGGAGGCTTTGAGGAGTTATCTGTTCTTTATTTCATGTATTGGAATGGTTCACTGTGTGCTTTCCATGATAGCAGAGCATAGCCTCAGTGCTGTGTGTTTATTTTACTCACAGGAGTAATCCTATTAACTTTTAGATTTACTGCAGTGGAATTACTGGTGTGAGGAAGAACAGCTCATGTCTAATGGTCTTTTTGGGATCAGTCTGATGTGTGATGTATGGCTTTTCGGGAGGTTTAGAATGACTCAATTATGGCTTTAAAATGGAAACTACCGTCCTTTTGACAGTAAAACAACATTTGAAATGCAGCACTTTTAAGTATATGACTAAAAGCATTGCTGCCTAATGACACGTTTAAAAAAAAGAGGAAATAAACAATAGCAAAGATTGACTCCAAGATAGTACCTGTTTCCTTTTGAAGCTTATCTTAAAAATTGTAATAAATAGTGGAAAACAGGCAAACTGTCTTAAATGGAACCACTGTCAGACCATCTGCTTATAGTATCTTAAATGTTGACACCATAATTTGATGTATAAAGCAGCTATTTGCACATCAATTTACAGATGGGTAAACTGGCAGGTACCATGGGAGAAAGGGAAGAGTCAGCGGGCTTGTCTGACAGCTTCCTCCCCTCCACCTTTAACTCTCCCACCACTACCTCACTTTTTAGCTCCAGTGTACATTCCATCTCCATGTCTGCTGTTCTCTTACTGTTAAATAAGAAAAATCTTTCCCATGAAGAGATGTTTATTCTTTGTGCTAAAATGCAAAGTGTTTTGCAGCAGGCTCTGGGGGGAAAGGTAGGAGCAGGATTTCATAAAATCTGGCAGACACTGCAAAGCCAGGATGGTTTATTGTGTGGTGTCTTGCACTCTGATCTCGCTGGTTTTAGCTTTATTGTTCCAAGGAATTCTGTGCTGCTTCTGCAGGAATCCCTGTTTCCAGCAACATGCTGAGCGAGTGCAGAGCCCTTGACCTGGGAAAGTCCAGCTGAGATTGCTCAGCTGAATGGTGGTGTTCACGGTGGCTTTAGGGTCTTGAGCAGAAGTGGGGCTGTTAGATCCCCCCAGCCTTTTTAATTTGGAGCTATGTTTTCAGTGGTCCGTTCCTGCAAGTGTGCAGGTAATGTATATTCTTGAATAGAGACGAACTTTAGATATTGCTTGGGGATGTCAGGGAAGTGACACTCAGCCCAAAATAAAAAGAAAACACACTTTTTTTGGCAAATTTTTTTAATATTCTCACTTCCTCTTTAGGAAATCTAAATCTGTACCTGAGTCAAGGGCAAAATGAGATGTAAAAAAAAATAAATGCACACCGATCAGTTGCTTTGTAAAATCACTGAATTTCGTAGTTAATAAGTGCTCATTTCCATGGAGGAAAGAGTATTCAGTGCAGCTTTTCAGCAGATACTCAGCCTAGTATCCATTAAAAATGTTTTAAAAAAAAAAATAAAATCTTGTGCTTACAGTAAAACATCTAAACACAGAATTGAAATACATGTCGTAAGTGCAGCTTTCTTGCTGACCATAAGTGCTGGTGGGAGATGGAGCCTCATTTCAACCAGAATGGACTTGAGCTGGGTATTTTTCTTTACTCGGAGAATGTTGCAGAAATACTGTGTTAATGATTGCATTGGAAGGAACAATTCTTTTAATAACTTACTCTTTACTAAAATGATTTGCTTTGATCTCGGTTGTAAAATTGCTGCGTATTTTAAAAGCTAGTAGAGTATCCTTTTTGCCTTTGAAAATATGTTTTGTTCTTAAGATGTCCCTGTTTTATGGCACAGGTCGAACAGAGGGATGGATCGTCCTCTGTGTTCACATCGTGCCTGTCCCTCAGTGTGCTCTGTGACTGGTTGGACATTGAGGTGACAGGTTTTGCTGAGGTGAATGTGTTTGCTGCCCCAGTTTCTTTCACAGCCACACAGTTGCTTTCTATATCGGCAAACTCAAGCACTGGCCTTCAGTAGCTTAGGTCTGTCTAGGGATTTGTTACCCTTTTAGTTGTCTCTTTGACCTATTATATCTCTTACAGTCTCAGTTTTGGTATTTGCTGTGGCTTTGGTCAGTGCAGTATCTGAGCCTCTCCGAAGGCTTAATGTGCTTATCCTTTTGGAGGCAGAAAGCAATTATCCCCGTCTTCTGCAAGGAGGCTAGTTGAGAGGGGACGGTTGGGAGGTGTAAGCACTGTGATTTGCAGCACTTCTGGGTGTGGGAGGTGATGTGTGGCTGTTTGCAGAGGTCCAGTGGCATGTTGCCTGCTGTGGACAAGGGTTCTGGGACCTGCTGGATGCCCTGGGATGCACATATGAGCACAGTGTTCCTATCTGCTTTGCAAAGAGAACTGAAGATGCTTTGGGTCAGAATAATTGCCATGGGAGCATTCAGTGCATGCTGCGACTGCCTTGCTGGGGATGTTGGTTGTGGGAAACACCCTCCTTTTCTCTCGCTCTTCCCTTGTATTTTGAGTTGTGCAGGAGGTACGTTAGGAGGACTTTGACCAGGTAGAGCTGCTTAGGTGATCGCTAGCTGGAAAGATGAGAGATGCCTCCTGCAGGAGGTGATGTAGCATGTACTATCACAGCAGATGGGGGAATACCTGCTAGAGCTGGTCTGGCAGCCCTGAGGGAGAAGGTGACTCCTGTCCCTTGGCTTCCCCTCTGGTAAGCTCCTGAGCATCAGTGGGGATTCAGCCGGTGTGCTCCTGAGCAAACTGTGCCTTGAGGGTGCGCATGGAGAGGAAACAGTCCCCTGCAGAAGTTGAGAGCTTCTAGGTTTAGGTAGCTGTGTAGCAGGTATTGAGGCTGTAGGAGGGAGGGTAGGACCCTGGGCTTGCAGGCTTTCATGCTAGCTACTTCTTTTCAGTGCACAGAGCAGTACTGTCAAGACAGAAGTGTCTTGCCAAGATATTAAATCAGGTTCACTAACCTGCATCACTTAATGTTAGAAAAAGGTCAGAACAACCAGTTTGAACTTTGTAACTCTTTGAGGGGATAGAGAAACACCTGGGAGGAAGTTAATTATTCAGCATCAGTAATATGCATTTCACAATGTTTTTGGGTGGACTTGTATAACTCTAAATTTTTTGCATATCCCAAACCAGTGAAACTGCATGGGGAAATTATGTGCATAATTGCCTTTAAGTTAATTTCTCAAAAAAACCCCAGTCATTTTGGTTTATCCATCTTTGCTTTACTAATGTTCACATGCAATTTCTTCCTAAACTGTGTTGGCAATGTGCCGTTCCCACTAGCAACCTCCACCCTCTTCCCTCAACAGAAATAGAAGGGATAAACTGTCAACCATCTCCGAAAAGCCAATAGACCATCTTAAACACTTTTTTTTTCACTCCCGAATCCTATCTAAGCATTATGTCAGTTCCTTCCCCCCCCCCCCCCCCCCCCTTAAGTGAACTCAGTGGCAGCAGAGTAGTCATTATTGTCAACAGGAAGGCTTTATTGGTACTGGACAGTGAGGTCTTGCGAGTCCACTGGTAGTGGAAGCTGACAGCCTTGACAGCTCTGGATGTGTCTGTGCCAAGTTTCTTTCCTTTTGTTGAGTTTAGTTATATGCATAACAGAATTTGATCTCCATGTCTTTTAGGATACCTTTTAGAAATGGAGACCATATCGCTTTTAGTTAGTAATGTTCTGATTTAGGGAAGGTGGTGAGATTTCATCTCAGCACTGCCAGCAGGTGTTTTGATTGCATTGGGAAGCTCTTGGGATTTTAGGGCCTGACTATGTGTGTGCTTAATAAGGCTCTTGCTTTAATTAGGGTCTTGAAGAAACCGTCTGCCTCCTTCAGTGGCTTGCAGATGCCTTGGCAGAGGTTGGAGACCCTAGGTCTGCAGGCAGCACTGGTATTTTGTTTCTCCACACAGGCTGGTTGTCAGATTGCTGGTTGCAGGTGCTACTTGTATCTTGCCTTCAGTGGAAGCTTCTTTTTCCTTCTTAATGGCAGGGTGATACTTGCCTAGATAAACCATCCCCAGAAGATACGTGCTGCAGCCAGCTTGGAAATCTGCTATTGTGTTGCTGCAGCGTTATTTCCAGTGGATCTTATGAGTGGGGCTGGAAGCATTTTATTGACTTTATTCACAGTGAATAAATCCTTTTCAATTAAATGGTGATTTTGGTGGAAATGGGAGTGTTTGCCATTAAAAAAATAAAGCAAACCATACTGGAGTTTTTAAGTTCCAGGCACTTTGGGGTCAAGCTAATAATCTCCTGACTGCTTTACTTCTTTTATGTATGGTGGGAAGAACAAATGACTGCCTCTTGTCTTGAGTGCAAGTCCTTGTAAGGAAAAAAAAACCCTGTGGTTTCTTATTTGTTTTAGTGGGTCCGGTTATTGAACTGAGCTTTGGGTCCCACTCCCTGGTGCTACAGCTGGTGCTGTGCCTGCAGGGGACAAGATGCAGCCAACCCGAAAAACTTTGTCATAGGGCAATATCACACCCCTCAAAGAGTGTGTTCAAACAAATTACAGACGTAATGCAGAAATACTGGGTAAAATTCTCTGGCTGATGTTACGATTGGAGTTGTCCATCTGGTCTTAAAAACCTATGAATCTGTGATGCAGATCCTAGTGTTTTGGCTCTCGCTATAAAGGGAATCATGAGAAAACTTGGAGCAGAATGAAGCCAACATAATAAAATATGAATCTGCAGTTAATATTAGTTTGCAAGTTCATTAAGTAGTGTATATTTTCTTCCTCCAGTGGGCTATAAATAATAGGTACTGCTACAGCTTGCACTCTGCTGTAGCTCATTTGCACTGATGGAAATATTTCAAAGGTTCTTGCTTGTGTGTGTTTTGTCCCAACTCAATGTAGCTAATTAATTCAAAACATCTGCTCCCTGATGACTTAGATTTCTTTCAAAAGTTTATTTTTTTTTATTTGTTTTTGCTTTCTTGGATTATTTTTGACTGTCACTTGTTGGAGTGCCTTGGATTTATACTTTTTGAAGAAATACTTGGCACAACAGGGAAAACGGTTGGAAACTGAATGGCAACAATACTGCAATAAAACCAGTGAAGATACATGAAGCAGGAAGGCTTTGACTCATGATGATGACTTCTCAGCAGTCACAGTGTCTTGGTGGTGCTGTGAGCTCTGGGATTGCACAGGAAGGTTTGGGGGGTATGCAGCGTAAGGAGAAACCAGCTCTGTTGTTTAGCAGCTACACCCCCTGCCTTGGGCAGGGGGAATGAGGAGAGCAGAGGCGTGAAGCCTGGTGGAAAGCCTGTGGTACTGTTCAGGAGACCTCTTGATGAGGGTTTGGTGCAAAGCGCTACAGTTGCATCTTATTGTGCGCCTTGACCTCCATCCAGCAGAGTGTTTCACTTCATGTTTAATTGACAGTGTGTGAGTATTCCCATGAGAGGCTTCTCACAAGTATTTTATATGTAATTGCTCCCACAAGCTGTGAGTGTTGGGTCAGAGCTGGGGCTACCTTGGTGTAGCTCCAACCTTTCCATGGGTGGCTGCATCCTGCAGAGTGCTGTTCAAGGGGGGTCAGGAGCTGCAGAAGGAGCCTTCAGGGGGATGTAGGAGCACTTGATTCACGCCTTTTTTTCATATGAGAGTTCAGATTCAGGCTACCCAAAAGAGTGTTCAGACTGCTGTTCAATTTGTAACAAATGTATTAAAGAAATTCTTGCTTCAGTTGTTTAAAACAAAATGTTTTCATTCCAAAGTTATTGTTTAAAAATGTGCTACTTTAGAAACTGTGCAATGTTTTGAAATACTTATGCAGGCTTTAAGGAAGGTTTCTTTACACTCTTTTGGGATGGAAACTGTAGTTACATTGTCTTGATCTGGTCAAACAGGATGTTCTTTTCCTCCTGCTTTAGGTATATTTCAGTGAAAAAAAAAAATATTCTTACAGCTTTACAGCTTCATGGCATAAACCCCATCAGCTTTTACTATCCTGACCATTTTGCCTGCTCTAGAGTGATTTGTGAGGGTAAATTTTGGTAGAGTATGCCCTGTAAGTCTTAGCTTGCAGATGGTGCTACTGAAGAGCAGGACTACTCTGGTGTGTAAGAATTTAATTTTATAAGAAATCTGCTCAAAGACCGTGCCAACCCAGAAGAGTTCAGTCTTGTATGCCTGCAGAGTCTGCCCTGGTGTGAGCAATGAAGGTTTTTCTGGAAGATCCTTAGATTCTGAAATGGCAGCAGGATGTGTGGCAGGTAGGATCAGAAGTGTTCAGTGTTTTAGCCTGTTGATGGGGGATTTTTGTGTTCTCGGCTTGGTTTTTTCCCATTTGAAATGGGAGTGAAGAAAATGAAGCTGATTCTGCTCCAGAGCAGAACCAGAGGTGCCATCTCACTTCAGCAGTGTCCCCGGAAAAAAAAAATAAATATCCATGGATTGGTAGTTTCTGCTTCAGGCATTTTACCTTCATGACAGACCTGTCCTGCTTTTGCCTGGGCAAGCTAATGCTGCCACATGGCACTGCTTTAGGTGGCTGTGTCAGATGGGGTGCTCTGCTCTGTGGGCAGCAATGTTGCTTTAGGTCAGTGTTGAATGCCATCAGCCCTGGCATTTCTTGCGCTTCCTTCCAGCCACAATCCTTGTGTAGCCATGATGAAGCTGCTAAATGCCAGCTGTGTGAATGTGACAGGGGCATTTGAGTAAGAAGCTGTATCCAGTCTCCCTGTCGGAGATTCCTGAGCGAGAAAACATTGTTAATTCACCAACTAGAGTTCAGGGCAAAGGTTTAGATCACTTCTGGTTTTATTCTAACTTGATTGTTCACCTGTAATAACCAGCCTGTCTGAGAATAGGAGTGTATGTAAATTCCCTGGGCTATTATTTTGTATTAAAAGAAGGAGGGGGGGGGGGGGGGGAAGAAAAGGCGGTGG
>JAVJGI010000001.1:65872559-66068024 GCA_035590275.1 Ibycter americanus | reverse complement strand
CGAAAAAGTCTTTTTTTTCCTCTAGTGTCTAGGAATTACATTGGGGGATAAAAGAGCTTTGAAGAGCTTTATCTTCTAAAACCATTGTTTTCTCTGTTACTTTTGTGCCAATTTCAGAAATACTGGTATCCAACAGTTAGTAACCCTACAATTAAAATGTATAAATGTAGTGCTGTCATGGAGAATCTGAAAATTTGCAGAATAAAATATTACCGTTACAGAATGCATACACAACAGCCCAGGGTTTATAAAACATGCATTAGGATTTTATAGCTTATGTTGATGAATTTTTGTAGTATATTACTTACTTCTTCATAAGCTAAATATAGGTATCAGTGGGTTACTTATCACTTAATTGCATAATCCTTTTATAAGAGTTAGAATGCATTGGTCTTGCTCTTGCCTGATTTGACAGCATATATTTTTATTCAGGTTAATGGCTTTTTGGGTAACTAAATTCAAGAATGCAGTCCTGTTTGGTTTGCTTTTCACGTTACTTATTCAGGAAAGCCAGCTCAAAAAACGTGAAATAAAATGAATGCTGATTTCAGAAAGGGAAACACATGGTAGGTTTGTGTAGGAGAACATTTTAAATGCAAAATTCCTGAAAATAGTGTTAAGATGGAAGCTGCTATTTTGTCTTCATAACCAGTGGTTGCCTTGCGTATTGCACAGTGAATGAAGAAAATAAAAATGAGGGGGCTTTTTTGAAGTTACATCACGTAGCTTATAACCAGTAAGGAGAGCATTCTGATTGACTGGTGTTTTACTGCAAAGTCCTGATATGTGGCTATTCAAGAAATAGTTCAGCAGGTGAATATCTGTAACTGTTAGAACAAACTTGCATCCGTTTTTCAAGTTACTAATGAGAATGGTTCAGGATTTTCAGAGATTGAGAATGGTGGCATCATGTTGTCTGTTTGCTTGTCCTGGTAATGAAAATGGGAGTGTTTTTCAGTCGTTGAAGGCTATATGCACATAAGAAAGGGGAGGGTGGGGCAGGTTTTTGGCTATGGAAATAAATTGCCAGTATTTCAGTTGGAAGCTCTTTTGCCTCAAAATATTTTGGTTTTATAGTCTTAAGATAAATTAAGAAGTCTTCATTTTGGGGGGGAAAGCATGCTGAGTTACATGATTTAGCGTGTTTGACTAAAGGAGGCAGTAATCATGAGGCCTGTGCGTTTTAATACTGAAAATACTGTGGCAAAACAGATCAGAGATTAAGTACTGGGAGTATGCACGGATGCAAATACATCCTTTCAGGGGTTGTGTGTTAACTCTTCTTCAAAGAAAAGTGGTAGCTCCTCTTACTAGCTTTTAGGGTCTTCCCAACATGAATGATGAAGCGCTGTTGGAGGGAACGTGGGTGATACCCGGCTATCGGTCATCTCTGCGTTACCACTGTGGCATTGTATGCTGCCAAGCTGCTGTGATCGATTGTCTGTACCCCATGAGCTGAACAGTGAATATAAAAGAATTGCAGAACATTGGCTGCTGCTTCCCCTGCCTGGTTAGAGGGTTTAGGGAGAAAAAAAATATCCAAAACCCCTCAAAAAAATAGACCCTGCTGTGCTGTAAGGAGTTGTAAGCATTTAAGGGAGAGAGCAAATACTGTTCCTTATTTCTGTTTCAAGATGGTTTACTGAAAGCACATCAGTGATGTAGTAGCGATTTAGTTAGGAGTGAGTGACACTTGCATGTTAGTTTAATCCTCACCTACCCCTGTATCATCTTAGTCAGGAATAATCTGTGGATGAGTTGCCAGGTAACTGCAGGGAGGGCAGGATCAGGTCCTGGTGGTTGGTAGGAAGCAGCTTCCCCCACACCCCGAATTGTGCGGGCTGTGCATCAGCGTGTTGATGAAGGAGGACAAGGAATTGCCTGCTGAGCTGTGCATCTCTGGGGCAGCTCCCAGGAGAGGGGTGGTGATGGTGAGGAGTAGATTGCTGATGGCTGTCTAAAAACTGCATCTGTCAGACCAGGCTGAAACACTTCCAGCACAGCCCTTGACTTGCCTCCTTTTGCTGCTTTCCAAGAAGGAAAGTATTAGATACCTGATTCTTGCCAAAATGTTCTCATAAGCATTTTACCTTGTGTATTCTTGCTTATTTCTCTTTTGTGTTTATTAATGCAGCAAGTGCCAGGTCACTGCTTTGATTGTATTAAATTATTGGTTTAACAAAATGAACAGTAGAAAAAAAAATATTCTATTTTAAGCAAATGTGTTTAAATTGTTAGAAAAGTTATCCATTCCTAAAGCCTGGTTTTACATTAACACTTGTGCATCTTACTGATTTCGGTGTATATGAACTACCTATATATAGAAACACAGAAAATAGTGTCCTGTAGATCTGTTACTGTTCTGAAATAAGATAAACCAGAAGCTTGTAAAGATGTGTGCTTTCTGTGGATAATTACCCTCCTTGGGATGCTTTCTTGCAGTATCAAAGATGAGAACTTTTGGCTCTGAAGTGGGGGAAGGACTGAGCCTTTATGCTGCAAAAATTTTCATTTGACTTCAGCAAAAAGATTTTGGGGCAAGTGACCTGGCCCTCATCCTCAGAGGTCTTCCTATAAAAGCAATGATTCTTCCTGTAATACTGGCAGTCCATAATGCTGTACAGAAGTTGCAGTTGGCAGGAGAAGATAGTGTGGAATGTTTCTTAATGTGATTTGAGATGTTGGTGTACACTGTTAATCTATTTGCGGTTCTGGTTGTGAGGAAGACCTGCAGGTTTGGGTTATTCTGGTCCAGCTCAGCCCCTCCCCTGCCTTGCCTTTGCCTCTGAGCTAGGCTAAGAACTGGTGAGTGAAGGCAGGGTGGGAGAGGAGGTGATGACAGGACATTGTAGTTTAAATATCTAGTTATTGAAAGTTATCTTTCAGAATTAATTGATTTTTTTTTATATGTGTTTGGGTTGATGCAGATGTGCCAGTCTTAGGGAGCAATCCTGCTGGGATGATATCCCCAAGACCCAACTCTACCCAGCAGATACCAAGTGGCGTGGGAAAATGGTCAGTTTCTGAAAAGGAGGACTTAAACTTGCTATTTTTTCCTCCAGCCATTTATAAAAACCAGCAGCTTCTGCATGTGCTGGCAGTCTTTTTCATTGGAACCTCTTTTTTTTGGAGGGGTCGAGGGGGAAGTGGTGGTGGTGTGATGTGTGGTGTGGTGTGTCTTTGCATATTCAGCCTGCAAACTTGCAGTTACGGTACCGATGATGTGATTCTCCTGGTTGCCAGCTGGAGCCTGGCAGTCATTCCTGGAGTTTGCCTCTTCAAGTTGAAGGCCATCAAAATAACTTCTGCTCTACATGACTTCTGCTCAGCATTGCTTGCTCCTGGTTTCAGTCAGCAGTAATGGATAGCAAAAATGTGGTCTTTGGACTTCTGTTCAGAAACCTTGAGGGTGTTCAGTTTTGCTTTATTTTAGCATTATTTTCTTCAAAAATTAGGAAGATTCACACTTGAGAGCTTTGCCTTTGTTTCAAACCTCCAAACTTTGTCTGGGCAGCTGTTGGGAGCTCCTTGCAAGACCTAATTTGCAGCGCTGTTACAAATTGTGGGGCACGCACTGACTGTTTTAGTTGATTGCAATGTAAATGTATAGTAAGCCCGCAAATCGTAGCCAGCGCTGTGATTACAAATTATTACAATAATGCAAGATTATTCAGTTTGTTGCAAATCCTTCTAGACTACACAATTAAAGTCATAACCACAAGTATAATCCTGTGAGATAAAGTCACTTCATTACAGAATCTCCTTCTGGTTTACTGTTTGTTTTATTTTGGTGCCAGATTGAATAACTGAATGTTCCCCTGTAGTTAACTTCAATGGCAGCATATATGCTTTTTGTGTCTCTGTTAATTCTGGAGCTTCTTTTACATCCTTAAAAACACGGATATTGATTTATACAATAGTTGGGCAAACCCCTGGTGATTTCAGTTCTAGTGCTGGGAAGATCAACCTAAAAATTATGAAGTTTTTGAAAAGAATTGCTAGTTATGTCAATCACTGTAGATGTCTTGTCAGAGGATCAGAAAATAAAGAGTTGCTGTCATTGATATGTGGTGTTAGGCGGTGGGATAGGTGACTGCGAGCAGGTTGGTGCTGATACCGGAGGAATTTTACCAGTGTGCTTAACTGTAAATGTTGCAACTAGCTATCCATGACATGGCCGAGCTGTACCACCCTGTGTGCTCGTAGAATGCTGCGTTGTATAGCTTAGCTACTAAGTTGATAAGAATCGGTCCGAAACCAAGACACCAGCCAAGAGTGCTGAAACAGGGCTAGAAGAAGAGAAGGTCATGAAAAGGATGAGAAGAGGACAAAGAAGATGATGAAGAGGATGAAGAAAGGATGAAGATGTCCCAAACGACCACCAGAGGACCCCCGACCCATTAGGCCACACATGCGCAGTAAGAGTGTAGATATGATAAGTAGTTCATGGAACTGTAATGGATATGCTAATGGTTTATCAGAAATTATGCTAATATGTATAGGCCGGCCATATAAAGATAAACAGAGAGCAAAGTCAGTGTGCACATTGTGTGGAACTTATCCCCCATGCATCCCGCGCCGAAAATAAAGCATGCCTGGATTCCAGTGCTCCAAACCAGATATTAGAGAGCTTTGTCTCTGATTCGTCAATATCAAATTGGCAACAAGGATGGGATCATGCTTCTGAGCTCGGACTGAGTACAGGATCACAGGACGTCCAGCCAGCGCCGAGAGGATTTCTTGGGGACACCCTCATCCCGGCTCTGTTGGTCTCATAAGCGGAACGTCACTGGTAAGATAAAGACATTCTTTTGATTTTGAAATTTGATTTGAAGTCCTACCCATAAGTCAAGACACGGTAAGATGTCTCGCAGAGCGAGTTAGATGCATCTCTGAGTTCAGTAGTCTGTACCTGTGCTCATGTGGGCAACACAGGTACCTGAATTAGACTCTCGTTTGTTTGTTTGAGTCTGTACCTATGTTCATGTGGGTGACACAGGTACCTGAATTAGACTCGTTTGTGGCACGGGCACGTGAATTAGACTCTTGCCTGTTTATTTGAGTCTGTGCCTGCATTTGGGTGAGCAACATGAGTACTTGAATTAGACTGTCAATTTGAGTCTGTGCCTGCGTTCTTCTATCTTAGATTTGTGTTACATGGCTGTTACATTGTTATTTGTGATATTTGTATTTATGAATCTGGGTTGGATATAATATACTAAGATAAAATGGGATGCGACATGTCTAAGGTGGGGAATGATATACAACATTGGAAAGTGATTACAGATCCACTGGGAGGTAGCGCCAGGCGAGCAGACTTGACTAAATACTATAATCAGTGGTGGCCACTTTATAAGTTAGAAAACGGCTGCAGGTGGCCAAATAATGGAACCTTAGATTATGATATTTTGTTATAATTGATGTTGTTTTAAAAAAGGAAGGAAAATGGGATGAGGCAACATACACTGATAAGTTTTTCACCTTACAGAATGATCCTGAGTGGCAGAAAGAGTGTGGAATTAATTTCACACCAAGTGATCCTTTAGTGCTGTTGCTAGAGAAAGATGAGAAAATTTGTCAGGAGAGACCTCCAAGGAGGTGTTGTTGTCTTATAATATAGGACAGAGGTGTTTAAAATTGAAAACTGGGAGATAAAAAAAAGGACGGGGGGACATTCAACATTACGATGTTTGCCTTCCTGAGTAACCGTCATGTGTGATGGAGCCCTGCTCTCCTGGAGATGGCCGAACACCTGCCTGCCGATGGGAAGTGGCGAATGGATTCCTTGTTTTGCTTTGCTTGCGTGCACGGCTTTTGCTTTACCTATTAAACTATCTTTATCTCAACCCACGAGTTTTCTCGTTTTCACTCTTCTGATGAGAGGATCACTGTTGGGGAGTGAACGAACACCTGAGTGGTGCTTGGTTGCTGACCAGGATTAAACCACAACAGTCCTTTTTGGAGCCCAATGTGGGACATGTAGGGTTTGAGATAAAGACAGATTTGATTGGAATGTGTTAGTTTGAATTTATGCTGTTATGGCTGTTTAGCTTTAATCGCCAGGTTTCTGTGTGATTTCTATGCTTGCCATGGGGCTTGCTTGCTGTAGAGCCTAGTGCTCATTAGTGGCTGCTTTTTGCTTTCACTGCTTGCTGTACTGCTTATCATCTTACTGTGCTGTGCTCGGTAACATTCTGTTAACGGCAATGGTGATGCGGCTGGGCTGAGAAATTGCCAGGGCATCGCTGCCATCTCTGTGCTGCTGTACTAGACAGGCTGGAAGTCCAGTGTGACAGGAACCATCTGAAACAGTGGAGGACAGACCTTACAACAAGCAGTGCAAGTGCATCAGTGACCCGACCAGAGCTGACTTTGGTACCCAATAACCCCATACAAAACACCACCTCGCCGCTTCTGAGTGACCACTATAACAGATGGAGCCCAAAGTCATGGACTAAATGACATTTGTGGATAGACATTTTTACAGGGGTGGTCCACAGACTAGGGGAATAGTATCTGTGTGTTATATCAAAGGATGGGAAGGGTGGTGGTGGTTAATGAGGTTATATTAGAAATTGTGACATGATATAAATGGTATGGAATAAGGGGTGGATACTGTCTTGGTTTCAACTGGAATAGAGTCGATTGTAGCTGACGCACTGCTGAGTTTTGGATTTGGTGTGAGAACAAACTAATAATATGAAGTCAAGGACTTTTCAGTTTCTCGGGCCCTGTCAGCAAGAAGACTGGAGGGCCACGGGAATCTGGGAGGGGACGTGGCCAGGACAGACGACCTGAACTAGCCAAAGGGATATTCCATACCATACGATGTCATGCTGAGTATATAAGCTGGGGCAAGATCAAACAAAAATTAAGTTTTTTGGTAGGTACTGGGGCAACGTATTCAGTAAACAATGGTATTTGAATTGTTGCTGCAACAGGGAAAGCCAAAGAAGCATTGTTCTTCAAGCCAATATCATCTAAAATAGGAAAACAATGGGTAACTCATTGGGTTTTGTATTTGCCAGGAACCCCCAAACCTTTACAAACAACAGTCAGATTTAAGGGTGAAAATGTTAAAATGATGATTCCTGAAGGTAACTATGTCCATGTGCTAGTACTATCTTTACAGGAGGATGGAAAAGAGAAAGGGGAAATCCTGGTGGAAGTGGAGGATGCAATGATTCCCCTGGTCTGGGCTGGAGAGAGACCAGGCCAGGCTGGGCTAGCTTGGATATAGAGTGTCAGGAAACAAAGCCCAGATTGGTGCCAACTCCCAGAACCACGGACTGTTCATGAACTAAGAATGTTTCTGGGAATGCTGGAATGGTGCAGATTATGGACTATTAGTAAAACCTTTATACAGACTTTTGACTAGATCAACGGGATCACATCTGGAGTGGAATGCAGCAGGAAGGACAACTTTTAAAGAAGCTAAACAGTCCCTCATGTAGGCTCCAGCCCTTGGGCTTCCAGACCTAGAAAAACCTTTTGAGCTTTGTTTATGAGAAGGAAGCCATTGCACTGGCAGCATTGACAGAGAGATTAGGCTCCTTCAAAAAACGTATGGCATATTTTTCTAAACAACCAGACAAAATGAGCAAAAGGTGGGCTGGATGTTTGAGGGCAGTGGCTGCCACTGTTTTGATTATTCAAGAAGCTTGAAAATTTACTTTGGGAGAAAGAATCACAGTTTATATACACCATGACAGAAAGGGAAAATCGGAAAACAGATCTAGCAGCATGGGCTGCAGCAGAAGAGAATAATCCACACTTGTTAGTCCTGGTTCCCTTAAAGTCTCCACAACTACCTGAAACCCCAGTGTATGATGCAGAAGGTCAGAAAGTGGTTAATACCCTAAGAGCCACAATAAAAGAAAATTGGTGGGCCATTGCTGAAGATAATTGAATTGTTCTTCCACAACAAATAACGACTGAATTAGCCCAGAGAAAACACTTACAGACTCACTGAGGAACTGAGAATATAAACATCTACAAAGATCAGTTTTTAGTAAAAAATGTAGAAAATTGTAAAGTCAATCACCACATGATGTGAAATATGCCAAAGAAACAACCCAAAGACGGAGAACCGCATTCGATTTGGAGTTACCAGACAAGGACATTCTCCTGGGGATTGCTGGCAATCAATTGTACTGAGCTACCCTGAAAGAAAAATTATCGCTATTTACTAGTTTTAGTGGATACCTTTTCTGGGTGACCAGAAGCCTTTCCCTGTCACACCAGTAAAGCTAGGAAATTAGTTAAAGTATTATTAAAAGAAATTATTTCTCAATTCGGAGTTCCACAAAGCTTATCATCAGATGGAGGATCACACTTTGTTGCAAAATTGTAGAACAAGTAAACAGATTTTTAAGAATTACTCGAAAACTTCATGTCCCATACCACCCACAGTTGACTGGAAGGGTAGAAGGAATGAATCATACACTAAAATTACAACTTGAAAAAAAATTGTCAAAAAAACAGATTTAAATTGGGTTCAGGCCTTACTGATAGCTCTGTTAAAAATTAGAGTACAACCCTGGGGGAAAGTTAAAACAAACCCCTTTGAAATGATGTATGGAAAACCCTGTCAGGTCTCAGGTGTACCAGCAAATGCAGTAATGGAAGGGTAATTCTATTTGAAAAATTATCTGATAACTTTAGGAAAAATAATTTTTGAACGTCAGGAATCTGTTATAGGTACTTGGGAGATGGGACTGGATTCTCCAATACACCCCTTCCAGTCAGGAGACTGGGTCTACTTGAAAACCTAGACCTCTGAACCGTTGGAAGAAAAGTGGAAAGGACCATCAGGTGTTGTTGACCACAAACACAACAGTAAAATTAGAGGGATAAGGGCCTTGGATCCATTACTCTAGAGTAGAGAAAGCCCCTGCACCCTGAATCGTAGAACAACAATCGCCAATGAAGTTAAAATTTGGAAGGCTAGATGTATAATCAGATATTATTAACCATAGAACTTGTAACTGAAGTGATGTGTACTGTAGGGTGGGATCAAAATTTGTACCTAATGTTGGTCCAGAATGTTACTGATGTCTTAAACAGAAGCAATTGTTGGATTTGTACTCAACTGCCAACTTCAAGGAGGGGGCAAGACCTACCTTTATAGGAGTGCCCATACCAATCAATGAAATTAACAATCCAGAACACAGCAAAGGACACCCTATGAACCTTTAGCGGCCAAATATCTTTCAAAAGAAAGACAACAGGGAAATAAAGGTTACAGTGTTGCTAGATGGTCAAAACTCGACCCTTTGTTTATATGGACCAGGCAATGATTCTGTAAGCACTAGTGCTTAACATCTGGGGATGACGGGTGTGATAATCGTGTGGCTAACAGAAACTACGAAGCCTTTGTAGGCTGCTTCCCTGGGTGCAATAGAACCAAGTCATTTTGGACACCTACATTAAACCACATCAACAGAACAAATTATTTTGGTCTCCCGTTCCCGGCAGGAGGTGGTTGGTACTGGCTATGTGGAGATACTGCTTATAAAACATTACCCCCAACTGGCAAGGAGCGTGTACCCTCGGAGCCTTAGTTCCTGATCTCACAATAATAGATTGATTATATACCCAAGATAATTGGATTGGAACCTTTTTCAAACGAACCAAAAAAAGCTGAAATGCTATTGCAGACAGACCCACAGCCTTCCATAGCTTTGCTAGATGGTTTCTTCCATGATTAAGGGTAAGTGAATTAGAAAAGGCAATCATGAATGTATCAGCAGTAATAGAGAATATTGAAAACAGGACCATGGATGCAATACAGACACTACAAGTTGAAGTGTCTAGTTTATCAAAGGTGGCTCTGCAGAATCGAATGGCTCTTGATTTACTGTTAACTTCATGAGGAGGTGTTTGTACAGTTATTAATACTAGTTGTTGTACGTATGTGGATCAAAGTGGCAGAATTTCTACCAATTTACAGAAAGTTGGGGAACAAACTAAAATTTTATATAAAACAGGTAAAGATGACACTGACTGGGGATTCAAAGAAGTCTGCAACAAACTCACCTCATGGCTACCTGATTTGTCCTGGTTAAAAAATTTGTTCATGTTAATTATTGTAATATTGGAAATTTACCTTCTCTTGTGTTATGATTCAGTGCAGTAATTATATGACAGAATTGTGTTGGAGTTGCAATTATAAACGAGTAGTTTAAAACAGAATGAGTGTTAGAGGGATGATTATTTGTTTTATACAAATCATCAAAAGAAAAGGAGGGATTGATACCGGAGGAATTTTACCAGTGTGCTTAACTGTAAATGTTGCAACTAGCTATCCATGACATGGCCGAGCTGTACCACCCTGTGTGCTCGTAGAATGCTGCGTTGTATAGCTTAGCTACTAAGTTGATAAGAATCGGTCCGAAACCAAGACACCAGCCAAGAGTGCTGAAACAGGGCTAGAAGAAGAGAAGGTCATGAAAAGGATGAGAAGAGGACAAAGAAGATGATGAAGAGGATGAAGAAAGGATGAAGATGTCCCAAACGACCACCAGAGGACCCCCGACCCATTAGGCCACACATGCGCAGTAAGAGTGTAGATATGATAAGTAGTTCATGGAACTGTAATGGATATGCTAATGGTTTATCAGAAATTATGCTAATATGTATAGGCCGGCCATATAAAGATAAACAGAGAGCAAAGTCAGTGTGCACATTGTGTGGAACTTATCCCCCATGCATCCCGCGCCGAAAATAAAGCATGCCTGCATTCTAACGTTCCAACGGGTATTAGAAAGCTTTGTCTCTGATTTTTCGGTATCACTGCCTCCCTGCAAAAGCAGTGGTCTGCAGCTGCTCTGCTGCGGAATTATAGTGTGGCAGAGTACAGCTGCTGAAGAGGAATGAAATGAATAGTTCACTTGGAAACAGATTTCAGATCAAATCAAACCTTTTTGCAGTTTCAGATATCAGTGTCCTTTCTTATGCGATACTTGTCTTTGCCAGATGTTGGATGTCACGATGCTTCCAGTGTGAAGGAAATTGCAGTGGGCTAAGGAGCAGCTTGTGCCCGTTGCCAGAGCCCAGTGACTCTGTGTGTCAGAGTAATGCTGATAAATACTCAGACTGAAATAATCAAAGTCCATCAGGGGACTTGGTTGTTGTCCTACTTATTAATTTTAATGATAATTGAATATCTGTGCCAATTACACAGGCTGTAAGCTCAGCTTCCCAAGCCTTGTATATTAAATTTAAAAATGCTGCTTATTCAGAGCCTGGTATATTGATTTTGGAGGGGTGGTCTTGATGTGGACAGACAGTACAGACAGGCAGGAGCTCCTCTGTCCTTTGGAATCACAGTAACTAAGTCTGGCAGAGCCTGTTTCTCAGAGTTGTATAAGTGTATTGAGCTGGCAAATGTCTTTAGCCCCCAGGGGATTTGGTTATGATGCTGCCTGGATAATGTTTGTAAAAGGCTTTTGCTGTGAAGGTGTTGGAGAGAAAGCAGGGAATCTTAAGCAACCCTTGCTTGGTGTTTGCAAAGCTATCCTGTTTGATGCCGCTCGCCCAGATAAACCTTTTGGACTCCTCTTTTCCCTACCCCTTTCGAGCACAGTGCTGGCTACTGAGGTTTTGTGCTTGCAGGTGTTTTCCCTGAGCACTGCTGTTTGCAGAGGCTGACCTCGCTGAAGCTGGATGTGCAGAAGTACCTGTGCATATCTCCAGTTGTTGCACAGGGTCTTTGGCAGAAACCAGAATCTGTGCTGAGCTTTTTTGCAAGAGAGGGAGGGGCTTTTTCCAGGTGAATTCCCTGGTGCATCTGTCCTTGCTGGTAGACCACAGTGTCCCCATAGATCAAGGATAAAGCAAGCAACCGAGACCCAAAATGGGTGCTGGTGCCATAGGTTTTCTTGAACTGGGAATGAGCCTAAGTTAGCAGAGTCTTGACTGTTGCCTTTAAAAAAACCAAACAGACTGTCCCCTTTCTTTTTTCTAACATTTATTTTGTTTGTTCAAAAGTAAAGCAGTAAGAGAGAAAATAGAGTGAAAATTTTTTCACATATAGTGCTGTGACCAAAGCTATTACTTGGCAAATTTCCTTTCTTCTCTGTTCTGCATAGTTTTAAATCTGCGAACTGAACTAGTTTTCTCCCGTATTATAGTAAATACATAAGTAATCAAAATTATATTAAGAAAGAAAGTTGGGCAATTCCCCGCTGTTCAAATATGTTAATTGCAAGTCATTGACATTCTAGACATGCTGTTTCTTACTGAGTTATAGTTTCCTTGCTGGTAGAGTAAAACAATCAATTGAAAAAAAGCACAATATTATAGTATTTGCTAGTTCTTGTTATTTAAAAATAAGAGCAGATTTGTGAATGTGTGAGCTGAAGGTAATGGTTTTGTAGCTTCATAGGATTTACCACCAGTGAGTCTGTTAACGTTATGTGGTTGAATCTCCTGTGGTACCTACAGTGTAGAAACTTGTTTGTGGGTCCTTGCAGTAGGTCTGTAACCTTGATATGACCTACAGTACATCTTCTGGAGAGGGATTTCTTCTTTGATTTAGTCTTCCTCTTACAGTGAGTCTGTCATATCCCTTTGTAGCTTGTGCCAACAGCAAACTGTCCTTGTTATAAGAGAAACTAATCTTTCTAGCTATGTCTCTTGCTGTGTGTCTTCTTGTTAACTTTACGACTATGTACTAGTTATCTCTCTCCTCCCGACGCTCTATTTCAGGCAAATAGAGGCCACGAGCAAGACAGCCATACCCCAGCCTTCTCTTCATTTTTTTTTAAATGGATTTTTGTGCTGTAACGTAGGATTTTGATATCTTGAGTAGCTGTGGACTCTCTTTTCTGGGATCTTTACAGTTTGCTCTAGCTGAAGTGTTGCCATTTGAAATGAAAGTGGCGTTCTAGAAGTGGTCTTAGTGAAGTGTTGCATTATCTTTTTGTTTACTCTGTGAGGCAAATGGATCACAAGGAGAAGAAAAAAATCTTTATGATAGAAGCTACGTAGAAGTGAAGGGGGAATCTTCAGTGACTGGTCAGCTGGAAGCTGTGGCTGGGAGGAGTTGAGGTATAGGGCCAGATATACCTATGACCTGAAATGGTGCTAGAGCTGTACTGAAGCCTCTGTTATCAGTTGACCTGGGCACTTGGTTATTTGGTAAGGGGAGTCCATGGGAGATGCACGTGCTGCTGCATGAGTGCATCATGTACGTTGCGTTGTGGTGGGAAGCCAGGTTCCTGTTACAGGGGAAGATATAACCCTGCAGCCTACTAAAGCCATAGGAAAGGTGAGATTCAGTCCCAGCTGAGCATCAGCTTTAGTACAAGACTTCACACCTGCAAAGCCAAATATTTTGCAGCACCTCGGGACTCTGCATCCCTGAGTAGAGGAGACTGGACTGAAATCACTTACTTGCTTGGATGGCCTGTCTCTGACTGCTTCAGTCCACACAAATATGAAAATTCCCCTTTTGTGTGTATGAATCATGGAGTTCTTTGGGTCTGGTCTTGTGTCACACCGAAGGTGAGGTGAAGCTATGGAGATGCAATGACAGGTTTTTGTGTCCTTCCCCTAAATGGCTTATTCCTTTACTTAGTATGAAATTTCTTTGTGCGCAATAATTTATGGATGAGAGCACACATTATTGGAAAGCTTTGTTTTGTGCTCTAAGGGGGCAACTTTTCAACACCAGAGTGCCATTTCTTCAGCAGTCTAACTTCCAGTGAGTATGTGTTTTGGTAAGAAGAACAACATCAATTAACCATATAACCTGTAGAAGTGCTGTTTCCTATGCTAATTAGTTCTTCCTCTGAGAATTGTACTTCTGTTTCTTAAAGTGCATTCATTCATCCTTTTCCTTTCAAACGTCAACACTTTGTGAAACGTGCATCCAGTTTCACTGAGAGACTCTGAAGCTGAAGAGACAAAGATTGAAAGGGGATTGATTTCATAGTTTAACTGCTAAACAACGATGAAACTAGGTTTGTAATTTCAGGTTTTTGTGGCCTGTCAGTCCATTTTGTAGAGTGAGTGTAAGGCCTAGAATATTGATGGATAAATGATAATCTGTAGTTTCTGTGCTGAGTAGTGCCTTTCCTCCTGAGGACTCCTGAAAATTATTATAAACTTTTTTACCAGAAATGCAGGTCGCAGATGAGGATTATCTTGCCTAGCAGTAAAATGCTGTTGCTGCAATTTAGCTGTGTTATGTCCATAAGCTGCACAAAAAAAAAAAAAAAAAAAAAAAAAGAGAGAGAGAGAAGTTTGCATTCAGTGATGGGCCTGCTGTGAAAGTGCCTCTTCCATGTGTAAGTCCAAGGGAGGTCCTTTCTTGTGGTTTTCTGCCTGGCTGGTAGGGGAGGAGAAGCACTGAAAGGGAACACAGAAGGCTGGAGCTGTGCAGGGTGGCAGGTAAGAGTGTTTGGGGTGGCCAAACCCAGTGGGTCCATTGCCACCTGGGGTGAACAGAGTGTGGCTCTGTGTACTTCATTTCCTCTCTTAACCTCAATCTTGTGCTGCTGGAGGAAAGGCTGGTTGATGGCAGTCTCTTTGCTTGTAAAGAAGCATAGCCCCTTCCCACGTCTGTATTTTCAGCTGTTCTTTCTACACTACTGCTCCAACTTCTAACCCATCATTAATCCCAGGGTACCTCGGATGGAAAATAACAGCAGTATGAGCTTGTAGCTTAATTGAGCAGGTAAAGACCTAACAATAGACCAACTCACTCATTTTGTTTCAACTTTTTGTGATAGTTTTCCTTCTGAGGAACTGTGTGTCCTCAGCATTTCTGTGTTCTTCCCCTCCATGCCTTAGGGACTTGGGTCTGGAACAGACCTTCATTGTAACCTGGTGAGAGGAACATATATGAATCTTTAGTATCTATATATTCAGTCTGTTCTCCCATGTGACATAGACATGTTGGTGCTGGCTTTAAGCTGCCTAGCTTTGGTGACAGATACATGTGGCTTGCCATGGGGTAGGCTGGCCAAGTAGATACTTTTCTTCTGAAACTTCTCCAGATCCCCCTCGAAGGTTTCAAATGATGGAGGTTTGAATCCTGTGGAAAGTTCTCCCTTGTTGGTTACACCCCCACCTCCCCACCCCCGCTACAATAACTAAGTTATTTGACCTTTTCTTCAAAAGTGTTTAATTTCAATTCCTGGATCTTCTGTTGGTTAGATGAAAAGCAATCTAATAATAGAAATTTTCTCTTAACTTAGATGTTGCTGTATTACTGTCAAGTTAACAGATGGTTTGCCTCTTGGTTAGGTAAATAGTTTGAGATTTATCATTTTCTTCCGGAAACTTCAGCAGCTTTCCTAGACTTTGCATTATCACAGCTGGTTGCTGAAGCAGCATTTCCATTGCACTGCAGACAGCTCAGTACTTAGCACACAATTGTATTTGCTTTCCTAGCCACGGCATGTTGATGTTCAGTTGGTTCTTCAGTGGTTGTCAGATGCTGGAAGAGAGTGTGGAGTAGCAGGAGGTTGCAGGTGAGAAAAAACAGCTGATGACATATGGAACCTCTCCCAAAATGTATCTTTTCTGAGATGGTTAGGATATAGGACATCCATCATAAGCAAATGAACACATCCATGTTTCTTCAATTCCATATTTAAAGAAACATTGAAGTCCAGGTTGCATCTCTGTCTGACGGATTTCCATCCTTGTAATTCTGGTGCCATATTTAAATGGTAACATAAGCCTGATGTGGTGGGAATTAAATCCCATAGAATAAAAAGTAACTAAAAGTTTCATTATGTTGTGGCATAAGCATAACAAGCATCCACATGTATAATTTATTACCTATAGTGGGTAAGTACTTAACAACAGTCATAATAAACTCATTCTGTTCATTCATTTTTAGATCTCAGCATACTGATTCAGACCTTAACTGAAAGTGAATATACAATCAATGTGAGGCTTTTTATGCTGGTTTAATAATGTAGGCCTGCCGAGGATCTTTAATTAAATAATTATTCTTTGTTCAATCAGGATAGATTGCTTCACTATAGGGATTGCAGGCAAGAACATGCAAAATCCAGCCTGAACTGATCATGTTTTAGCTGCCTACTGTAATCCTGCATAAGTGATAGCCTTTGTGTCACAAAGCAGTGAGAGCAACCCAAAAACCAGGGAAAAACTGTAGCCAGATATTAAAAATGTAATGCTTAATTCGGAGGTGATCAAAGAGAAGTGTGCTAACACCCAATTTGGTGGTGCTGTGAACGAAGTTATAGCTGTAGGACAAAAGGGAAAAGTGGATTTTCTACAGGGTTCAGCTTCAACAGCCTGCTTTGTTTTTGGTGACAGTTGTAAGGTGCTCAGCATGTAGGGAATCGGAAAATCCCTGGGTTTCATTTTTCTTACTGGTAACCTCATGTATTGAAAGAGGTGGCAAATGGAGCTGTTAGGAGGAGGTGCAAGAAATTGCACGGTGTGTGTGCCTGCTGTGCATGCCGGTTCCTGTAAGAGGGTCTGCGCAGGCAGAGCAGCCTTCTCATTTCTTCTGTCTGAGTGTATTGGAAATGCAAAAAATGTGTTTGGCGTGGGGGCTGCTGCTTGCAGCATTGCACAAGGCTGACTTTAGATGGCCCCTGCTGCCGCGGCATGTCATTAATGCAGCTCACAGCGGCTGGACTGAGAGGCCTTCAGTGTTTATTAGGGGAATATAATCATTTAAGCCTGAATAAGCTTCAAAGCTCTAATGTGGCTGTTTGGCCAACAGAAATGAGATGTAAATTTGTGCTGAATAGCCACTGATTACAGAAAGATGATAAATGCAAGATTTAAAATTGATTTATGGGTGCAGTTGTCAAGGCCTAAACTATGAATGTATTATTATCTCTATGAAAAGCTTTGGGTAGATTAGAGACCAGGGAGCAGGAACAAAATAATGCATTTGCTGGAGGGTCTGATACGGTGTTTGGGCCATCTATAATCCAGTCAAATTTGGTGTATGCCTGAGAGGTTAGGCTTTGCCAGTGCAGCACATGGGTAATTGTATCACTTTGCCTGAAATATTATAAAACTGAGAAGTTTGATCTGTTTTATTTTCATTAAATGCATTATTTGTTCAAGTATATTTTCTCTTTTACTGGAAACTCTTAAAAAATGTTTCCTTGCTTTCAGGAATTTATAGATAACTGATGACAATGATAAAAATTAAGGATTTAGTTTAGTTTTTGCAAATTTTCAGTGTTGTGTGCATTAAAAATAAGCCAAATGCTTTTTGTTGTTCCAAGTGTAGTAAACAGTTAGAAGCTCCAAATAAATTTTGATTTATTTAAATGTTAGGGCAACACTAAAGTAACGAGGAAAACTTCCTTTCTTGCTGCTTTTGAAAATTGTTCTGTAGACCTCTTGGTATCATCAGATGATGAGTAATGTGAAAAATATCCCCAAACCTTTGAAAATCCAAGCATTTGCTTATAAACCTAAAACATATGTCATACTGTGAGTCCTTCGGAAAATCTGGCTCAGTCAGTCTTCCAGCGTTAAACCGTGTGGTGTCAACACTGTTATGGCATTTGTTAAATTGTTCTGCAATGAGTGTTACATTAAGCAGTGAAAAATGATTTAATGGTATTGTGTTTCTTCATTGCCTCTTTCATGCTCATCTCTGTTGTCTTACCTTGAATTGCTGGACTGTGGTTTGAAATGGATGTTTTAATTCAGTCATCCAGAGAATTTCAAACCTTTAAAAAAAAAATTGTAGGGCGGGACGTGGGGTTTGAAAATAACACATGGCTTTGTTCTGGGAAGCAGTTGGAGCAGTCTCTGATTAGGCATGCTGGAGAGGGGCTGATGCTCCTTTTCATTTCAGTTGCGCTAACCTCCAGCTGGGTTCTCCTTCCATTTGGATTCTGCTCCTGACATCTTTCATTGATCATGCAAATGATCAAAGTCTGAGCAAAACTTCTGTCCCGTTTCCATTTTTTCCACTGCATCTTGGTTTGCCGCACTGAAAAGTCTAGGTGACTTTGTCCTGATGTTTCTTCATTTTTCAACAGCTTGAATCGTGCAGGTCTCTGAACAGATAATATTATTTCATCATCAGAATGTATGTCAAATAATTTTTAAGGTTTTAAATGCTCTTCTTTCTCACAGGCTTGCTTGGGTGGCAGTTGGTTTAGCAAATTACTGCTTATGTTTTGAGGTGCTATCTCAGCTTTACAGAAACCTGCGTTGTTTCTCGTCTTGTTGGTAGTGCAGAGCAATCCAGGAATTGTCAAAATTTTTGCATTATATTACACCAAGGGATTTTTACTGAGAAGTCTCCTGCTCAGCCTGCAGCAGAAACAGAAGGCATGGCAGCAAACTTTACATGCATATTGCAAATATGAAAGAATATTGAAAAACTGTTCAAGTAGCAAATTCAAATGTTTAAACAATAGGAGCTGATGATTATTAAATTCTCCATGTAACTTCAAGTGACTGATATGTCTTCACACCTAGTACTTCTTGAGAGGAGCAGTCATGCTCAGTCTTGCAGTTTCAGCATGGGTCTTTCCCGTTTGGTGTTTTCCCTCAGCTCTGAGCAGTTGTGACTGTGTGAGAATCTTACTTGGCATTACTTCATGGAGAAGGAGGATTTCTAGCAGTCCTGATCACACACAGGACTTTGACAGCTAGACCCAGGTGGAATTAGAAAGATCCAAAACACTGTAAGATACAGCAGTGTCCACCCAGAAGCTTAAGTTCTCACTTCTAAAAACTGCATATTTTTTTTTAAAGCTGATTGCTGCTAATGAGTTGTTCTGAGTATTGGAGTGTGCAATTGGCAGCAGTGGAGTCGGGATGGAGCGTGATGGTGCTGTGCATTCACCCAGCTCATTTCCAGTGTAGTTCTGTTTTATAATGGAGATGAAACACTAATCATTCTCCCATCTTCGTTAATCTCTTTCCTGCCCTCTGTCACAGTGCAAAGCAGTACATAAAACCTTGGCATGGAGTGGAATTGAGCCTTGTTAAATCTTGATGCAGTGGTGAGTAGCCTTTAACATGAAGTAAGGCGTTTTTTTTTTCTTCTCTTAACACCTTTGCTGCCCTCATGTTGAGAGACGTCATTCAGAAGCACATGTATGGCTGTTTCTTTAATGTTGCTGCCGTGAAAATTTTCTCTTTAAGGTTTGGTAGCTTTTTTTGGGGGGTGGTGGGCAGTGGTAGTAATGGAGGTGGCTTTTTAAGTCTGATTTCTGCTAAGCAAGTATTACGTGGGATAGAAGCGAATATGTGAGTGTTTGGTTAATACAGAGGTGGAGAGAAGTTCACTAGTCAAATGTGGCATGTCTCAAAAAGGTGCTCTAAACTTCTAGTTCATACCTCTTTGCAATTTCTGTTTGAGTTTATGAAGAATGATCCTTAGCTTCTGGCTGGGAAATCTCCTGTAATGGGTGAGGAGACTCACATTTATTTCAAGTAATTAACTTTGGAAATTCTGAGGCTATGTGTTAACCAGACTGTGCAGCTCAGTGGCCAGAGTAGAGTGGCATTGTAAGAAACAGCAGAAAACTGTAATCCAGTAGTAAAATGAGAAGTGTAGCCCAAAAGTTTTGTTATTCTTATTTGTTTGTATTTATTTTCCTAGTTGGATAAATTGAGGTGAACGTGCCAAACCACCAGAAAATGCTAAGTTCCTTCTTTGGAAACACAGCTTTTAAAATTAATTTCATTAGACCAGATTTCTGCCTGAGTAGGGAGATTAATCAGATCGTCTCTATTCTCAGTGTCTGTTATCCATTATGTTTGTTGCTTGACTAGTAACTGCTGTCAGTAGGAATATATGTCTGTATGTATAAATGTCTTGGTTGTAAAATTGCTGTCCAAATGAGGCTTGAGCCTCAAGTTGGGGGAGTATCAGATGTATGGAAATTGTAAGATCCTGGGCAGTTACAACTGCTTCTGGTATTTAAAGGTTTTAATAAACACTGGGCCAAATATTGTTTGTATTGAACTCACTGCAGTTTCCTTTTGAGATTGGCTCCTGCCCTTAAAATGAGCTCCAAACCCCCAAAAAACAGGCTGAGGCTGTGTAGGAATCTCTTCACTTTTTGTGCTATAAAAGTTGATGTTGCTGTTGGAAAAGTTTGCCTGTACAAGTAAGAAGGGTTTTTTGTTGTTGTTTTTTTGGTAGCTGAAATTAAAAAAAGCGTGTTTGAGGTTGAGACAATTAGTTTGAGTTACTCTGGAACAGTTTTCATATTAATTTCTTTTTTTCTGCCCTTTATTTTGTTTAAATTCAGGAAGAGATGGTAAACACATGGTTTGGGAGGCTGTCAAGATCACTGTTTTTGCCTTTACTGATTTTTTTTCCTTTTGTCCCCTCCCCTCCTTTCCTAACATGATCCAAGTACATGAATTGCTTTGGTTTCCAGATTATTTTTATTTCAAATTTGTGATTACTGGGAAAAGTCACGCAGCTGTGGCTGGTGTCCTTCCACTGTCTGTCTGGTTGGTGCAGGGAAGGAGGGGGATGCCGCAGGGCTGTCCCAGTGAGCAAGCATCCTGCCCCCCAAAGCAGAATTTGAACTTCAAGCCTGAGTTGTCACACTGGCACAAATGCATAAAAATTGTTGCCTAAGAGCTCTGTTTAAAATGGGATGCAGTGACCTGGCAGTGGTAGAAGAGGGCTGGGCAAAGCCATTTTGCCTTCTGTTCTGTCTGGAGGTGGAGCCGCATGCCATGCCTCTGCTCTGCTCCTGGCACCTCTCCTCCATCAGGGAGAGCAGACTGGCAGCATTGTGTCAGGTTACTGCATTTTTATTCCGCTTGAGCATGTCCCTTGCTGCGAGGGGACCAGGCTTCCCAAGTGCTCCATCAGATGCTGGTGGGCTGTCATGACTGGTAGGTCATACATGTTATACATACACCTCTTGCCAATGCCAGCATTCAAAACAGAGTTGTTTTGCTCCTGCCAGTCCTGGGGGCTGCATCACTGTAGAGGGGGCTACAAATAAGGTGACTTCGGGGCACTTTCAGTTTTGTGCTTTTGTTCTTTGAGCCAGCAACCCCCTTTTTCTTTTAATGAAGACTGAAACACCCACAGCAAAAGCAAAGACTCTTCTTTAATCATACAGCTCCAGAGCTGAAAACCTGAGGAATGCTGTGCATCACAGGGCATGTTGATAAACCTGGCAATATTGGTGGCAGGCTTTGAAGTAATTGAATTTTGGGACTGGTGTGTCTATAAGTGGTATTTTGCAAGAGGCAAGATGGTGATGCAGTCGGCCTTATTTTGCAGCTAGCACAGCCCTGCAAAACCTGCAGTGCAGAAAAAAAGATGCATAGTACTTTGCCTGGCTTTCACTCAATATTTACCCTTATGTGACCTCACTGAAGTCACCAAAACTGCACAGAGGAGAGCTGCTTCTTATTGTCTTGAACTTTGTAATACGATACGAAGTAGAAAGCCGGCAGGCAGCTAGGGAAAAAAAAAAAAAGGCAACCCAAGTTTTTGGGTTTTCTGATGGGAGGAGAGCAGCAAAGGGAGGGAAGGAGCAGGCTGTGAGACAAAGTTGAGTAGTGGGAGGGAACGTGTGTGGGAGCTGAGCTGGAGGCTGCGACTGGCTGCCAGGTCTCACCATCAGCTGCGTAAAAGGAAATTGAAGAGATTGCCCAAATATTACCAGGCTGAAAGGCAGAATAAATAATACAAAGCTGAACACCGGGCTGGTCAGCTGTTCTGGAAGGATGGCAGGTCTGCCCTTTGAACATGGCATGGGATTGCATAGCCCCACACCGCGCTGTCCTCTGCACTAGTGTGTGCTCATGCTGGGCTTGACAGCAGGATTTTTGGGTAAAATTACCCTCCTCTGTCTGTAGGCAAAGCGTGTGGAGTATCTGAGATGTTTCCACACATTCAAATCCTGGGATCAGATCTGTGCCAGGTTTGCCTGTCTCCAGAAGAGAAAAAGGTGAAAATGTATAAAACTTTCTCTAGTTTTACATCTTTGTGCCTGCAGATACTGGAATGAACGTGCGTATGTTGCAGAGCTTCACATGGTGGGGTGGAAAATGAAATGGGAGGGATGAGGCTTCTTGTACCCAGGGAGCCTATGAAACAGGTAGCGGGAACGGGCAGGTTGCAGAGTCCTTGGAGGGAGGGAGTCCTGCTGGGAATGTTCCAGGTAAATCTTAGGACTTTGTTTAACGTTTTTAAGCTCACTTTCCCTCTTAAGACTTCTAGGATTTTGCTGAGTGCCTGATTTCTCTTTCAGCAGTGCTAGGATGTGTGGAATTAGGAAAAAGGCTTGAAATTTCCACACCACCTTTAGTGGCTACTGAAGAGAGTGAGTGAGTGAGTTACTGAAGACCAGTAACAAAAATTCTTGCAAAAGAAAACCCTAAACCCAAATAAACAAAAGCTCTGAAATTGTCATCCCTGCTGTCAGTATTTGTTTTTGGGGCAGCAGCCTTTCACTGTGCTGTGGTAGCAAATTGCAGTCCTGGAATCCTGGAGATTAGAAACAAGCCTGAGTAGCAGACAGCTGGTGAATGTATTTTAAAATTGTTTAACCCAAGGCCACTCCACTGAATGCTTTTTTAGCTCTTACATTTTTAGTGAGATGTGTGATATCTTTGGCCTTTCTATAGGCAGACAGCCTGCATGAATTGCATACTTCCTATTGATGGAGCTGAGTGCAGTCTTTAGCTTCTGTTAACTCACCAGCAGTAGTGTACTGGAAATTTCTGATTCAGAAATAGGTCTTCTATAAATGATTTAACATCAGGCCATTGAAATGCATTTGTGTTTTCCTTCTTAGGGCTATTAAAAGACATAGAGAAAACATTTAGCACCAAATTAATGGTTGCATTTTTGTTTTAATCCTGCAGATGGGGTTGATTTATATCTGAAAAATATATGCTGCAGAGAGGAATTACAATATTATGCAATTTTTCAGTTGTACTTTATTTTTTTTTCAAGCCAATATTTTCAGCTAGATGCTGCCTCTTTAATGTGGTGAGTTTTCTTCTTCATTAACCGTAAGGCACTGCATTTCATCCTCTAGTTTGTATTCCTTTGTCTGTTGAACTACTTGTCTGAGGTCTATAGTGACTGGGAAGCTGGGACCAGGCAGAAGGTGCAGGGGCTCTTACCCCCATCCCCTTCTTGTGGAGGGGTGGGAGAGCAGAAGGGTGGCAGGCTGCCTGCATTCTCTGAGGGGAGGCAGACCCTGCTGAAAAGAAAGAAATGGTGCATATCTACATGCAGATAGGAGAGAAGATTCGATTAAATGGCGGAGCAGAGATTTTGCACAATAGTGGCTGCTCTGATAAAATCTGGTTGGCTTTCCCTTGAGGATTATAGGGAGATAAGCAGCCTTTAGTTCATTAGCACCTCCCTTTCCTCTTGCTCTCTGGTGATTGCTTTAGGTTTGATGGCAGGTGGTGATGGCAGGACTTGCTCAGATCTGGGGTGCAGTGCTGGAAATGCAGCACATCCTGAAGGCTGAGATGTTAGGTTATGTGCCATTTCTTGCAGCTGAGATTAAACTCTAGCTCAGTTGTGTTTATGCTTGGACCTTCCTTCTCACAGTGTTTAGTGCTCTTGGTGCATGAAAACAACCATTAGAATTACTGGATTTAGTTTTTGAACAAATGAGCTTTCTTATACTCACTCCCACTAACAACTTCTGGAGCAGTGATGGAAATGAGCTTAACTTCATAACTGTGGAGAGCATGATGGTTGGGTCTTTGAAGATTGATCTGGCAAGTATTAAAAGAGAGAAGTGATTTTTTTCGATATGCCTTCCAAGTTAACTCACCAGTGATATTACTGCAACGTCACAGTCACTGCAAACATCAGTTCTCTGAAAGAAATACATATTAGATGACACATTAGATGCTCCCTAAATGTTGTACAGAGTTACACTGGGTACCATCCATACACATACTTGCTTGCTAAAATTGGTATGAGCAATTTCCTGCCCTCAAATGCTTTTCACCACCTCCTGCTGGAGGCTAACACTTCTCCATATCTGCTGGTTGATGTGTGTGGTTGTTTGAGTGATCCTCTGACATTCAGCCAGAAAAAGCAAAGGTGTGAAGTCATTAAGGTCTTTCCTGGGCTGTACTGGGATGTGTGCACCTGTCCCCACCGGCTCATTCAATAGGGAACTCTGCTTGGGATGGGGCGGAGTGGAGGGATACCCTCCCTTTTCATCAAACACAGAATTGCCACTGTGATAAAAATAAGACTTCATATTTATATAGTGCCATGTTAAAGGAATCAATCTACTTGGAAGCATATATGTACAGCATATTTAGCATGTAAATTAACCACATTAGTTGAAGACTGGTGCTTTTCTGCTTTTTAATTTAATGTGTCTAAACCCACCCTATTTACTGGAACATAGAGAAGCTATCTGCAGATTTGTGCTATTTTGCATACTTTCCCTGTGTGTTTTCTCAATGGCTCTACTCTTTGTAATTGTTAATTGCCTCTCCTCAAAGTTAGGCATGAGTCCTGCGCAGATCTGCCGAGCTTTCGCTGCAGGCGTATCTCTGGCTAACTGTGGCACTACCAGCAAGAGTGCAGTGACAAGTGCATGTTAATCACAGTAGGGTGATGGCCTGTTTGAGCCCAGGGACATAAAAAGGGTTCAGAAATGAAAATACTGCTTGCCATGACAAAAATGTCCTCAGGTTAGGTTCCTCACTCGGAACACTGGTGGTACACGTCAACTCTGCGCATCACCACGGGCATGTCTTGCTGAAATTGCGCAGAGCCCCACTTTCACATCCCAGGTCAGGGAGGAGAGGAGATGCTTTTCTGCTGGTGGTATTTTTAACTCATTTTGGACTGTATCATCAGGTTATGTTTTCATGCCTCTTGTTGCTGCCATTTTAATCTAAAATTCAGGAACAGCATTTCCCTTAAAAAAACTCCATCATTACGGGGACTGTGAGGGTGTTCTCTGTCAGCTCTGCAAAAATGGCATCTGGGTTGAGAAGGCTCTCAGCTTCATCTTGGGCTGTATTTCTGCTGTGGTTTGACCCTGATTGGATCCCAGGTGCCCACCGAAGCCTCTTTATCACTCCTCAGCTGTATGGGGGAAAGAAAATATAACAAAAGGCTTGTGGGTCAAGATAAGGACAGGGAGAGATCACTCACCAATTACTGTGACTCAGGGAAACTAGTTTAATTTATTACCATTCAAATCAGAGTAAGATAATGAGAAATAAACTCAAAACTTAAAAACACCTTCACCTTCCCTCCACCCTTCCCTTCTTCCCAGGCTCAACTCCACTTGCGAATTCTCTGCCTCCCAGCCCTGAGCGGTGCAGGGGGACAGGGAATGGGGGTTGCGACCAGTTCATCACACATTGTCTGTGCTGCTCCTTCCTCCGCAGATGCAGGGCTCCTCACACTCTGCCCCTGCTCCAGCCTGGGGTCCTTCCCACAGGAGACAGTTCTCCATGAACTTCTCGGATGTGAGTCCTTTCCACAGGCTACAGTTCTTCACCAACTGCTCCAGCGTGGGTCCCCCCTGGGGTCACAAGCCTGGCCAGCAAACCTGCTCCAGCCTGGGCTCCTCTCTCCATGGGGCCATGGGTCCTGCCAGGAGCCTGCTCCAGTGCGGGCTTCCCATGGGGTCACAGCCTCCTTCAGGCATCCACCTGCTCTGGCGTGGGGTCCTCCATGGGCTGCAGGTGGATACCTGCTCCGCTGCTAACCTCCATGGGCTGCAGGGGGACACCCTGCCTCACCATGGTCTTCATTCACCATGGATTGCAGGGGAACCTCGGCTCCAGTGCCTGGAGCACCTCCTCCCCTTCCTTCTTCACTGACCTGGGTGTCTGCACAGTTGTTGTTTGTGTATTCCCTCTTCTCTCTTCAGCTGCAATTTGTTGTGCAGACTTTTCCCCCTCTTCTTAAATATGCCATTCTAGAGGTGCTACCATTGCTGATGGGCTTGGCCTTGGCCAGCGGTGGGTCTGTCTTGGAGCCGGCTGGCATTGGCTCCATCGGACATAGGGGAAGCTTCTACCATCTTCTCACAGAAGCAACCCCTGCCCCGCAAACCTTGCCCAGCAAAACCATACAATTTCCAGTGGAAAAAAATGGGCTTTTGGCCTTAGAAGATACGTGGCTTGGAATATAGCTATTACCTTTTACTGGAACACCTTTAAATTACGCTCTGTGTGTTTGCTTTGTGCTGCATCCACAGCTGTGACTGGATGCCGGCAGGAATGCTGAGCAGAGGAGGGAAGAGGCTTTGGGAATTAAGTCCTTGCAGATGAGCAGGTCAAAAGGAGAAGGGAACAAAACTGAAACCATCATTGGTTCTCCTGAGTTCTTTGCTGTACTTACATGGGTTAATCTGATCTCTTAATGGGACACTACAGTTGTCAAAAGGAGAGAGGAAACATTCATGTTGTGTCTCCATTGTAGGTACCATTCTGGTGCTACTGACTGTGGTGTGCTGGATCAGGAAAAAGCATTTCTTCCAAGTGATGTGCTTCACAGCATGGCCAAAATAAAATGAAAAAACACTTGCTACAATTCCCCCAAACAGCTGTGATAAGTTATCTGGAGCTCTGCTTAAAAACCTATGTAGCACACAAACAGCTCAAGATTTGCAGATCCCTGTAACCTTTATTGGAAGTAATCTTCTCTTTGCATGAGCAGGCACTCTTGACTAGTACGCTTGGGTAGAGCAAAGGCCCATTTATTTCATATATCACTCTGCTGATTTTCTGGCAGGCCATTTTGTGGGGGAGAATAGCTTGAAGAAATGTTGTTGTCCTTCTGTTGGGCAGTGATTTGAGGATGTGGCAGAAAGGAAGCTGGGGGAGCGGGGACAGACGGACTGTAAATGGCTTTTTTTCCCCCTCCTATATGCATGCATTGCAAAAGGCTCATTCATGGCACCATCTGCTTTTGTTTTGCTCCCTAGCCATGTACTAGTGGACAAACGCAGCAGTATGTTTTCCCACTTCTGAAAGGTCTGAAACAAAAGGTTTTAACTAGCATCCTTTCATATTTCTAAAGGGTCTGTTATCTGACTTTTGTCAGGAATGTATCAAGCAGCCAGTATAGAACATTTTGCCATTCAGAACATTTTTTTCCCCCTAAAAGTCTTCCTGAACCTCTGAAATCCAAGGTGCTCTTAGATGGGAAAGCTAAGATTTTGTCAGAGCTGTAACTTTTAAAGTAATATTTTTCCTTTTTATACAGTGGGAAGAAATTGGTGAGGTGGATGAAAACTATGCTCCAATACACACATACCAAGTATGCAAGGTAATGGAACAGAATCAGAACAACTGGCTTCTGACCAGCTGGATCTCTAATCAGGGGGCATCCCGCATCTTCATTGAGCTCAAATTCACCCTGAGGGACTGTAACAGCCTTCCAGGAGGACTTGGGACTTGTAAAGAGACTTTTAACATGTATTACTTCGAATCAGATGATGAAGATGGGAGGAACATCAAAGAAAACCAGTACATCAAGATCGACACCATCGCTGCTGATGAGAGCTTCACAGAGTTAGACCTCGGTGACAGAGTTATGAAGCTAAACACAGAGGTGAGAGATGTTGGGCCCCTAACAAAAAAGGGATTTTACCTTGCTTTCCAGGACGTGGGTGCCTGCATCGCCTTAGTCTCCGTGCGCGTGTACTACAAGAAATGCCCATCGGTGATCCGCAACCTGGCCCGCTTTCCCGACACCATCACGGGAGCAGATTCCTCGCAGCTGCTGGAGGTGTCGGGTGTCTGCGTCAACCACTCGGTGACTGACGAGGCGCCGAAGATGCACTGCAGTGCTGAGGGGGAATGGTTGGTGCCCATCGGGAAGTGCTTGTGCAAGGCAGGGTATGAGGAGAAGAACAACACCTGCCAAGGTAAGGGTTTGCAGGGAGGGTGCCGTGCTGAGGGGATGTGTGGTCGTCTTGTGCATGTCCTTCATGCCTGGTTGAGTTAACAGTGGTGGGTTTGGTGCTCACTGCCACTGAGGTCCTTTGAATGACTGTGACAGCATGAAGAGAGAGGCCTTGGCTGAACGTAGTGGGACTTGACAGTGATGTATGGGTCCTCCCGGTGCTTACCGGGCTGCGTGCAAGGAGAATCTGGCGTGCCGCTGTGACCTTTGGAGCACTGTACTGTTGGGTGCATGAGGTCATTGCAATCTTATCTGTTATTTAAAGCTTTATGTTGTGTTTCCTCAATATTGGGGTTTCCTTATGAATTTTACTTTTAAATTGGTTCTTTTCTACTTCTACTTGGTTTCTTTTTGCTGGACTGTACCAGGGAATGCTTGAAGTTAATCTCCCTATGCAAAATGCATTTTGTTTTTGTATTTAAAGGAGCATGCTTTTCTCTCTTTATCGCTCTGTGGGGGGGTGTGGGAATTTGATGTGGTGTGAGTTGATTGATTTTCCTCTGTGGTAAATTGTTTAGTACAAAGCTGCTCAGCTGTTCAGAGTTAAACCTAAAGCCCCACTGATAAAAATGCTTCCATATGTGCTGAAGTTTTCACACAAGTAGCTGGCTGAGGTTCTTGAGTTGCTGGTCAGCATAGGTCTTCTGAATCACAGGGGCCTTGTGCTCTAGGCTATCTGAAACTCAAGACCTAAAAAAGAATACTTTTAAAGAAGTGCAGCATACTCTGACAGTTATAATCTCATTTTATGGTTTGCTATATTACATGCTTGTGTATAAAATTTGCCCTTCCATTGTAAATATCTAACAGGTAGCTTAAAACAGATTTGGACATAAAAGAGAAGGGGACAGAAGAAAAGATTCCAATATAGTTTGCTTTTTGCAAAATTATGGTGTGTTGGTCATCAGTCCCATCTTAATTGTGTTGTACTTGCAGCCACTTAGTAATAGATAACCTGTGAGGAAGGCAGAGGGATTCTAATCCAACTGAAGTCAGTGTTGCGTTTTCTTTTCCCCTCATTCCAGACACTCGTTATTGATGTTTGTAGTGCTGGTGTAAAGGATTGATCAGTGCATATTCCAAGCAAACTGTGGCCTTTGTCCTTTGGTCCTTGGTCACATACTGTGCCCCTGAAGATTACATAGTTCAAGTCTCTTCGAGGGTTGACTTGAAGAGAAAATGTAGGTATGTTTGGTTTTGGACAAACCTCTACTAAACAGCATTTGGAGTGTGCTTTTTGACCAGGGTAGTCTTCTTTTTTTTCAGATGTAGTCAACAGAGCAAAATCTGACTTGGTTTTGCTTTTCCTGTACCGATAAAGATACTTTTCCCCCTTAGGGGGGAAGAAGAGTTGGACGTGATGTTTGATTCTGGACAAGGGAAGCTAAGATCAACATTAGCCCAAGCTGAGAAAATCTGGACTGTCACAGATGAGGGATGTGGGTCAGATAGATCAGCAAAGATCTGCTTCATTATGGCTAAAAATACCATGTCCCAAAAAAACATGCACTGGTTGGGTGCTGTGTCTAGACACTGGCTCCAGTCACCTGTAAGAATTTTTGGAGGACGGGTACATCCATTAGTCACCTTTCGAATCCTGCCCTCCCACGCTGCATGAGCAGCATGGAGTATCTCAAAGCGCTTTTAAAGATCTCAAAAACAAGCAAAAACCAAACCTCCAAAACCGAAAAACTGGACTGGTTTAAACTAGAAACCTGAGACTATCTTTGAAGAGCCTACTGTGCCTACAGAGCAGCTGGGTCTCAGGTAGTGCTGAGATAGCAAGCTGGGGTGTGCCTTCAGAAGGCCTTCGTGACTTGGGGTTCTGCTTTGCATTTTGGGGTGTGGGTTGTTTTTTTAAATTTATTTTTCTTAGTCAATTGAGGGGACAGGATCTGGCCCTGCAATTTATGACTACGTTTGGTAGGACTGTGATCATAGTTTGGAAGTGTAAAGATGCTTTGCGGGGGTGTACCCTTGCCCTTCTGTCCTAAGGCATACCCACATAAACTACTCTTGCATGTCACCTACAGCCTGCACCCTCAGCAGGAGTTTATCACTTTAATTGCTCTGGGGCTGTTAAAGCCCGAAGTTCTCCTTTGTAGGAAAGCCCTAAATTCCACCACCAAGTCAATGGGATGCTGGGATCCGAGTGCCTACAGCAAGGGCTGTTGGAGGGCCCTGTTTGGATGTCCAGTGTTTAACCCAGGTCATCTGCCAAGCATTTCTTGCGGGTTGGCTCTGAGATGATCAGCTGATAGGAGACATTTCTTAGGCAGTTCAGGAGGTCTGTGCTCAGCGTGTATGGAGTTCACACTGATATCCTGTATGAGTAAAGTGCTTTCTGGTTTGGATATTGTTATATTCACAAGGGTGAGATTTCTTCTAGGACAGTAAAGTTAAACTTTACAGCCCGTAAGCAGAATAAGTAACACCAAGAAAGGTCCCATCCACTTGTAGCTGACATTACGATGGTCTTGGCACTCTGTGGTGTAGCTTTGACAAACACCTGAGTAAGTTCTGACCTTTGGTTTGTAAATCACTTGGGTGCATCTTGCAAGTGGTCTCCCTGCTTGCTTTCACTTAGGCATAAGCAGGTGATTAGCGATCACACTTTGGGAAACATTTTCAACCTAAAAGAACCTGACTTTGTTAAAATTTCTCCTACAGAAATGACATTTTCAAGCTCTAGTATCATGTCTGGACAGAGCAGACTACACTGTGTTATTAGCAGTGATGTAAATCCCAGTCACCCTCATAAACATATGGGAACTATTGAAATCCCTTCTGCCTACAAATCATTAATTGGCAATGATGTTCTGAATTCATCATCTTGTCAGCAGGGTTCCTGTTTGAAGAAGGCACTGACAGTAACAGCTGAACAGTTTCTTTCGCTGAGGACACTGAGGCTGTAAATATGACATGGTCTAATCTCCTTATATAATGTACTCATTCTCTCAATTAGTATAGGCAGCTAAGTAGTAGTTACTGTAAAGAACCCAAACTACTTGGAATTTTACACCTCCTTTAGCAACATGGCCCATTTATCAGCAACTGCTGTGGGACAGCTAGAGGTAAATTGTGACTGTTTTGGGACGTATTTATAAAGGACCAGTGTTAAGGTTCATTATTCACGAGAATAAATTGCTGTACTAGTTAATAAGAGAAATGAAAGCAGTAGCTTTGTGAATTTCTACGCTGTTTCCAGAGTGGTGATTTGGTGCCACTAAAGGACCGATGGTTACGGACTTTGTCTCGGTTCAGCTGGTGCTGTCTGAACAGGTCTTTGAAGAAAATGCCCAGTTTCAAGTCTGGTCGATTTTGTGTCTCCTAATGGTGGTCTCCTTAGCAGGCAGTACTCAACCACATTTGAGGGGAAGATCCTAAAATGCTATAAAACTTGATGTAGTGCCACTGAAGCCTCTGACTTCAGGGGTTTACAAACACCTAAATAACTTCTGACCTTTGGTTTGTAAATCACTTCAGTGCATCTTGCAAGTGGTCTCCCTGCTTGCTTTCACTTAGGCATTAGTGTTTAGGAGTTTGGCCAAACAATTTCTTATCTGCCCCAGTCTGTGCTTTCCTTCTTCCTGCACTGGCACAGATGAGTTTTATTGTAACTTCAGTTTGTTTACTGTATACAGCAGGGCTCACTGTTGGGGTTTGTGTAGGAAATGAATAAAGTCACTATGAAAAAGTCACCTTCTAACACTTCTCTTTGTATTCATCCTCACCTTCAAGCCCAATGTGTTCTCAGCAAAGGTCAAGAAGTGCTTATTTTTAAGCCTTTAAAGGCTCTGGAGCCCATGCTACTGGAAGGGAGGGGTTGCTGACATGTTAAGGTAATGAGAGCCAAATACACTCGCGGTGGTGAGGTTCTGCTAGTGACTGGGGGGCTGCAGAGTGGTAACTGGGGACATAATTGATTTGCAGAGCCTGATACTTTTCAGCTGCTTTTAGAGCTGAATCACAAATTAATAAAATATTTGAGTAAAAAAAGGAAAAACTGCAATGAATGAGAGCCAAGCTGAAAAGCGAGTAATGAGTTCAGGAGGTCAGGAGGCTCTCCTTTCCAAGAATCTGTGCATGCTGCTACTTGAAGAGACATCAAAAGGAGTACAGCTGGCTTTAGCCAGTTAAAAGGTATGGACAAGATTACAGATGTTAGAGGTGGACAAAATAACGGAGGAAAACTAAGTGAAATCTTTTTCACTCTTGCCTTCTTCTGAGGAAGAACTTTCAGGGTTGGAGGGAGGATGGATTGGGGTATGGTTTTCTGGTTTGAGAAAGGAAAATTGCTGGCAGAGGAAACATTTAGGTTTTGGGGGTTTTTAGTAAAACAACTCTAGAATGTTCAAGCTCTTCTGCTGTCTTAAATATTGGTGTTTGTTTGATTATTCTTCCCTTAATCAACTTTGCTGAGCATACCTCAGTGCATTTACACAACAATATTTATTTTTGCTGATTGTTTGTTACTTGTGTTGTGATTCAGCTGAGCTCTTGCTAAAAGAAATGATAATTTCTTACAGAAAACAAAGGCTGCAGAAGAACCTTGTGTTTGTGGGTCTTTTATTCTGGATATAATTAAAACTAATTAACATAGGTGGCTGCCATACATAGATCACAAGTTTACTTGCTGAATCAGTTCTCGGGTGATATTGTTGCTGGGTGATTGGGGGCGAAGCAGAGTTGCTCACCTTCCTCTGAGAGCAATGCAATCAGCACAGACGTTTGAAGACACTTTCCCAGAGTGGTGATTGCCCCCCTGTTGATCAGCTATTGGAAGGATATTCAGAGGCAATTGTGTTTTTGCAGCTGTGCGGGAGCAGGCAGGCAGAAGTAGTGACCCTCAGCTGGTGGGTAGCAGAAGGCGCCGTCTGTGGAGGGTTGGGAGGCAACTTAGGGCTTGCAGAGGCGGTGGTGGCAGAGCCATGCTTCATGACTGTTGTGTTTCCGTGTCTGCACAGCAGCCATCCCAGAGGCCTGAGCTGTGAATGAAACACATAGCTGACACCACAGTAAAAAAACCCTGTATTTTTCAGAAATTCACTGTGTGGTTTCCTCAGGTAATACAGTGCTGCAGCTCAGCCATTGCCTTCCCTGTCCCCTTATTTCTAGGAAATGGAAACATGCTGCTGCACAGGTAACCTTATTTTGGAGCTTGGGCTTTTGCTCCGAAGCAGCCAGTGTTTCTGTTTTTGCATCTGATGTAGGTGCAGGAGGGGGACAACTTTTCTTCGACCCCCTCCACAACTTGCTTGCCTGCCTCTCGGCCTCAGCTCAGCTGAACTCTCGCTCTAAGCTCCTTGTTACGTATGCTAGAAAGACAGGCTAAATCCTGCCTGTGTTGTGGGAGACTTCCCAGCTGGAACTCAGGTGAATAAGGCAAGTGTGCTTTTACCCTTGTGGTGGAGCAGAAAGCAAGCAAATTCCAGGGATAAAAAACCCCATCTCTTTAATTGTTCTACTGGGAGGTGATTACATGGCAAGAAAAACATTGATGGAAATATTCTGTATATGGAGAATACTGAATTTGGAAATACAGTTGCCCCTCCAGGGAGTTCTTTGCCCATCATTCATACTTCTTGTGCTTTTTTCTGATTAAAACCAAATTGTCTGGGAGTATAGCATGGTAGGTGTTTATACAATTATGAGCTGAAGTGCCTAGTTAATTTTAATTAGGCACGAAACCAACCAGTGTCAGAATAGCTGAATTTTTGGCCACACAGTGTGTATTATCTTTTGAAATGTAAAGAAAATCACTTGAATGCTACATTTCAGCAAAAGACAGTTGTCACTGGAGGGGGAATAGGTTTTATTCTGTAGAGAGGTGTGAGCATGTATATGTTTAGGTGTTTTGTTCTGCAGCTGAAATAATTAACAAGTGCAGGGGAATGTTTTCCACACACCAAAACTGTGTCGCAACAGGATTGATTAAATATGACTCTCTTCTTTCTTTTATTTTGCATGTGTATTTGCCTTCATTATAGAAGGCACTGTATCTGTGTACGTGCAATATATTGTGCTTTGCTAATGAGTTGTAACCTTCTGCACTACCTTGTATGCTGATAACACTGACGACTCTTGAAGATCTTTCCTTGTTCTGCAGCGATGCTTTTAGGCTATTGCTTTGACCAACTTAACCTTACTGTTCTTTGCAGCGTGACTGCTGCGCAGTCACCTTCCAGAAGGACAGTTAAGAAGTACTTTATTCCCCCCACAAAGTATAGATTGAGCAATGCAAATACAGTAAGGTTTGGAAATGGTCTGCAAGCATAAACTGTGAAGGTCATGTTTGCTTCTTAGCCATAAGGTATTTTGGGGCAGATCTTGGGGTATGCTTTTTAGTCTGGTCCTAGATAGCTAACTGATATTTACTTGAACACTGCCCTTGTTTGGTTTTAGCACTCTTGAATATAGGGTATCCGTTGGTAGCTTAGGGAATTTCTTAAATTATGGGATGGGTGAGGTGTTGCAGGAGAGAGGGAGTCTTAGCCATGGTGATGTTAGGTTCTTTTGATTGCCACCTTAGACTTTGAATTGCTTAGAAACAGCTTGCTTATTAGCTGTGTTTTTTTAAAACAATTAAGGACTCTGGAGAAATACTAAGGGTAAAGTACATGAATGCTGGTTGGCAATACAGTGAATTTAATTGCCTTGATTTAAGATACGGCTGTTCCCAGCTGCCCACTCTGTCCCATTGCTGGAAGCTGCTGCTGCCTCTGCAGAACTGGATCATCTGCCCATGGGCTGATGTGACCAGTGGGGGGCTTGTCTTGATGCCCCAGCCTGGGGGCAAAGAAGATGTGGGCATTATCCCTGGATGGTAATCTTTAGCAGAAGGGTGGCTGCAACCTCTTCAACTGCCAAGGGTCTGCCAGAACTTTTTTATCAGAACCCCCATTCCACCTAATTTGTATGGGGTGTTAAAATTAACTTGTACTATTCTGTTTTGTTCATAATTTGGGTTTTCAGTTTTGTGTTTCTTATTTAGAAACACTTAGCAGTAGTTGATGATGTGTTGACATTTCAATAATAAGCTTTTCCCTCTGCATGCTTTACATCCTGACCATTTTACCTTGCTTCGGGTTAACATTGAGGTTGAAATCCAGGCTCCGCAGAAGAAGGCTACAGTTATGCCTTGTATGAACAGATTCACAGCTTACTTTTTATTTCATTTCTTTAGCTGGGTAAACTTGTATTCCTTATAAGGTAAGTGTTCAGTAGACTGCAGTAAGAGCAAAGAGACTGCAACACAGATGTCTGCAGAAGGAAGTGAATTTGCTGTTCACGTACACAGAGATTCCCGTTTATTTTACTGGACGTTTGCTCATTTTCTGTCACTGAAGAAGTTAATCTAGTACAGACACAGTGGTATCCATGACCAACACGTGGTTAAGGTTGTATTGAGCACGGTACTGATGTGCTTCCATTTTTTATTTCCCTCAGGGTGGCTATGAGGTTGTTAATACTGGAACGAACTCAAAGAGCAAGGCTAGGTGTTGTATAAGCCCCAAACCGCATATCCAAAACAGATTAAAGAAGAGAAAAGACACAATGCCAGACTTGTGAATGTCCCTTATTACTTTCATATACCTGTCCTACCTTTATAAATGTATGTCCTTAAAAAGAGCAGCTGAAGTTTGAAGAACTGGGGTTTAAGATGACAACTTTCTTCTCACTGTAAATGACAGTGAATCAAGTTAAGGCCAAGGAAATTTCCCAGCCCCCAAAAATCCAGGCCCCAAGAGCTGCAGCTCAGTGGCATTATCAGCACAAACCCACTGGCTAGGGGACGAAACAAGGCTGTCCCTGCCTGCATGCCTTCCCATGCTGCCCAGGGTTACGTTCCTGGAAGCAAGGTGGGTGGGAGAGGATACGCATCAGCAGAGCATCTTCATCTGCATCTTCAGCCTGGCATCCCACTGTGGTGTGATGGTGGTGGGCTCAGCTCCCATGGCAGGTTTGCCTGGCCAGCGTGGCACAGGAGGTGGTGCTGACTTAGGATGTGACCTATTCTTGCGGTGAGACTTGGGGGTGTATTCTGAGTCATGTTCTCATGGTAGGCTTAGAGTGGCTTGTGAGTAGTTTTCCTGGCACTTCAGACATGGCTGTTTCAGTGTGAGGAAAGAACAGTGAATGTTGACTATTTAAAAACATTTCCAGGTCATACAGAGGGCTCTTCTCTGTTGGATCTTCAAGGATCTATTTACGAAGTAGGTTAGAGTCACTATTCCCCATTTAAAAAATGACAGCCTTGGGCCAGAGGCTGTTGTTCAGTGCCAGCCAGAGGCTAGAGCCTGAACCAGGACTCAGGGTGTCTGTGCTGTACCTGATCTCATGTGCTCTTTTTATGGTCTTAGACTAACCTAAAAGCTTTGTAAGGTCATTCATCTCCAGGTGGATTCATTAGGTAGTAACAACAAACTTACCATTCCTGTATAGCTGGAGTTTGAACAGAAGCTGGCTTTGCAAAAGGCTTGCTTTTGTACCTCAATTAGATGTTTTCCTTCAAAAAAATGTTTGGCCTGGAGGTGCATTTTCTGAGCAGGACTCTCACATCAGCTGGAGCCTCTGCCTAGTGTGGAAGCTGTTCAAAGAATCCATCTCTGTCACAAGGTCCCTTTCACTGCCAAAGCCTCAGGGTTATTGAGTACCAGACCCAGACCCTCTACGTATAGATAAAAAAGCATTCTCTGCCCCAGCAGACTCTCCAGTCCCCTCTACACATGTGACTAGTATTACTTGAATAAAGTGAGCTTGCCTAGGGAGCCAGCATGATCTTTGTTGAACTCTGGAGTCACCATTACCATCCACCATGTGAAATGGCTGCCTTCTGTGTGGTCATAAGGGTTGCTCTGCTATGGTACTAATTCCCCAAATAATGCGTTAGAGGTCTTACACTGAGTTGGACGGTCTGTCATTCCATTGCAACAGTGACAGAGGTCACAGCGTTGCCTTCAAAAGCTGCCTGGAAAAGGGAGCTTTTTAATTACTGCAGAGCCAAAGGAAAAGCTGCTTCCTATGAGCATGGGGAATGTGCTAATTTGGTATTCGATGAAAGCAGCCTGCGGGTTGCAGCTTCCCAGCTCCGAGCTGCTTTGCAGATTGCATGCAACCCAGGCAGTGACAGAGCCGGGACCGTGGACTTCATTACTGCTGGGGCTCTGTGCGGATTCGAGAAGCACCAGTGATGATGGGATCTTGGGACAGGAGCCAGCAGTTTACTAGTATAAATCCAAGGCAACTGGCTTGTTAATTACTGGAAGAAATCCACAGCAGGGGAGGAAGGGGTTCAGGATGATGGGGAGGTACCATGGTTAATTGCCAAGGTCGGTGGATGCCCTGTGACCCTGTGCGGTGGGATTTCCGGCATTGCAACGTCTGACTTGCAGCAGGTTATTATCTCCCCAGGAAGAAACCTTTAAGGTAAAGTGTCTGCAGAAGGATTTTGAGGTGAAAACAGCTAAAGGCTCATAGAGTACTGCGGCAAAATCAGTCATGGGACCCTCCAGTACCAGGTCAGGTGTTGCTCAGGGCTTTTGTGCGCATATGACTGCTGGTAAGGGGTAAGCGTATAGATGATGGGATTTCACTTTTCCTGTGCGACCTTGTTTTGGGACTGCTTTTTCCTGAGCACTTGATGTTCTTTCAGTGCCAGAGCAGGTGATCAGCAAGAGGCTCATCCTAGAAGTGGAATGCATAGAAATGGCTACAAACCCATGCAGAAAAGGGCAGGTGTCTGCCTTGCAAAGTAATCTTTCCCTCTCTGCCTACCCAAAGTCCTCAGTAAGGCTCAGATAAAAGCTTTTCTCTCCTTCCCATGCACAAGGCTGGCCTGTATTATTTATTTATTTGTAAAGCCTGGTTGGTTTTTTTTTTAGAAGAGCTTTTAAATTATTTTTCTTTGCTCTCACAGTTCAAGCATGATTTAATATGTCAAAACTAGTTTGCTTAGCTGGCCTTGATTGTCTTGCATACTTCCACTAAAACAGGGCAGTCATCCTTCCAGGCATGCTGCTGCCCAGACAAATGAAGCGTCACAGCAGCTAGGACCTGCTCTCATGTTGTGACAGCAGTAGCATCCCCTGACAAAGCCCGGCAGCAGGGAATTTAGATATGGGGTTAATGCCTACAGACGTGGCTTGGGTCAGAGCAGTGTGGGCCCACACAAGCAGATGCAGAGACAAGCTTACGCTTGAGAGACTTAATCGATCATTCATGTGCAAAGGCATTTTGGTCCAGATTGAGAGTCTAGCTAGTACCAGAGAGAGGAGGGAACTGTCCTGTTGGTGCCTGCACTGGTGAGCCAGGCAGAAATGGCACTCGGAGTCCTTGTTGCAGGGTAGCCCTGCCAGACTAATACATCTGGGTGCAGGTTTCCTGGCAGAAGTGAGTTGCAGTGTGATCTTGTGCTTTCTGTAGTCAGTGGGGATTTTATAATTGATTTTGGTGGGAGGGAGATGATAATCCTTTATAATATATTCTTAACTATTAAATGATTTCCTGGCCTAGATCTTTATTAAGTGTTGCACTGACAGCCAGCAGAGCATAGCCTATAGGATAGAAATTCAGTTCATAATAATAGATGTAGCTCAGATAGGACCTATTTCTCAGCAAACAGTCTGATCCTGATCTCCTCCAAACCTCCCAATACCAGAGTTTCTAGCTCTTTGTGGTTGTCTTCTTCTCGTCTCATGCAGGGGGACGCAGGCTAAAGTTCATCCATATGTTTCTGCACTGTGTTCCATTGAAAAGAGTTGGGAAGAAGTTTTGAGTCACTCCTCACTCTTATTACAGTTTAAAATGGCATGTCAGCCCTTCGAGCCTGCTTGCAGGACTTGGTGCATCATAGGAAGCCTTCGCTAAGCTGCTGCTGTGGTGCTGTGTCCTCAGACTCTTGCTCTGCACTTGGCGCCCTCGTTCTTGATGTTTTTGGGCTCTCGCTTCCTGGATGCGTCAGTAACACAAAACTCAGCAGTCAGGTCAGACACCTCCTGGTGCTTTTTGCTGGTGTGCTACGTGGGGTTTTCACTCTCTGGTGTGTGGGATGGCTGCCAACTGGAAGTCTGGTGCTTGGGGACGAGTGAAATGATTGAATGAGTCTGTTATTGACTGAGCTCTGAGCATGGCTAATGGCATTGACAAGAGCTGTGTCATCCTGATGGTGAAGGCGGTGAGTTACACACTGGCTCTGAGTTGTAGTGTGTTAAGTGCGCTGGTAGGTGGAGGGGCAGTGCCCCCTGCCAGACCTTGCCCTTGCAAAATATTGTAGGGTACTCTTTGGTTTGGTGGCCTCCCAGCAGTTTCCAAGGCAGAAGGGTGCTTGGAGAGAGCCAAAAAGTCTGCTTTTTCCTGGTTTTCTTTTCCAAGATAAGACTATGCTACGTCAGACCTTGGTATACAAAGCAGCTGGCCACTGTTACCTGAAAACTTGATCCCATGACTGTGTAAACTTATGATTGAATGCATGCTCTTACACAAGGTCTTTATCAAGATGCCTGTGCATGATGCCTTCTGTGTCTTTGGTCATGCCTGTATGGGTAAGTAGTTTGCTCCACTTCCTGTGTGCTGTAAACGTGACTAAGAACACAGTGCTTCTAATGTGGCATGTGCGTTTAATACCATGTGTAGCTTTGGGCTAACAGGAAAATGAGTCTTTTACAAGAAAAGCAAGACCAGCCCAAGCTGAAGTCAGTGTTTTCAGGTGGTGGCATTTGCTTTTAGGTTGGAGGCATAAAAGCATTAGCTTAAAGTTCCGATGTTCCTTTTCAGTGAGCTTGTTGTAAGTGTTTTGCCACTCTGGTCGAGGAGAAACAGAGGCTGTGCAACAGTCGTGCTGCAGTTATGTCCGTAGGACAACTGAGTCTGCAGAGGTGTTGTGTGATTTTGTCAGAGGCATGTTGTCTCTGCCTGTGGGCTGCTGGCAGATGGGTGAGGGCCTGTAGAAAGCCAAGACAGACCATTTCTGGTTGTGGAATCCCCTTCTGTGTTTTGCATTGTGTACGTGCATGCAAACAGCGTGGGCTCTGAATACAGAGAAATAAAAATACGCTTTCTGAAACTTCATTGAGCAAAGGCTTCTAGTTTAACAAATTCAAATTTTATATGTTCCAAAGACTGATTTCCAGATGCCATTGGGAAAAGTGTTGCGCCACATTCAAATTAGCCTTATTGTTCCATAATATCTTACTGGAGTACAAGGTTAATTAGTACCATAGGCAATATGCATTATTCATCACAGCAATCAGGCTTTTCTTCTGTTGGGTTGTTGTATGCTGCAAATGTTTTCCCTTCCAATAACAAATTCTTGATATATTATTTTCATATTTAATCCTGCCAAACCATATTTGTGATATATAAATTATGTGGGCACTCCAGTGCTGATGGAAAACATCTCAGGTGTCAAAAGGACATCTTAATGTTTAACTCCTGGCTTGCTTGAGCATAGACTTCCAGGACCATGGGAGATACAAGATGATTTTATTAATGCCCATCTTCAATATGACCCAAACTGGGGATAGCACAAGTGATGTCAGTAGCACTGTGTTTTACATCAGTAGTGTTTTCAATGCTAGTTATCAGCAGTATCTCATTGCAAAGTGCTGAAGCTGTGTTGCTGCTACAGCGCTGTGGCTGCTGGTAATATCCCAGCACAGATCTCAAGCATCTCCATTCCCACCCCGAGGGTTGTGGCTGGGGAAGGCACTTTCTAGCAGGGCTTATTCAAGCATAAAGGCTAAATATGAGGTGCCCTTGGCTACCTCTGCTCCAGGGTCTCACGCGGGTTGCAGCAGGGAGCAGGGGGATGCTGGCTGGCTGCTTTGCGCAAGGTCTGGCGAATGGTGGCTCTCCCTTGCAAAGCCTGTTTGTGGTGCAGAGGGTTTGGCGTGCCTTTCTCAGTTTAGGAAACCCAGCACAGCCTTACCCTCAGCTGGTAGCGAGTCCACTGCAGAAGAGTCACGTATGAGGAGTTGGTACACCGTGCTGTGATTCATCTGATCCTTCCTTTCCCTAAAGGCAAGGCACTTTCACCCCTGAGATCCTGCTGCCTGCCTTGTCCAGAATTCAGGAGGCTGAGTCACTCCCATATCCTGAGATTATCGTGCTGCAGGTGTCTATAGCTTCCAGAGCAGCACTTGGAAAACACTCTGAGCTGCAGGGATTTCTCTCTGCCATGGTGTCTGCTTAAAGAATAATACTAGTCTGAAAGATGTTTGGGAGGTCTTTCACTGCCACTTTCTAGCTGACATTTTGCCCTGGCTGCCTTCTGGAGGAGTTTTCCAGCCTTCTGTCAGCTGTACAGGCATTTTAAGTGTATAGATAGGTATTAAGAGGGACAGCCGAGACACAAAGGCCAGGTGGCTTGCAAAAACCGATTTTGATGTAGTTGGGAGGCTCAGGCTTCCTGCTTCTGCCATCCTTGCTTCAGGATCGTGAGCAATTCCTCTGATCTCTCGTGCTCTCCTGAAAAGGATTTAGGCATATCCCTGCTTTCTAACATAAGATGGTGTAGCCTCCTTGCACAGATGGGCATGCCTTGCAAAGCGATGCTGTGCTCTCGGGGCCCGGGGGAGTAACTTGCACTGACATGGCTGGAGGATAAATATGGCAGAGTTTTACCTTAAATAGCCAGCGGCAAGAAATCCACTGCACTACGCCAGCAACAGCGAGGAATGCTTGAGATTCCTTTGTGTTCAAATCGTGAGCAAATATTTTCCGGCAGCCCTGACTCACTTCCCTCCTGCCTCCCTTGGTCTGTATGTGCATTGTTTTCCCCTCCTGAGTTTCCCTTTAAGAGGAACAGAGTGCTTGGCATAGGTGACTGCTTTGCTGCTTGTCTCCTCCTGCCTGGGACAGAGGAATTTTAAGAGCACGAGTTTTGAAGTCGTGATGCAGAACACAGTGTTGGTTTTGTGTCAAATAACAGAAAATGAACACGTGCTTTGAAAGCGAGTACCCTCATGTGTCTGGGGCGCTCTGGGCAGTTTGGAAACGGCTTTTCAGCAAGAACAGGCAGGTGGATAAATGCCCAAATTACACCTGTCTGTCAAACAACTGCATGTCTTTGATCCCTGGTTTAGGTGCTGTTGTGATACTAACAAATGAGCAGTCACAGGAATGTAAAGAGGTGATGATAAGCATTACCCTTTTCCCCTGGTTATTACCCTTTTCCTCGATTATTACCCACTGCTTTAAAACAGGTAGCTGAGGTGCCTTTCAGGAGACCTCTGCTCTTGCATGAAACTGCATTTGTAGAGTAATTTGGATTGCTTCAGGTTAAAACAGAAGGGTATACACACAGTATTTGCTTAAAAGTTGATTATAGGCAGCCGAATAATAAGTAAATTGTACCTAAAATATGATTATGCAAATCACCCAAAAGTGGAATGGCTTTGTCAGCTTAGTCTTTAAGAGTCTCATCAATAACTTACAAGCTTGAGTAAATGTGCAGTGCTTGTATGCTACTTTGTTGCTCACTGTTATGACATAAAGGCAAAGGAATTTATGGTTTTTTAGGCATTCCTGGGGACCAAAAAAAAAAAAAAAATAATCACAGCAATCAGTGGTGTGTAAATTTAGTGTTGTGTTGTAGATCAGCATGGTTGAAAGTATTAATGAGACAAAATTTTCTGTGGATGCTGTGTCCATAGATCTCTGAAATAGCTCGTGGGGGCAAAGATTAGACTGTGTGGCTGATAAATAATAGAAGAGCTTTGCTCCCTCTTCTCCCCTCCCTTTTCTTAGGCTTACATGACATGAAGCACTATTTGTAAAAAGTAGTGTGGTGTTCAGTCTGTACCGGAATGTAACAAAAGCCATCGGTGTTCCAGAGAAAAGTTATATTTCTGTTATGTTTTGATTTTTGAAGTGGTTGGTCTATAGGTCTGTTGAGTCTGAAGAGGAGAAAAACTTAATCGCCATGACTGGCTGGCATCGTGAGTGGAAAAAAGAGTCATGACATCAGAGGGTATATGTAGTGGGGGGAAAAAGCCCATCATTTTTGCTTTGGCTGCATAGATACAACCAGCAACTTGAGAATTTGTCTCTGTTTCAGATGTACTTAAAAGTACAAACAGCACATATACCTGATGGTCCTACCAGAGGAAGGGGAGGTCTGTCCCACCGAGCAGCTGCTCAGGAGGGAGCAGGGGCTGGGGCATGGCATAACAGGCAGCCTACTGACGTGACGTTTGGGAGGTATTGTGGAGACCCTGTGGTATCCTTTCCTGGTACTGTTATCCCATAAATGTTTTACATATGCTTATTAAAGAAGGATGTGGTGCTGGCACTGTGTGGCACTGACCTGTGATTTCCTGAAACAACCCCATAAACTCAGGTTTATCCTCTTTTTTTTTCAGTGCTAGATTTTGGACTCTGCTTTGATTTGTTGATTTGGGTACCCCCCCCCCCACCACCACCACCACCACCAGTGGCAGAAGGAGATCAAAGTTTCCTAGATGCTGTAAAAATCATGATGTTTAAAAACGTTTTGAATCTTCATTACTTGGAGAAAAAGAATTAGGTCCTACTTTAAATAACTTGTTTACATTTTGTAAAAGGCAATAAAGGAAACGTGTGATTTCCTGGGCTTTAAAACAGCAACAACATAATGTTAGTAGCACTAAGATGTGGCTAACGTGGCCTTTCCAAAGCCAAGGGAATTTTGCAATTGATGATGAAGAAAAAAGGGCTGAGCAGTCGGTCTCAGTTTTGCTTCTTGTATACTTGCCTTTTTGGGCTGGAATTCCCAGGGCTTTTGTCACAGGATCAAGTATCTGTTGTGCATAGGTGATGTTGTTATTCTTATTTTGGTGATGAGGAAGCAAAGCAAAAAAAGGAATTGCCAAAATCATCTATCATTCAGTGGAAAATCAGGCTTCCCAGTTTTGTACTCTACTTGCTAAACAAACCACATGTCCGTACAGATACAGTGACTATTATTTCCTCTCATTAGTAAGTGTAGGTATGAATCTACTATATTTCAGCTGATCTGAAGCAGCTCACTTCGTAGTTTACCGTTGAGGGTTGGTTTTTTCCCATAGACCTAGGCCAGGATTTCAACTGTAGCTCAGTCAAACACTATTACATTTTGTATTGCACGTTCTCGCAGTCTACAGGTTATTCTCAGCTAGGTTAGGGAAGCTAGAAACAGGAGAACATCATTGATGTAGAGTATTTAATTTCTAATGTCTTAAGCTATTGGCGAAATAGGAGATATTTAACACGTTATAGAAATTCCACTACAAAGTACATGGTATTACTAAACTATCTGTATCTTCCCTTCTTGAAAAGGCCAGATTAAATATTTTGCTCTGTGCTGACTTACTAAAAAGGATGATTTGCAGCCTTTTCTCTTTTGCTGAAGCACCAAATTCTAAATATGCCTTCCAGCGTTTGCTTTAAAATAGCATGCCACCGTGGATGGTGTTTCTACATATTTAATTATCTCTTGAAAAGAGAGTGAAAATAGATCGGTGCCTTACAAAGCAAAATGCCTCTGTTCTGCATCCTGTGGCAACAGGACTAGATCTCTTCCTCTTAAGTAAAAATGAAAACAAAAGCTCTTACTGTCTTCATGCAAAACTGGCAATCTATGTTTAGACAAAACCTTTCCAACTTGCAGCTTCTACAGTCAAAAGATTAGCGAGCCAAAACATGTAAGTGCAAAGTTTCCAATAAACAATGATGAAGTAGTATGTAGAAGTGAAGCCCGCTGTGAGCTTTCAGTCCCTTCAGTTGAACTGTTTTATACCATAATGCTATCAGGATATTTCATTGTACACAGAAAGGAAAGGGAATAATAAAATGTATGTGCCAGAATTCCTGTGTGAGGGTGAGTTCCTTGAATTTATCGAGCTTGCTGGTGTGCCTCCAGAAATTTTCCCCCAAATGACGACTTTAATTACACTTAGAACTGTGTTGTTGGTGGTGTTTGAAACTACAGATTGAATTTAGTAATGTAAGTGTCATTAATCTGGTGAAATAAAAATGCTGAGTTTTTTAATAAGGTCTCAATTTAATGTTTTTAAATGCTTTGAAGAGATTTAGTGCTAAACCAGCTGATATAAATCTGCTCGTCTCCTCTGTGATTGTCTCTCTCAAGTATGTGCCTCTCTTCAAGGGAACTTGGCTCACACTAATTTCAAAGCTGTTTACTGCCTGCATGAATTTGATGGACTCTCACTTTTATTGTTAAAAGTTGTTAACATCAGAGGTGACCAGGAAACTGAAGTGGCAGAGTCTATATATAGTGTTAATTGTCCTATATTTCTTGCAGAGTAGCACAGAAAAGCCCCAGTCTTTCAGTTATGCTCTAGATGCCTTGAGCTTGTCTGAAAGAGTTCGCAGGTTTGAGTCATACTGTCTTTAAAGCCTTACAGGTGAGGTTTTGGCCCCCATTTTGGGGGACTTGCCAGTGTAACAGACTGTGCCTTGCTTTTTCATCTTGTGAACGGAGGTGTATCAGTGCCACTACTTGGATCTTGCTGGTTGTAAGGCATTGGGAGATGGAGCGTTGTAGCTGCATCAGCTTGGTGCATTGAGGTTTCAAACAGTGCTAAATGGAGTAAAAATATGCCATTGTTTTCATGACTGCATTTGTTTATTCCTGGCTAAGCTTCAGTCTTTTTTTCCTGTGGCATTTTGTTTTCCCCTCTTTTTTCTTTTTTCTTTTTTTCCCCAGCCAGACATACTTTTCATAACAAATCATCAAACTGGTATGTTTCAGATGAGGAAGGGAGAGCATTACTTGAGTTGTGTTTTAATCTATATATACGAAACATGCTAGATTGGCATCCCTTCTAAAAGAAATCTTTGTGGCTACTTCATTATGTTCATTCAACTTCTGTGGGCCTGTCAGCATTTATACTGGTGCAAAGTGAGTCCAGATGAACTCCCTTCCATGCTTCGTTTCCTTATATCGAAGAACTGAGAAGACCTTGCCCCAGGGGTCAGGATAGAGCTGCCTGCATGTCAGTAAGTGTATTTAGCCATCCTAATAGTAAATATTGTGGTTGAGAGACAGTGGTATTCACAGGGGAGCTGAATCACTGCAGTCACTTCAGAGCAACAAAGAGCGGAAACTATACCAGCCTTGAAGATGAATTGGTGCTGCGGTGATTAAAAAGATATATATTTCCCGTGTTCCATGTAGGAGTCGGCATTGTTTTCCCTGGGGATTTTTGTCAGTCTGTAAATAAAAGATGCTGACGGTTTCCTTGGGGAGCGGCTTAAGGTCTGAGAACATCGTTTGCCATCCGATACTCCTCATTAGGCATGGCTGGCATAGGGGAAGGCGGGGAGGGTGCTGAGCTTCGGCACTTTTCCTTTCCCTGGCTGAGTGACCCCTTCCCTTTTCGGGGCTTGGTGTCCCACCATCTAGCTGAGATGAGGGAATACCTGTGGATCAGCCTCCTCAGGTATTTGGGGTGGTGGTCGGGAGAAGGTTTCTTAGGGACTCAATGCTGTGTGAAGTTAGAGAAGTCCAAACAAATACTGTGTGTCTCAGCATGGGGCAGGGAGCCTGTGTATTTGCAAGCACAGGGCTGGTGGGGCATGGATGCTCCTGGGTACCACAGTGCAGTTAATGAGCACTGCTGCTTTTCTTCCATCGATATGTGAGCAGCTTGGCAAGCAGGCCAGGGAAGACAAGGGGCAGCTCGTGAGCCCAGTTGCTGTCCTGCTCTTTAATTATTACTCTTTTCAAATCCCTTTCAGTATTCACAGCTCAATTTATGTGCTAATTGACCCTTTTAATAATCAGAAGACAGAGACTACAAAAGTTGGGGTGTGCGTTCTCCCGGCAGTGCCACTGTGATAAATTATCGGTGGCAAACGTTCTGTTGCCTTGTGGCACTTGGCCTTTATCAACCGGCACATTTTCTGCTGGGGCTGGTGGCCTTCAGTGCGAAAGCTGGTCTGGGAATGAAGAAAGCTGAGGGGAGAGTGGCTACCAAGTTCTGTGGTGGTGCTGGAGCAGGGGGATGCTGAGGCACAGAGAGGTGGATGCTGGCTCAGGGAGGGTTTCTGCTGCTGGGGGTGGTGACAGAGGGGTGGAGACCACACAGCTCCTTCCCCAGATGGTGGGTGAGGAGCTCAGCACTGAGTGCATGTTGAAGCGAGTTATCCACAGCTCCTTCTAAGGTATAAACATAAATTTAAAAAAAGTCCTCGTTTTCACAGCCTTCCTTGGCTTCCTGTGTTCGCCTCCTGCTCCCGTACCCCATGGGATGTGAGGTGGAGCAAACCCAAGCTTCCTCAGTGCGTCTGGCTCTTCCCTCTGCCCTCACACACGCCACAGCATTTTGCTGGAGCTGCTCGGAATGCAGCTATAATTATTGAGTACATATCTGCTCTCATTCCCTCCCACTCACCCTCTGGTACCTTGTGCCAGGCCCTGCTTTTCCCTGCAAACCCCCTCGCTCAGTCCTTGTGTTTCCACCTCCCCTCTCCCTCCTTCCCGCGACTCCTGGGTGTGGGAGAGGCCCCCTCCTGCACCCCACAGCTCTTCCCACGCTCTTGTAAGCCTGCCAGTGGGGAAGCTTTTCTCTGGTATCCATGTCAGGAAGGGGCAACGTGCTTGGAGTCTGCCCTGCGATGCCAGTTTGCAGTGTCCCCAGGGCCCCTTGCAAGTGGAATCATTGCCTTTTGCGGGGGGGACAGGCAGTTTTGCTCTGACATAGCAGCGTGTACAGGAAGAAGGGAGATGAAACGCCCTTCCCAGCCACCAGCAGCATCCCGGGCGGCTCGGGTGGGCGGAGTGGCAGCACCCAGCATCTGGGCTTCTGTTACCAGCTGAGTGAGTGGGACTGGAGAAAACCCCAGCTCCCAGCTGCTGGGGAGGATGGGTGTAGTGGGGTGAGCTCCAGGGGGTGATGGAGGAAAGGGACAGCTTGGGTTGGGAGAGGGATGGCTTTATATTGTAAAGCATATGAGTTTGCTTTTCTGGAGCTTTGTCACAGGTGCATGCGAGAGTGAGGAGTGTGGGTACGACCTGGGCCCTGGGGGATGCCATGTCCTCTGCCTTTAAAAAAGATGGCACTTGCAGTTTTTATTGGTTGCTAGTTTGCTTCTATACTGCTTGCTGATTTTTTGGGCCGTCACAGAGCTGATAAACCTTTTTCCATGGAGGTTGTTTGTGATGTTTGTCCTGCTTATCTGGAGTTGCGAAGTATCCATTTGTACCTTTGGAAAACTCAGTCATTTTGGGGGAAGCTATTTTTGTTGGTGCCTTAGCTTCAGGAAATATTACCATGTTGTTTGCAAAATACTAAGAAACTTTTTTGCTCCTGGGTGTTTTCCTTCCACAGATTACTGGTTAGTCTCTGAGGGTAGCCCTTTTAGAGAGAAATCAGACATACTCTGCATTAATTTCTTTTTAATCAGTTTTTTCACATCATTGACGAGAGATGTTCACCATGAAAGAAATATGCAAACCTTCTTTTTCACTCTTTATGGTAATAAAATTGGCAAAAGAGCCTTGAAGTAGAAAATGTTTTCTGAATTTCTTGGTGAGATTGTGGAAAGTGAAGGGGAGGTTATCTGATTTGTTAACAGGGCTTGGAAAACTCCTTTGGGAGATGCTGCTATCCATTTTGGCTGCATGTCTGTGCAGAAGTAAGAGTCTGCAAAAACAACCAGATGCACCCAGTGCATTGAAAACAACAGTCATGATACTGTTTGGAATAGTGTATTACTCGGGGATCTTGCAGGAGGCAAAATAAGATAAAACATGGGAGGATCAGGAATGAGCGTTGAAAACTGGGAGGTTTCTAGGTGTGATGTGTAATTACTTAAAAATATCTTATTTTATCTTCTCCACAGGCTTTGATGGATCACAATTTTCCAAAAGCAGCAATTTTCTTTTTTTTCTGTTGTTTTCATGGAAAGTAATGAAGTGAACACAAGCTGATCTGTTTCAAGAAAGCTTCTACCCTGTTAACTAGGGACATAAAGAATTCATGGTGAAAATATTATGACCCTGAGTTGTATATAGCTCGCAGTTTTCATGTTAACCTGTCCTTTGGCTTTATCTTTTTTCTGGTGGGAGGGGAAGATGTTTGCATCCCTAAAAACACATGTGGTGTTTAGTAGAATAAAACCAGTAAATTTTTAGAAAGCAGTGTTTGTCAAAAGTGGTCGGTAAAAACAGAGTTCAGTGGATTTTCTCAGCTCTCCCTGGAGGCAGGTGGATGTGTAGTGGGTGACTGGGGCAGGGCTGGTGTATGGGTCGAGCAGCCAAAAGGGAGATGTCTTGGCAACATCCATGCTTGGGGAGAAATGTGACTCGAGACATGGGCTTAGACTTGTTTAATGTAGGCTGATCGTGGGAAAGAGTAAGTTTCAGACTATACCTATTGCTTTGGGTTTTGGAAAAAATGTGGAAGAAGCCTTGGGATTTAGCAACCTGTGAGGCTTTCTCTCGCCTAACCTTTTCAAGTTATGCAATTTATGAAACAGGATGATTTTAAGGGGTTGGTATTTGTTTCCAGTTGATAGGTCCCAGTTTGTCTCAAGCCAAGACTGACCAGATGTAATTACCATATGGTGGCCATGTATAAATAGTTATGGGAGTGTGGGAAAAGAGGGAGATGCGAGGAAATGGGTAGACTGTTGGCTGTGTGTCACTGCTTCTTGCAGTTATCAGTATCACAGCATTGGAAATGTATGCATGCAGAAGTTGTGCAGTTTGCTTGAAAATCATGCATTTAAAATCCTACTTATTTGTTGAATTCTTTGATTTGCCTCACAGATTTTGCACCTTTAGTTTTCATTGTCAAGCTTTGCTTGGCAAATGTGAAGCCTGCAAACCTAATTAGAAAAAGAAAGATGGAAGTTGTCATTCTAATGGGTCATTTAATGTAAAATACCAGATATAATGAAAATAAGAGACGTGGCAAGAGTGGCATGAGAACATAAACAACAAAAACCCAGCTTTTTGCAGCTGATACAGATTGCTTGATGCTCCAGCTGAGGAGCTTGGTGCCTCAGCTGAGGGGCTTGCTCCAGGAATAACTCAGTTAGGTTTTCTAACTTGAATTCGCTACTAGGTGAGATGAGATTAGTATAATAAAACCCATTTGGCTTTAACATTTTAGTGCTTTGAATCTAATGTCTTTCTCATCAGAGGGGTGAACATCTGAAGATCAGCCTCACTGTCTGCATCAGTAATAGTCTCTGAGAGGACTTGAAATAATAGAGGTGAGTTTTGGGAATATGTACTGCTTTTACCTAGGCTATATGAATTCTCGGTTGGAGAAAAACAAATGTTAGTCCCCAGCACTGCCATTCTGTCACTTTTCTTTCCTAGCAAATTAAGATATCCATGGTGTAGTAAGTTATTTAAGATCAATACACTTGGCAAGTTCTTATCTTGTCCAGTAGGCTGAAGATGAAAAATTATACAGCGTGTTTCCAAATGAAGCGTTCCATAGATGATAAATAGTCATTAAATTGTGCCTCAAAATGACATCATACCTAATAATACATTAGGGGTGTTTGTATCTATGCAGCTCCCAGGAGTCAATTATTTTGTCAGCTAGTGCTGCCTCATGAAAATAGCAGTTTTTTTCCACCAGGGCCAGGCAGCTAGCCATGAATGAGAAACTAAAGCGGATGTGTTAGTGGGAAATGTGGCATTGCAGGGCCAGTATAGGTGAAGTGAATGCTTAGAAGCTGGAGAGAACCTTGAGGCTGATGCTTTTTTCTCTTCATCTTACTGACAGTATCAAATGGCCAAATTGCAGAAGCAAATGTTCAGCTTTAAAAAGAGTGGGAAGCAACAGAAATTTTCTAAATGGAGATGTGCACCTCCAAGTTGACCACAGGTTTAATGCTTGTGTAGTGATGTGCCTAGAAGGAAGATTTTAGCTTTTTCAATTTATATTTATTAGCTACCCATTCATTGACAGTATCTACATGAAGCTCTAAACTCAGTCCAGGTTAGAAGCTGCTCATGAAAAGCTGAAAGCCACCTCCTAGTTGTAGTACTATTATTTACACATTGAGTTACACCATATATTTGTGTCACGTGACATATTAATATATGCATTAACTTGTTTAGCCCCGTTTTGGAAGTGGTTTTGTTTCCTATGAATTATAGTGCTGAACATTTGATTATTTTGGGGAATGGTGAGAATATGGAAATTACAAGACTCTTGCCTGGCTTTCTTTGCAGCAGTTGCAAGTCTTGACATAACTGGTAGTTCTTCTTTGTAGCTGTAGCTCCTCCTTGAGCTCTATGTAAATGTTTACGCACCTTCCCTCCTCCCTTCTTAAAAGTTCAGCTTTAAGACTTTATACTGGGGTGGAGGTGGTCTCTGCTCCCCCTTCTCAAAGCTCATCTAAGGCAAACCGTGGAGAGGCAGACTGTTCAAGATGTCTGTGGCACAGTCTTTTCCTGCACTATCTGCGTGACGGTGCGCCCCAGCTGATGCGGAGCTACAGGCGCTGCATCAGCTTGAGACCCTGTCCCTCATCCCAGTCTTTCCTTTGGTGAGAGCGGTTTGTAAAGTTTTCTCAAAAAAAAGGTACCCAGGGTAATTTCTGCCTTTCGTGTTTTTCTGAACACGGGTGTTAAGGTGGTTGTATTCACTGGATATTGTGTAAATGGTGTTCTTAGGTTTAAATAGGCTCACAGCCTACTTGAAGTCCTGAAGATGCTGATGCAGGCTGGATCCAGTACTGAACTGGCAAAGATGAAGGCGTGGAATAGATATGAAGCAAGGGTTTTGGCACTGGTGTATCCTCAATTGCTGCTAGAACAGTCTGTTTGTATGTGTTCAGAGGCCTTTTAGGTAATGAAAATTATCCGGCAGTAGAGTAAGGCTAGATAATGTGTAGGTAAAGAACAATTTAAAATGGGACTGACTTATGTCAGAGAAACATTTGTCTGGATTAAACTACAAGTTAAAAAACAAGACTACCAGTTGAAAACATTTGTGACTTTGATGACCTTAATTTCTGGACCCAGTTTACTGTGTCGAGTGTGTTTCAAATGCCTAAATTTTTCACATCTTTTACTACAAAGGGTGCTGGATGCCCCAGTAGTCTTCGAGGCTACCCTAATCTGTCTTAGGCTGTTTTGAGACTGGTTGGGGTGTGACCTAGAGAGATCCCCTGCAGTAGATTATCCTTCTAAGAGGAACCCAGCAGGTTTTGCTGAAATGCGTCCTACTGGGATGAAGGAGAATGAAAAGCATGCAGTGCTCGCTGATGCGCAGAAAGACCGTGAGGTGACGAGGAACCATGCTTGTGGCATGGGCAGCACTGGGGGCTGTGGCACTCATGGGAGTGGGCATGACTAACCAACAGATGCTTCTGGCTGTTCCTGTGCCACAGGCTTTCCTAGCTGCTCCTCCACAGCTGCACATTAATTTGGAGCAGTGCTGTGCTGTTTGTCATGATTTTGCTCAAAAGAAGGAGCTGATAATTGTGTTGAATTGATGATGCAAACAGTGGGAAACTAAGGTTTCTGTTTTCCATCTTCCCACCTTCAGTCCCAGGGACTGGGTTTCTGTGGGGACTTCCTGAAGCCCTGAGAGCTGTCACCCAAGATAGCTCAGTGCATCTGTGAATTAAGGATTTAACAATTTTGCATGCACTTTGATGCTGTTGGAGGGTTTTCTTCTGGATGGGTCTGCTGTAGGCTGTTCTGTCCCTGGTCAGCCACTTGTTTTGGGTGATGAAACCTCCCGAGCAGATGATGTGCTCTTGGACTTTTGTTGTCTGTGGGGCTGCAGGGCAGAGACGCTCCTTGGAAGGGAAGGGCCGTCTGAGACCCTCCCCAGCCTCTTCCTTCAACTAGATATTGAAGTTTTTACGGTGAAATGGTGAAATTAATTGGGAGTTGGTGTGTTGGAAATGGATTGTGATTGTGTCGCTTGCCATCAGCGATCACCTCATCCATTTGCTCTGAACTCACCTTACTATGTGTGAATGCAAAAGCTGATTAGTCTTTCTTGCTTTAGCTAATTCAGTCATCCTTATAAAACACCATTACTCTAATTCCAGCAACAGGCTTGTGCTTTCTCTCAGAGTATTTGAGTGTTTCTGTGCAGAAGAAAGGGCAGAAAGAGAAGGGGAGAATGTGGGAGCTGAACCATGCTTGCAAGCCAAACAGGAGAAGTATGTTTTGAAGAGGAATTTGTAGGATGAGAGGTGGGACAGTCTCAAGTGGCTCATTTGGAAACCAGTGGAAATCTACCTTTTTGACTCTGTTCAAGTATTTTTGGTTGGAAGTAAAGGACTGTAGGGAGAAAGTGTAAGAGTGAGAAATAGTGGCTGGTATGGTGGAAGTTAAGAAGGGTTTGTAAAGGAGCTTTTATAAAACAAAAGAAACTCACTACCTAAGAATAAAGCAAGAATACTGTTTTACCTGTTAAATAATTTTATTTTGATTACCCATGGCTGGATTTAGTTCACTACAGTTGTGTTTTTAAACATATATGAGTACAGCCTTATAGGAACATTACAACTATCACCCAGTTCAGGCAGGACACCTACTTCCTGGCAATATTGCAGACAGTAATGAAAACAGTGTTTTCATCATGCGTGAAAAACATGCTGCTTCTAGGTTAGTGTGGAAACTGTCTGCATTACTTCAGTGCTAGCAATACAACTACAAATTGTGTTCAGAAAACATGACCTTGAAATATCCTTTGTTTTACCCCTTTTGCATGTTTACTGTGCTCTACTAATGTTTCTTTCCCCAAAACCCTGTTTTAGGGAAATGATGTATAAAACTCAAGGAGCAATCACAGGTATCACCGTGTTCTTCTGCTCCCTGGGTGCTTATTTTCTATTGCAATGCTCAAAGCGTGTTAGGATATTATATTATTTTTCATGTTGTAACTACTTTCCTTCTGGGTAGATGTGAGGGTTTTTTGCTCTTAGGTATGATAAACCTGTGTCTTTGTTCTGAAAGTGTAATGCAATGATTTGTGGTGTTTTGAGAAGGAATTGGAGCCTTATATCTCTTCATATATTTGAACTTCGTGCACTGTGTTTTGAGGGAAATAACAGTTGACCCAAACTGTTGAGAGCTTTGTAGGATCCCAGCTGGAGGGTTCTTCCATCTGACTGGTGTCCTAGCGAAAGCTGAGTCCCCATAATCAGAAAATTGGAGCTGTTTTCAGGTCCTTATGTACCTCTAAAAGACATAGTTACCAGCTTTCGCAAATCTTACCTCTTCCAATTCAAACCATAAAACTTCAATGTTTTTTCCTGTATTATCTTCTGGCTAGAAATTACCTATGCAGGATCAATGGCAGAAAATGTTGTTCCCTCTCCCTGCACCCAAAGGAAGCCGAGAAGGGAGGAGGTTTCCAAATCAGAAGCCAGGTTTTAGAAACTTCTCAGTATCTTGTAATGCTCATGGAGATGGAGAGCTTATTTCAGGGCGTGTGTTAGGCCATTTGAAGATCAGCTGTAACTGCACTGTGTTGCAGGGAGCTCTTTGAATACCTTGCCAGAGATTTATATTGTCAGTATTGAGTGAGTTCTGTGCTTGGGAAATATGGGCTGGGACTATGTGTGTGGGTCCTCTCGCTGTACTTGGATGCTGTGCCTGTCTGAACAGCTAAAGCCTATGCTGGGTACTCAAAGAGCTTCATCTTGCCCGGTAAATTCCTTAGAAGCGGAGGTGTTCTCCCTTTTCAGCAAGAGGAACCTAAATTACCTTGTTCTCTGCCAGGCTGGTTAGGGAAGAGGGAATGCTTCGGTGAATCAGGGGAGAGGAAGGAGAAAGACCATCTCTTTCTGTGGCTGCTTGTACAGCATTTTCACATGCTGAAATGCAACCAGCATTCAAAGAAAAATGAAGTAGTGCTGGTTTGGAAAAAGAAAAATTCTGATCTTTTCTTGCCATCATGACAAGCAACGGGAGAAATAGCTGAATTATTCAGGAGTGTTGGTGCACCATCAGGGCAAAATATTAAACAACAGTTTCTCGGAGTCATCTACATCCCTATTTCAACTCCTGTGCAATTGCCCTGATGGTTAGACTTAGAGGTTGCTAGAGCACAAGGGCTTTTTCTGCTTGGGTGACTTACGTAGGTGCCCAAATAAGCATTGAGAAGACTAATCTCAAGTGAGCCTTGCAAAAGGCAGCAATGGGGGTAAAATTGTATCTCTGTCTGAAAGTTCAGTCTTGCTCTGGAGACTTTATGGCTTGAATGTGTTGTTGAAAGTGCGGTTTTAGAAAGAGGCACAGCCTGATTTCTGAGGGCTGTATAGGAAGTGCAGGGGATGGATGTAAATCTGGGGAAGGCATTGCAGTGTGCTGTGAACATACCCATCTCTGCGTAAAGACTAGAGGCTGGGACGTTTAAAGCAGTGCTTCTGACCTTGGGCAGATCTCTTTTTCTGCCTGTTTCCCACCTTTTTGTCGGTTCAGCCTGTTTTTACTGTCTTTTGGGGCAAGTATACCAAATGGCACAGAGATTTCCTAACCTTATATGGGGCATATCAGTACTGCTATATTACACATAACAGTGTGCTTGGCACTTGATTTTTGCATACCCATCTGTTTGCCCTCACTAATGCTAGCTATCAACTGAGAGTCCAAGAGCATTTTTGCCTTGTCCTGGACATTTGCATCCATTAAAGTATTAACAATAAGAAGGGGGCTGAGCAGTTGGAAAATGAGGTTTGCAATTAGTAGTAGGTGAACCAACTGAGCCTGGAATTTGCTGAAGCTCCTGGGAGATGGTCGGACCTGCTGTCATGCACGCGCTCCCCGTGCAGCCGCACACAAACACCAGGGTGCGGCACGGGCAGCCCCGGTGACTAATATTTATTGAAAATGAACAGCCTGTGAAATCACTGTGAAAACACTGCATTGTGGAAAGACTGTGGAGAGACCCAAGGGCAGCTGTTGGGACGAGACATCACAGATGCTCCTTTGGAAATGAGTGATTTGCTGCTGAAGAGCAGCCTGGCTCATTTGTGGAGCGTGCCCTTGGCGCTGCCCAAACAGGAAAATCCACTGTGCTGGCTGCCTGTGTTGTAGTAGGACGGGGTTGACAAGTTAAGTGCTTCCCTTGGAGTTTTTACAGTAGGACTTTCAAATGCTGCCTAAGGATGCGGAATTGGTGAGCTGATAGTGCTGCTTACTGTGTTAGGGAAAGCCACATTGCTGTGTGTTTATTCACTGCCTGTCTGGCCTTAATCTTGAATTTTATAGTATTTACAGATCAAAACTAGGGGAGGAGGAAGGAAGGATTTGAACTTTTTGGTATTCCAGTGCTGTCCAGAGTTTTGCCCTGGTTCAGTAATTTAAAAAAGGTGTATACAGACACAAAAGCAATACTTTGCAACTGGGCGTTTTATGACTCCGTAATAAAGCCTGAGCTGAGCTGGGAATCAAATGCTTTTTTTCCCTTATACAAGCGGTTATCCCCTTGAGATGCTCGAGTTTGAGAGCATGTAAGTCCAGCCATTAACTACCTTAAGAGTTAAAGCAAACATGTTAGCAGCAGATCTTGAAAGACTCCCACATCTCATTAGGCTCTCTGCAGGCTGGCTGCTGGGATGCAATGCATTTTCTTCCAGGTTCGTGTGCTGCTGAATGTGTCTGCGCTGCAGCCCAGAGTTTGGTGATGGAGCAGGTGGCCATGCTGGCCTGAGCTATGGCCGTGTTACCAGCCGGTGGTGTGGGTGTATTCTGGAGTCTCTTGGCAGATGGGGTCAAATCCAAAAATGGATGTCGGCATCTCAAAAGGGATGCAAATGGTCTTCTGGGACTGAAATCCCAAATCCCTTCCCCACACTCTTTCATACTGTGGAGGTACCAGGCCTTGTTAGGTACCTGTGACGTGAGCTGAAACAAATGTAGGGCCTCTACAGTTACTACTCCACGGAGCAAGTTTGTTACATTATTATGCTGCTGAGACATGGACCAACACCAGCAGATGAGGTTCCTCATATAAAAATGAGAATGTGCTTTTTCTGCCCAGACTCTTGAATGTCCTCATGGTGCCTGGAGGAGACAGGGATGCTCCTCATAGCTGCGGGGTTCAGCATCTTCCTGATGGGAGGATGGGAAATGCTGCTTTAGGGGCACGATTGAAAGAGTTTGGATTCTCTAATTGTATTTCTTTCCTTAATATGTTGGGATTTCTTATCTGTTTAAACTTGACTGATTGTATTAGGTTTGTTCTGTAAATAGCTCCCTTGCCTGTACTGTTGTTGCACACGAGTTAAATAGCAAGTCACTCCCAACTGTAGGACTGTGGGAATTGCTAGAACTGTGGGTAGGTGGAATGTCTTTTAAAGCAGGTCTGCTATACCAATCCTGACTTTTTCCTTCTTTGGATATTTTGACATGAGAGGTTTTTCTGGAAATGTCTGGGGGCTTTTTGGCCATCTCGTAACTGTGCAGGAGGTATCAGGTGTTATTTCTTTCATTTTTGCCTGTGTTTGGGAAAAGTCTGCATCAGGAAAAGCACGTTGCTGGTAACTAATACCTTCAGATATTTGCAGCCAGTGAGTGCCATAGAAAGTCTGTAGCTGAGCTGTTGGATGAAAGAATAGCTTGCCTTTTTTTTTTTTTTTTTTTTAAAAAAAAAAAAAGCCTTTTACCTCTTACAGAACTCTGTTTCTCATTTATTTAGGTCATCTGTGATGGGGAGGGGGGACCTATTACCCCTGCTATCTTCATGCTGCTTGTGATTTATTTTCAACTTAAGTATCATGCTGGCATCACACAGGACATTTATGGTTCTGAACCAAGATGCCTCCCTCCCTGCTTGGTGGTAATGCCCTATCAACTCCAAATGGCAATTAATGCCGTTTCCCCAAAATGACTTCTGCAAAAATAAAGTGTAATTGGAAAGTAGTTGCCCATTACAGTGATTTATCTTGTCAGTGACTGATTTGTTATTTAACTCTAAAACAGTTTATTGATGTCTTTGGAAAGTGACTACGTGACCTAAGTAAAAATGTTAAACTTATTAATCATGGTAAGTTTTCTCTGCTGGGTTTACCATATACATGAATTATGTAGCTTGTAAAATAGGCTGTTTATTATTCTAAGAAGATACAGTGCTGTACTACAGGGAGCACATAGTTTTAATTTTATTATTGTTAAAAATAGAATGTTCAATAGATAAAAAGGTTAAGTGCAAGTTACTTGATTCATTTTTTATAGAGTCCCTTTGAAGATAAAGATGCTATGTCCATAGTGAATAGTACTGTTGTTATTAATTTCCAAAATCTGAAGTTCTTACTGAGTTGCAACTGAGAGGAGAATCACCTCTTTCCCTTAGAACACCAGGTGTGATGGATTGCAACATTTAGGCTTTTCTGAGCCTTATAGATTCCAAAATTTCTACAAATTTATTATCTTTAATATAAGAAAATAGTCTTTATTATCTATGGCATTTCTTTACATTTCTGGTGGAAAGCAATGTGACTAATAATGCTAGCTCCCCTCTTTGCTGCGAGAGTAATAACTGCGAAGGTTGGTTTTGAAAGCATAAATGCCAGCCTCGGCTGAGTTGTGGCGTTTCTCACAGAAGCAGGCAGAGTTGAAGAAAAAGATCTGGAATATTTCTGTAGAAAAAAGTAAGAAAAGGAGAGGGAGTGCACCTTGGCTCATGATGACCCGCTTGAGATGCTGGAAACAAGCAAAAGGACATTGCAGAACCCAGGAGCAAGAGTGGCCATGTTGTACAGGAATACCTGAAGGACAAGGTCCTCATCGTGTGCCTGCTGTCCAAGGTAGTGTTGGGCTACGTGCGGAGGAGTCAGCTCAATTTGAAATCAATTTTCCCTTCAATGGGAGCATTTTCTGGGATTAATGGGGAAAGATGAGCTTGAACCAATTAATTTTGTAAGAAGTGGTGCTTTGTGTGAGTTTCTCCTTTGCAATTCGTCCTCCTCGTGATAGGAGTAGATGCGAGGGCTGTGCTGCAAGTGGGGGCTGTCTCAGAACAGGCACCTTGAGAAAACTGAGGGGCAGAAGTCAAAATGCAGATGGTGAAAGCATCAAACTTCTTCTTGAACCAAGCAACCTGGGAGCAGAAAACTTTGGCACTTACCAAAACGAGCCAGGCAGAATTATGTTTTTTTTAGCAGAAATCCTGTGGTAAAAAAATTAGAGCAAAGTTCTTGACACTGACTGAGAGCAAACCACATGGTTAAGAAATCACTGTATTTTTCCGTGCAGTAGGGGCTGCTTCCAACATTTACGTTGCTGCATTGCAAGAGGAATGGACATCATGCCGTACCAGAGTGAGATGTCTTTGATTTCCATGTCTGATGGGCACATCTGAGAACAGGCAGAAACTTGGGCATAGTCAAATTGGTATTTATTACTCACCTGTTTATGTGCTCCATCTCTGGAGGATCTGAGCAGTTTATTTACAAGACTGTCCACATCCTTTTTCTCCTGCCAGTCCCCTGTGTCATTGCAAGTGATAAAAAGATGCTCTGATTTGGGTTTTGAAGGCATATGTGTGTTAATATCCTGTTGAATAAAAATGCAGCTCTATAGAACTTTTTCTAATTTCCTTCTATCTGTAATGCCCAAGATATTCATTATATGATCTCATTTTATTTTATTACCTTACTCTTTTTAATTTTTATTTTATTCACAACATAGGATGAGCAGAAAAGATGAAGATCGAGTACAAGACTGGCAACAGATAAAGAACTTTGTAACATGAAATAGGAAATTTCATGCTATTAATATTCAATTGCACTGGAAGCAGGTAGGGTGAGTTGGTCAGGAGGGAGAGAAATCAAACATGTGGGAAGAGCACCCAGTTTGGAAGGGACTTTTCTGCCCAAAAAAGTCTGGATCATTGTCCTCAAAGCAGCAAAATAGCTGGCAGTGATGAACTTTACCAACATTTATCTTCACTATGGAAATCTTTCATCCTGTTTCTTAACTGATGACAAAACCCAGTGCTTTTTAAGAAACAAACACTTGAGGAATTTGTTCTCTTGGCCTCCTCTCCTGCTGCAGGTCTGGAGGAGTGGGCTTATGGCTGGACAAGGTTCACAAACAGTCTCACCTTGTTCCTCACCCATAAATGATATTCCAGACGGGATGTGCTCTGCGCAGGGCGTGCATATGAAGCTGTCACGTCATCCTTTGGTCCAAACAGGTGCCAATCTGTGATGTAGATGAACAGGAGGAAGCCAAGCTGTATCCCAGCTTGAACGTCAACATATTGGGATAGGCTTGGAGCAGGGCATGACTGGTTTTTGTCTGACAGAAAGCTGTGAATGCCTGATGAGAAAGTAAAATACTTAGGTTTTGCAACATACTGCAGTGTGTGAGTTGGACAGCGATGATGTGAAATAACAAGAGTCACACTCTCCAAATTCCTGCTTCCCTTGGGGTTGCAGTATGATCCTTGAGCACAAACTTCATGGAGATCTGGCAGCAGCAGGAAAGACTGCAACGTATTATTACTCACATATGCGTGAATCTAGTGACACTTGCAGAGTCTTCTGACAGGAGGCCCTTAAGCCTTGATCCCCATGCCTACATTTTAAGCAGTAGCCAGGAAAATTAAGAGGTTTCAGTTTTTAAAAGTAGGATTGTCTTATTTGTTTGATTTTTGGGCCATCGCTCCAGATGTTAGAGGTGGTTACTGATGACTGTTGTGGTTTCTGGCATTTGTAGCATTGGCCAGCTCATGGCTGAGGAAGCTGTTTCCTGTTGTCTGTCTCTGTAACGTATCTGTGGGGTTTTCCAGAACTGATGCTCCCAGCTCTGTTGGGTTCCTTGCAGCTGCCTTGTCAGCAGTCTATGGTCCTGTCCTGACTGATTTGGTTCAAAAGAGCCTTTGCCCTGTGTGCCTGCTTTACTGAGGATATTGAAATCAAGTCAGGTGGTAGGTGCAAAGTACAGTGGCAGAGGAATACTGAAGGACATTGAGATGGGTGCTTTTCACAGACTATTTGACATGCTATAATCCACTTTGGTACTTTAATAGTTCATTTCATTAGCTTGGCACTCCCTGTCTAAATATAAAAAACGCACGCTGAAAAATCGATTACTGTCACTTGTCAGTGTGCCTCATTTACCCTGCCTCAAACGCCTGGGGATAATTGGCAACAATGGAAAAGTTAGCAGCCTCCGACTGTCAGCAAGGTTGTGAAGGCACAAACCGGGGTCTCCTGTCATGACATTGGCGTGTCAGCTTTGTAGGAGTTTTGAAACTGGGTTTGGAGGGGTGGTGCCCATTGCAAGCTTGTTCTTGCTCCGAAAAGCTCCCCTTCTCTGAATTCCTCTCTGGGACAGACCATCCCCTTTTCCTAGTTCTGCAAACCTGTCTGTAAACAGCTTGCTTTGAAAGTCAGTCCAAAGAGCTGGAAGTGCTGCTCAGGGAAAAAGCTTTCTTGAGCCTTGTAGCTCTGAAATAAGTCCACATGTACAAATATTGAAGTTGGTTCCTCAGCATGCATTTGTGTTGAAATTTGGATGGCGTCCCTTGAAGATCCAGTATATAAAGTCTTCCTGAGGGGAGGTAAGCCTTGCAAGGCCATGCTTCTTGGGAGACACTGTAGAGTTGGGTATACTTGCATTGTATGCTACAGCCTTTCTAGTCAGAGATGCGACTTTAGAAATAACTCCAGGCAAATACAGGTACTCTCTAGGGTGCCTTGTATTTTAGTCTTCCTAATCTATAATATTTTCAGACTCTGCATATTGATTTATTTCTCCTTTTTTTTTGTTGATGTTAAGAATAATTACCAAAACGAAAACCTTAGTGCTGGGCATCTCTGCTGCTTTGATGTGTTTTTTTTTTTTTATTCCTGGTTAATCAGCAGTAGGTTGTGGTGAGTTGACCTCGGCTGGATGCCAGGTGCCCACCAAGCTGCTCTATCATTCCCCTCCTCAGCAGAACAGGGAGGAAGAAAATAAGATTGGGGGGGGGCGCGAATTGTGGGACGCCATGAAGGCAGTTTAAGTGAAGCAGCAGCAAAAGTCACACATACAGAAGCAAAGAAAAACCGAAGATGTTATTCTCTACTTCCCATCAGCAGGTGATGTTCAGCCACCTCCCAGGAAGCTGTTCAGCCACCTCCCAGGAAGCAGGGCTTCGGTACGCAGAATGGTTGCTCTGGAAGACAAACCTTGTAAATAACAAATGCCCCCCCCTTCCTCCTCCGTTCTCTTAGCTTTTATGTCTGAGCAGACATCATATGGTATGGAATGTCCCTTTGGTCAGTTTGGGCCAGCTGTCCTGGCTGTGTCCCCTCCCAAGATCTTGCCCACCCCCAGGCTATGTGTGTGTGTGTGTGTGTAATGTCGGAGAGCCAGCCTTGATGCTGCCAGCGCTGCTCAGCAGTTGCCAGAACACTGGTGTGTTATCACCACCTTTCTAACTACCAACACAAGCACAGCACTGTGAGGGCTGCTATGGGGCTCAGCCAGACCCAATATATAGGTCTCAGGGTGTCAGTGAGTGGTCCTCTGTATCATCAGTTAATACAGCTCTGTGGACAAAACCTTGATGTCTTGCAATTTAAAGTATATTACTTGATGGAGCAGCTGAGGTTCTGCCCTGTCATTTTGAATGACATTCCATAATACTCTCTAATATGATGTTAACTTTTAACGGGGGCATGACTAAACACTAGAAATTAAATTTTTTGACATTTGTCTGTTGTTCATTATGGTTGATGTACGGTTTGGCATCCTTTTTAAGTAACACTGCATCTAGCACTGATAACACGCTTGGAACATAATAAGCTGTCGAAAGATTATAGCAATGGAAAGGTCAAATAATCACTTAAACATGGTTAAAAAATAATTCTTGAAAACACTGTCAGGCTACTCCTTCATTGGATTTAGTTAAAATGTTTATAAAGAAAACTGCCAGCTTCCATAGTTCTGTTTTCCTGAGATAAATACAACAGAAATAGATAACACTGAAGAAGAAAACCACTTATGTTTTAGCATCGTTTTAGAGAAATAATACTAAGCACCCTGAGTTGACAGGGAGGCACTCTCTGAACGTATTTTGCAAGTGTGTTGTGTTTGTCTCTCAGTGCAAATTAATTACTAATTGCTTGTTATGTGATGTGTTAACATTAGCTCTTTCTTCCTTGTCATAGCTTGAGACATCTTTGCCTCCCACTTCTTAAGGAGGTCAGGGCTTCGGCCTCCTCTGGAATCCCAAATGAGGTTTGTCAGTCAAGCGTAGCAAAATCTAATCTCATCCAGAGAAAAAGAAGAAAACAGACCAGAAAATGATCTGATTTTCTGATTTCATGGCCAAGGTTACCCCGGGAAGTGCTGAAAGTGGCATTTAAAGCCCGTAACTAAGGTGGCATGCCAAACTAAGCACTAATAACAGAGCAACCTTGTGGAAAGATACCGCTTTAACAATTTTACAGTTGCTAAGTGTGAAAATTGTAGTGTGGGCAAGCTCCTGGAATCTGTGGCAATTGGCTCAAAGAGCTGGAATTGATGCTCAGCGAGAGAACACTCTGGGCCTCTGTAGCTCTTAAACACCGATGAGGTCAGCTCCCACTTTTGCTGTTCAAACATAAGGCTGAACAGCTTCATTAAAGAGACTTTCCCCACCCCCACCTCAGAGAATAAAAAAAAGCAATACCACCACATAGGAGGGGGTTGGTGGCTAGATAGGGTGGTGTTCTCTGTGATCTTGTGCCACACAGGCCTAAAAGAAAAGGATTAGGTGGCTGCACTTAAAAGATGATGTATTTTTTCTTGTTGTAAGTGCTGTTTTGCTTTTGCTTCTCAGCCCCACGTGCTTCTCGTGCGCGTACGCCTGTGCATGCTCCCCTCCCTTGAGACATGCCCGTGCACAGCTTTACTCGCTGGCAGTACCTCCCTGATGCAATACGTTAGGCACAATGCATACATGTCTCCGACGTGGGGACTGTGAGGCGATGTGTATCAGAAAGGTGCTGAAGGAGCAGGTGGAAAGCAAGTGTGTATTCACATTTCTGAACTTATCTCTGGGCTGACTTGCGCTAGAGGTAGTAGATGCCTTGGAAGAAGAATCTGTTGAATGAGTTTGTGCATCAAAGCTGTGGCTACTGCCTAGCTAGGTATTAAACCAGCCAAAGGTCACTAAACATCTTCTACAAATTATTAGCCAGCCTTCCTATCCCAGCACAGCGAAGTGCTCATACCATGGGCTGGATGTAGCGAGGGCTCCAGTCGCCCATGTAAAACTGTGTTGCCAGACCTCCCTCCTCTGGTCAGTCTTGGTGCACTTGCCATCTCATGCAGCAAATGCACAGGGACAGTCCCAGGCACTTGTGTGTTGGCAGACCCACCCCACCAGAGATGGCCGGGCAGCCAAGGCCCTGCAGCTGGAGGAGGCTTTGCTGGGGCTGGAGGAGCTTTGCAGAGCTCCTGATGGCCCCCAGGGAAACACTGCCAGGAGGAGAGTTGTCTACAGCGTAAGGAGATGTTCTCACCTCCCGTGGCTTCAGGGTATGCCTGAACTTGGACGAAGGCACTTTGGGCCAGGCTGCTGCACTGCGGGTTAATGGACCACCTCTTTGAGGCACTGGGCTAGAAATTGCCATCAATGTTAGGTAGGCATCCAGAAGTAATAATTACAGTAGTCCTTTCTGTGAACACAGGAGACCTCTGAGAAGATGCGTCCTCCTGGCTGATCCGGTATCAACGTCTTTGCAACTGATGTCATTTGAGTGCCTAAATGAGGCTGCAGGGATCAGGTTTTAGGTAGCTGATAGTTAAGGCTGTGGCTCTTGATCAGCTGGCATTAGTGAGGCATGGGAAATTACCGCTGTTGGTCTTGGCGTAGTGGTGGAAATTTTAAGCCTGATCTATTTGACGACATATTTGTAACCTGCCATTGAAAAGAGTTTGTCCTGGCCTGTGTGAAGCACAGCTAGAGAGCTCTTCAGGGCCAGTGTAATTTTTGTGAAGACTTTTGTCATGCATTTTTTCCCCCTCTCTGTTTCTACCATTGTAAGCCTTACAGATCGGTGTGTCCTTTTCTCCTAGCTGGTTTTAACTTTCTCCTTTTAAAAGTGGAGATTTCCTGTGTGATGGCACTAGAGAGACAAAATGTGTCAGTGGTTGGCTGGGCTGCAACAAGCTATTTCTGCAGAAATTTCTTCTCTCGCTTCATGTTGATGTCAGCATGTTGTGTTTCCAGAACCAGAAATCTAAAGCAGCTTATATTTAACACTCCTCAGAGAGAGACTGGAGCATGCCGTGCTCATGTAATGACCTCTTGTCTTTCAGGGACAACCCAAGAAGATGTCTTGGGAGCCCATGCCCTGGACCACGTTGTGCCATGGGCCGCCCAATGCAGGCAGGGAGCGTTTGGGCAGGTAAAACCCTTGCTCAGGGGTGGGAGTAAGCAGATACTCCAGCACAGGCTTCTGTAGTGGCTGCTCAGACTGGCAGTAAGTGCTCGGAGCTGGCTGACTTGGCCTAAAGATTATGAGTTTGTATTTCTATTTTATTTTTAGAAAAAAAGCTTAGAAAGCATCAGGGGACTGAAGAGCAGAGAGGACTTCCACTGTTCTCGTGCTAGTCTGTGTCTGCCATAAGCAGCAAGTCATATAATCTTGCCCGTTAACTCATTTTAACATCTTTACTGTACCACCTGCTCCAAAGAAGCTGGAGGTCTGGTTTAACCTCACTTGGAAGCGAAAAGCCGAACTCTAGACTTCCTCCATATGGAGGACTCTTGGTGAAATGAAAGAAAACTGAGGGAAGTACTGATTCAGTTCTTTCTTTAGATCCCTGTACAACCAACCTCTCCATTTTGGAAGAATTACAAACCATGTGTTGCCCCTGCCAGTGTGCCAGAAAGGAGAAGACTTCTATGGAGAAATTGTGCATATGCAGTGCTCAAGCTTCTGCTCTCAGCGGCTGCACTACCTGCTTGAAATGGGGAAAATAAAACAGTCCCACAGCGTGTCTTTGCAGCCTATCCCTACCAGCGCCTTCAGGCATGGTGAAGCATTGGGAAGGGTGGGAGAGACTGAAACAAGCTACCTCCCTTTGGGGAGCAGCCTGAGCAGCTCCTGATGCTGGGAGGAGTATCCTGCTGCCAGTGGCTGTGATGTGGCAAGGCATTGGGCCCTGGCTGGGCTTTTGGGGGTTGGGTTTTGTGGTTTGTGAGGTTTTTTTTCCTTTTTCTTTTCTTCCCAGCACAAGGGAATGGAATGTATTTGCAATCAGGCTGTATTGTAGTTGTAATCTATGGTAATTGTGGATGTAGATGTGTCAGATCTTCCATATTTATCTTCTTAAACAAAAAATGTATTTAGATCTGGCTCAGTCTAAAGATGCTAGAAAGGCTGTTGTTGTTTCAATGGCTTTGGCTTCAGAAGTATGTTGTCTGCACGGGTACATAAAACCACATCCACTGGCATGTACTGCAAGCTTTTTTCTGATGCCGAGAATGCACAGTATGTATTTACCTACATAACTGTTTTACAACACATTTTATAAATTTTAACCCTTCACTCACATGCTTTGCTGTATCAACCATGTTTCTTGCAGCCAGATATATTTGGAGTCCTGCCTGTCTACCTTCTAAATGAACAGGTGTGACTTCATACATTTAAAGTGCCACCTGGGAGATATTTCTGCGTTTATCAGTAATAGAGAGCAAGAATTGCATACTTTTCTATCTAACCTTTTTGGGTTGGGGGGCCGGAGAGCTGGGGATCACCATACTCAGTGATTCAATCTGTCATGTGTCTGAGTCTGAGATGTCACTGCTGGCTGACTTCTGTATTTCTGCAGGTGGCAGAGGCAGCTGTTGAAGGCTGTGTTAACTTGTGGTTTTGTATCTGTTGTATCTCTATCCACCCTCCAAATCCTATGAGAGGGTGGAATGGGAGGCAAGTGGCTGGATCAGGAAGAGGCTTGTGGGGCAGCCTTGGGAGAAGTCAGAGTGTGTTCGGTTCAGTCCTTGCCTGGGCTGGAGAAGGGTGGGGGGAAACGATGCTGTTTCTGCAAGACATCATTTCACTGTTGGATTTCTGATAGAGGCTTTGAAAAAGGGAAGGAGCCTAGGCTGCCTGCTTCCTTCTTCTCCAATGAAGAAGCTGTGCTGCTTCTTCAAATTCTGTGGACTTTGGTTTATAGCCAGGCAAGTTAGTTCCTCCAGGTTGTCTCCTCTTCTGAACCAGTGGGTAATCCACTAAATAATGAGCCTCTTTTTTTTTTTTTATAAAAACCTTCAGATGATGAAGCATTAGCTCCTAAAACACCTAGGGAAGCAGCATCTGGTGTGTCTATTAAGCCATATGCACTCAAATTCAATATAGCAACAGAAAAAGACAGGGTGAACATTAATTAAGAAGTCCACTGATAATAAGAACTGACTCCTTTGTAGAAATGATCTGTACTTGAAATGCAGTTTGATTTTAAAAAAAAAGGAAAAAAAACCCTAATTGGCAAAAGCTGAACTTTGAATATTCTAAAAATAAGGATATTTTGAGGGCAGATTGTAATCTACTTCTATACGAATAGTATGATGGATTCTTTTCATTTGTGCATCACTGCCTTTTAGCTCAAGACCTGGTACCCAAATATTATCCTCTCCTGAAGATTTTGTCTAGGAAACATCCTCTTTCCACATCAGCGAGAATACTGCCTGCTCTTTTCTTTACTTAAAAAAGAATTTTAAGTAATTCTTAAATTACTGGAATGGATGGAACGACCAGGCAAAGTAATGTTTTAAAACCCACAAAAAGAACCCCACAAGACCCTAGCATATTCGGGTTGTGGATGGGTGTGTGTTTAGGTATGTGTATGGTATGTATACATATATGAAGTTATCTGATACACATTGAAGAGATGATATTTGAATAATATTTCATAACCAGACAAGAAGATGGAGAGCTAAATATCAGTACTTGACTGATAAACGGTCAAGTGCAGTGGTGCTCTGCAGTGGCAGAGTGGGTTTGGTACTGTAGATGGAGGAGAGGGATTTCAGACTTAAGGTCTAGACCTGGTGGATTCCGATGCTGGGGTACATCTTGTTCTCTTGGCCATGTCTGCAAGGCCAGCTGGCAGGAAACTTCCCCAGACTAAGAAAGCAAAATCCACGAATCTCAATTTAGATTGCCTTGACTAGCAGAGGGAGTGAATTTCACTGGCAGACATTAGCAGGGTTGCACAAAAATAATGAATCATTAATTTGCTCTGGTATCTTTGCTGCAATTTGATGTCCAGTTTTAGCAGCATCAATTGAAGGATGCTGTGTTATTTGTGATGAAAAACGTTAATTTATGTATTGTAAGCTATTCTTATGGTTTGACTTCGTTTCAGTCTTTGCCCCACTCTCCCTTCTGATCTGCTCCCCGGGGGAATTTTGACCAGAAGCCCCAGATGCTGCTTTTTTTTTAACCTAATTGAGCAGCCATGGTGCTGTATGGGAAAAATGCAACTAAATGTTTTGAGGGTATATAAAGCATGTGCATCATCAGCAAAACTCATTGCTGTGGCCATTGTTATTAGAGCGGCTACCAAGTGTATTCCATGAATGCTTCTGAATGAAATTAAAAACTTTTAAAATTCTTCTGATAACTTTGACTAAGATAACCTTTTTCAGAATGAAAATATCTGGGTTTTGGACAACCAGTGGAAATTATTTAAGTGCATTAATTATCCAGCAATTCTTAGAGGAAAGATCATTTGGAAAAAATAGTTTCCAATGAAAAGTTTTGAGTAACCATAATTATAGGCGCATCTCAGTACTTTGCTGTGAAGGAATCCAGATGATGAGTAACCAGAGTGTATTCGAGTTCCCCCAGTGCCCATTGCTGCTTTTGGCAAAATAAACTCATGGGTTCTGGTAACTGTTTAGTAGAAGCCTAACAGCTTTACAGATGTGTTGGTGACCATTTATACCTGCTTTTTCCCCACATAGAGAGCCCTTCTGTGTTAAGCAGGTCCTTTTTTCCATGCGTTTCTTCACGAAAAGTTGTCAATGTGAGTTTCTTGTCATACCAAAGCCAGGAACAAAAGCAGGAGATAAAGCCTTCTCCTCTTCCAGTACAACCAGATACAGAAAGTTAACTAACATCTTGATGGGAAAAGAATGGCATCTGTTACATACATTTTCAACATGTGTATGTATACCTGTATGTATGCTTGTGCATTTGCATAAGTATTCTGATTTTTAAAGAGAGGAAGGAATCCTGAAGGTGAAATGAACACTGGAGATAAACAGAACTAATTTTTTTCCCTCTTCCATGGGACTAGCTGAGTCTGTCTTAGTTAATATAAGTCTGTGTTATGAGGCCACAAGTCTGAAAGCGATGTTTTTTCTTTGTGGAGTCAGGGTAGTGCATACAGTAGTAATTGAAACCTCAACTGATACCCGAGTCCTGTGTTCCAGAACTCAAAGAAAAAAGGCAGAGAGAAAATAAAAATATGTTTTTAATAGTCTCTGCATGAAAATGCTTCAACAGCTCTCCTCTAGATCCCAAAGATACAGGATGCACATTTCTGGTGTTACAAAGGAAGCAGTTTTTCCAGCCCACAGGAGAGAGTAATTGCTGCTTTCATGTTCATGGGGACAGTAGCTAGTATCTTCCCAGATATGAACAGCATCAAAAGAGTGTCTGGGTTGTGACTATAAGTGCAATATCCGAGTCCTGAGGCTCAGAGGTGTGCAGGATGCGTGCAAGCTTCAGCTTGCCTTGAGATGCAGGCATGTCTGCTTGCTCTTGAAAGGTAAATGTGTTTATCGGAAAGGTTGTCTTGTAAAGCACTGTATGCTAATGGCCAGGAGGTCTGACCTACTCAGTAGGACCCTGTTCAGTGCCTATGTGATACAGAGGTGGCCTCTATATTGGCATTCAGACTGAGAGCTGAACTACATAGGCTCAGGTGGTTAATTCAGACCTCATTGCATTTGTCTCATGACAGCTAGCCAAAAACAGAGGTCTTGGATTGTTGTTGGCTTTGTTTTGTAGAGTAGGAAGTTACAGAAGGGTTTTGGCTTCCAGTGATAGGCTTGGATGTGGTACAGTCTGAAAGTAGCCTTCCTGTGTTGTAGGGAAATACACACCTAGCAGCAGGCTGGAGTCGCCGGGGATAAATCACTGCACAACTTGCCCCTGCCTGGAAGGCTTACCTATTAGTCAGGTAAGTGCATTTGCCTTGAAAACATCCAGCAAATTCAACTGTTGGTGGTTTTAAACTCAACGAAGCAAACCTGTGCATCTGCAGGAGGACTTCCCTCCTTCGTTCGCCTAGAAGCAAGGTTGAAAGTTATTAAAAAGGGTCAGAAAAGCATTTGACATCTGTGGCACAAACACACTCAAATCTTCGTCCTGGGGGAGGGAGGGCCTTCAGGTAATGGGATTTAGGAAGTTTCTGTCCTCTTTAGGACCTTGTTAGGTGATGTGATTGCCTTGCCACCTAGTAATAGGCCAATAAGGAGACTTTTGATGGCTGTCACTCACTAAGGGAAGTGAATGAAGTTAGATGATGGTGATAAATTACTTGCCATGTTGGCAGCGGAAGGGGTTAGGACAGGGCAATTGTCTGCCTGAAGCGATGCGGAGCAGGTGCATTCGCACCTTTGCTCAGTAATGGGAAGTGCATTATATTAGACTTAATCTGTGCATGCATGTGAGAGTGAGTGCTGCAAGATATTGTGGGATTATTGTCATAAAATCATTAAAAAGCAGCAGGAAAAAAAAAACCAGGCGGTAGGCAGAAATATGTTGATTTCTCTGGCAAGGTCAGTACAGCTCCAGAGAGCAGTAGTGCTGTGCTAACTGGTACCAGCAAGCTCCTGGCCCTACATTTCTTTTTCTCCCCTTATTCCCCACCCCCCCAACCCCCCTGCCCCAGTTTTCTCTATGCAAAGTTCTTTTTGCTCCCTCCAGCAAATACCCCACACTTTTCCATCATGGCTTCCTTTCTTTCTCTGGCTTTCTTGCTTTCTGCAGTTGCTGCTTGCCTGTGAGAGAGTACCAAATCTGACTTTTGCCCTGGTCACATCAAGGGAGGGGATGCTGGGCAGTGTTGCTTAGGATGGGGTGATGCTGCAGGGGAAAATATCTGGGAAAGGGTATACGTCTGGGGATGCAAAGTGCATGTAGTAGAGCAAAGCTCACCAGGGATGATGCAGAAAAATGGTACAACCGTGTAAAGGAAATACATCCAGACCTTTCCAAAGGGACCTACTCTTGGGGCTGAAGTTGGAGGATAAGCTAAGCTTTTCCTGACCAAATCTCTCTTATTGGTAGGATTTTGTTTGCTTCCCTGCTTTCATTGCTGGACAAAGCCACAAGCAGATGCTTCCCCAGGTCGCCAGTTGCTGAGATGTGGTAAGTGGGTTCTCTGAGCTACCTCTGTACCGCACTTAAGATGAGCTGGGCAAACGATCTCATTGCTTTGGGTGGTATCTGTAATGTGAAGAATGTAAATGTTCATTTGTTTTTAATTCAGTTTTGAATAGACTTAATTCTGGGTCAAGCAAAACTATAGAGCAAGTCCTAAACCAGCGAATCTTCTTCCAAGTTTTCTTGCTGACTCCTTAGAAATAACCACTCAGCTGTGTGCATTGCTGTGTAGCTACGCAAGTCCAGCTAATTTTGGTTTCCTAACTAAATCCTGGTTGGTTGTTTTGAATTTTTGGAGTGAGATTTCCAAGAGAAGCAAACTGAAGTTAGGTTTGTAAACCCATATGCAGGCATGTAAGTGAAAGGCGTGGAGCAAAAGCTCTGTTCCATTGAAGCTAATGGTGAGCCTTCAGTCACTCTTGATTTTCTGGGAGGGTTTATTAAGTCCCTAGGCGTGGCTGGGCACTGACACAGCAGAGGACAAAAATCCCACACTAATTTCTTGCCTAAGTGTAGGAATTATCAAAGCAGTCAGTGGTGCTGGGAGTGGTTTGGACTTGGGTTGCCAAATCGTTGAAGATTGGGGTTTTGAATGCATTTAGGTGATTCATGACTGGGTATGCAAGGCTTCTGAAAACCCAGTTCTGGCTCAGAAAGTTTTCACCCAACTTCTTGCTGTTAGAGTAAATGAATGTCTGTGAAGGGTGCTAAGTATTTGTTAAATTGGTGCTTTTTTGTTTTTAGAAGCCAAATCTTGCTATTTTCTCTCTAGGCAGGAGTGAGCTCTGGTAGCATCTCAGAGACACCCCCTTACTGAAATCCAAAGGGTTCCAGAGAAATTTGCTGGACTTGGTTATGGAAAAAAAGAAATGCCTACTTAAGCAGTATTCTTTATTAAATTTGAATTTGTAGCATGGGATGAAAAATGTCTCTCTTCATAAAGGGCATACTTCTCTGTGATGGTGGTTGATGGGAGCCCTTATACAAGAGTGTGCGTGGGAATTTAGTTTGGGCACAGGCACAGCTGCAAAATTTCTGGCCAGCAGCAGAGGTTTCCTCATGTCTTTCTTTCATTAAATCATTGCAGCAACATTTACCTGCCTTGGTACCTCAGCAGCAAATGCTTGCATAGGAAGGAGGTGACAAATACAATTCTCCACAACCCCACACCCGCCGCCCCCAGTTACTCTTAAGAAATATTAATTGGTTGGAAAGCTGCAGGTAAACAATGGAGAGGGTGAAAACGGAAGGGGGAGGCCAGGAGGGAGTCTGTGGTCCAAATACCTGTGTGGCCGCAGGTTGAGCTGAAGGCACTTCCAGGTCAAAAGTAGTCACACTGTCATGAAACCCGTGGGTAAACACCTGGTGTCCTGGTAACAGATACTGTCACTGCACAACAAAACCAAAAGGGTTTTGTATGCATATGCCTTGCTAGTACCCTCCATTGCCTGCAGCCTCTCATTTTCTCAGTTAATCTGAGTGCTGGTGGGTCCAATCCTGCTTTTGGGGCGCACCTGGGGGCTGAGGGGTGCAGGGTTTCTGGCGTTGCTGGGGACTGCGGGCACAGAAGCCTGTTCTGCGGTTAGTGCTACATGTCTCTTGAGATGTACCTTGCAAATAATCAGTTGATAGAGTAACACAGTTAGTCAAGATTTTAAAAATACTTTGGTTTCTGAATTTCAAATTGCAATGATTTTTTTTTTTAGAGCAGGTGTTGTTATGGTGTGAGAAGAGCTGGTGGGAGCGACAGCACGAAATCTTCCAGTGTGTGTAGACCAGCACAATTTCCCATGCATATGGATGGAAAGAGAGGAACTATTTGTATTTTCCCCAATAGACTCTACTGATGTCTGACATATTACCGCAGGTCTTCCAGCAGAATAACAAAGAAAACAATAGTTTTCCTCTGTGGTCTCATCGACTCTCTCTAAGAGTTGTAGCTTGGTATTAACAAGTAAACAATGTTTGCCTCAGCTAGATTGCCTTATGCTACAGAGATAAAATAAAATTACCAGGAAGGGAAGGTTTTATAAACGAGTTACTGGTTTGTTGTTTTTGATTTTTTTTTTCCTTTCTGAAAACAACCCAAACCAAATGCTGCCAACTGAAAGGAGCAAGGGGAGAAGTCACTGAAGGAGGAGGTGATTGGATATATATTTATTGCATTTGTAGGAGTACATTATTGCTGATTCAATGAAATAAGAAAATTGTTTAGGCTTGCCTGAATGAGCATTACTTTATCTAATCAACCTTTTCTAAATTGGTCTTAATGTACTTCTATAAATACATTATTTCCAAACCCCAGGTTGTGTGGGCAGCATCAATTCTGCTCTGCTGTGGCACTGAAATGTGCCCACCCTTTTATTCCATATTGGAAAGCATTATACTCCCCCTCCGAAAGAGTGGTTAGGAAATTGGTTGGAAGGATAATGGATGATGTGTGGCTGAGTGGGATGGGTTATTTAATGGTGGGCTTCCAGCTTCTCTGTAGGCAGGCTGCTGAGCATAAGCCTGGGCTGCTGCTGGTTTTGGTGACCCTGTGGGGAGCCTTCCCGTATCCTTCAGGCCAAGAGCAGTCGGCATTCTTGTGCCCATGAGGTCTGTGGAGTGAGTTGCTTTTGCAGGGGCTTGGGAAGCCAAAGTGCTTTGATGTTTAAATACTGAGAAAACTCTGTGGCTTGGGGCTCTTCAGATTGCTGCCAAGCTTGATTTTGGGGTTTTTAGAAGATAACCTCCAAAATGTGGCCCTGAAGGCTGATTTCATGAGGAAGAAGAAGGATGTACTGTCAGAGCTTAGTATAACCTTAAGCAAAGGAGCTGTGGTGGTATTGATTCGGATGCGGGAAAGGGAAGAGCCGCAGTCAAACTCCAAAAGGAGCCGTGTGGACTTTGCCCCGAGGAGCTGGGATCAGGGGCTAAGCTCTCCTCCTTGTGCTGGTGGGTAAGGAGGTTTCTGGCTAAGCGAATAAAGGAGGGTTTGAGTGCAGGTTGATGGTTTATGCCTTGCTACCAGAGCATGCAACTTCTCCTTGCTCCTGCTGGAAAGTAATCTGGGACTGTTCCCTTAAACACATTAAGTGGTTGTAATTGTGTTATTATTAAGCTGAAATTATATATCTAAAGGTCTTCATGCATAGATCATGAAAAAGCTAAGTAGCATTACAGGCCTGGGAAGCAATAAACCGTGGATTCATGCAAAAAAACCCCAACAACCCTTGTCAGTTTTGCCTTTGATAAGCAGTTAATTTAGCTCAGAATTGGCAGAATTCCCTGTAGTTTGTGTAGGGAATTTCTAGCTTATGCTGTGAACATCAGAGTAGTATTTGGTTATCCAAGACAACTGACAAGTGTTGGAACATGACAGCTATTGGGAAAGCAAATTCCAAAGACAGGTTAAATCTGAATATATTATAGCGTAAAGGCCGCTCCAGGTGTGTATTGTGGCAGAACAAAAAGCAGGATTGTTTTAGTTAATAATCATAAAGGGTCTGTGTACGTTAGCAGGTGGGGTGATGCATTGGGGATGAACTCGTAGGGTGAAGCAGCGTGCTGTGTGTCTCGCAGGGGCCCTGCTTTGCCCTGATTGTGGCTTGGCCCCTTGGAAAACCATCGAGTGTGGTAAGTGCACTCCCAGTTTCATCCCCCCACATAGCCATTTTGCATGGTTGGTATTGTGTGCTGAGGGATGGTAAGTTCGGGTAGTTGAGAGGTTCGCTTCAAAAGTACAGTCCTGAACCAAATGCTCAGTGTAACTACATTTACATTGTATTTTACAGCATTTACTTTGTTCACACTTGCCTTATTTAAGCAACTGTGCATTTTGGCACCAAAACATGGTACAGTCAGTAGCTTTGCTAACCCTGCACTTGTAAACAAGGGTGGCTCTCCTCCACCAAACCATGACTCTTGACTGTGCTGTTATGAAATATACAGCACTGTTACAGGACAGTGTTTTGAAGGTCCTGTTGTGCGTGTATGGTTCAGCTAGCCAGCAGGTCTGTCTATCTTTAGCAAACAAAAATACTAGTGCTATAAAGAGGTAATGAAAGCAGCTCAAAATTTGTTTCTCTCATCTAAGGAGGGTTTAGGAGACCTTTATTGTCTCTTCTATGGTGTCCTGATGTTGCTACGGAGGTATCCTAATGAAGCAATGTGGAGAAGATAAGTTATTTTATGTAATTTATATAAACTTATTATGTGGGGGAAGGCGTGTGGACTGACGTGTATTTTTGTGACAATAATCAGGATTTTGGTTCAAAACCGGCAGTCTAGCAGGGTGCTTCCCACCCTACTGTAAGACCTCAAGGGGTTGTGTCGTAGGGCTGTGCAAGAAGCAATCTCACTTGATGTTCAGTGGTTGGAGAGCAGCCCCAGGTAAGACTGTAGGTAATAAGGTGTCTTTGCACAGAGCAAGTCACACTAGTTGGGGAGCTGAGCCATGAGAAACTCAAAGATAACGAAAAATTAAATCTGTGACTTGAAAACTGCAGCTGGGGAGCTCATGACTATTCATTTTAGGTGTTAAAATATCTGTGGGGTTGATGATTAGAAGGTAAGATGCTGCAAGGGTTGCAAGGTAAGGTCTCTTGGGGGCAAACTGGTATGTAGCGAGCTGGTAGCTATTACATTGGGGGACTTTGCAGAAAAGCAGGCTTAAGAAATCTGACAACAAACAGACCATATTTGATCCCTGCAAGGCGATATGAGAAGTTTAATGCATAGCCTTCTACAAAAGCAAAAATGTCATCGTTTATAACCTTTTAAGCAGCAATCTCATTGAAGGGAAATAACAGATAGCAATCTGGTTATTTATTTATTTGACATACTTTAAAAAAGATGAGAGCTAGTTTCTACATTTGTTCATCCTCAGAATGACATACAGCTTTCCAAGTAAGCCACGCATAAGTTTCATAGACCGTGGCGGTATATTTTGGTTTTTTAAGAGCTATCGGGTAAATCCAGAGACTAGCAGATAATATACTCAGCTTGAAAATGATAAGCACGGAGATATGAGAGCCATTCCTTTCCCTGCTGTTGAAATGGGAAGATTAGTGGAAATGTCATGGCTTAGAATTCATGAAGCAATGTTTCCCTAATCAGCCATCAGAATAAATTGCCAGAATACAGTATATTTGTATTTATTTCTTTTATATGAAAAGATTCTGTCTAAAGGCATCTTCAAACAGGTGTTATAAATACATGTAGAAACTCTTATACATAACATTTGGCATTATAAGGCTTATCTCCTAATTGTGTTATGTCTGTGATTAGCTGCTATAAATTAGCTCAGCATACAACTTGGTAAATACTTGCAATAATATGCTCTGCAGGAGGGTTCTGCCAAAATGCAGTGCTACTCACTGCCCATTTACCTTGGCTGGGGGTACAGCCCGCATATGTCTGGTGGTGCTGCATCCTTTGGCTCGGGAGCAAGTAGGAGGTGAAGGTTTGCTTTGCGTCCAAAGAGGTCTTGGCAGTGGCCGCAAGTAATTTGCGGCTTCCAGGTGCAAGTGGTGAAATCTGGGTGAGCATGTCCGTTTTGCTTCTGTCGTTCTTGGGGGACATATCTATGCCAGAAAATGCCAGATTTAGGAAGTGTGAGGATAGAATTTGCATAAGCGTGTCCTATACATATAAATATGTATATATGTACATGCACACGCACACATGTGCCCTACTGCTTCTCATCTGGAGGTTTCTGCCCCTTTGGTTCTGGACGTTAATTAGAATGAGTGAATTAGCAAAAACCATAACAAATTATTTAAACTAATGAGCTTGCTTCACTGAAGCAGGTGAAGGAGTGATCACTCCAACTGCACTGCTGGCAGATCTGCAGGGGCAGTAACTTCTGACTAGGGTAGTGTTTGGGGTAAATAAACTCTTCCCCCATTAGAACTGGGTACAAGAAAGGAAACAGGTGCCCTTGGCTCTTCCCGGGATGGGACGATCTTTGTGTTTCCCTGTTCTGCAGAGGGAGCAGGCTGGAAAATAGCTCTGCTTATCTCTGATGATGCTGTGTCAGACTAGAGAGGAGGATGCTCCCTGGTAAAGCGAGCTCACAAGGTAAGCACAAGATGAGAGACATAAAGCAGAAAAAGCACAAAACTGATGGGACAACACCAGTTAGCGATGTTGTAATGGGAACCCCATGGGCCCGATAAGTGTGCCAAAAAATATTGCATGCTATTTTGAGGTTATATTACCTTTTTTTATCCAGCACGGACAAAATTCGTGTTCTGTGGTCTGGGCTGAGATTTATGGCAGTGGAGGATATTAGTACTTTTCCGATTACAGCGGTGTGGTGGTAGCAGACTTCCATGCGTCCCTCTTGCTGCTAGAAGGCTGACAGCGTGTGCTTATGCCTGCGTGTGTATTAGCAATGGTTATTAATTTCTTTTGGATGCAAAACTAGAATTAGGGTCCCTTGGCTTTTTCTTAACTGAAAATGGCTTTTTAAATATGTAAGAATCAGAAATCTTTTTATTTGTGATACCTGGGTCCTTTCCCGAGCCTATCATTCACATGATCATTTCTCATTAGGCACAGTGGGCAGAAGGTTAATTGTAATTGCATGGTCACCTGGACTGTTGTGTGATTTGAAGCAGAATTTCTCTGCTGTGTCAGGTCCAACAGTATATTATTTGAAAGCGTTAGTGCCAGGTTGCTCTTTAAATCTGCCAGGGAACTGAAGAAGAAAAGATTTAAGCCTTCGATTTAGTGTTCTCTTCTTGCTGTCCGCTTCAGGCCACTTTACTAGCGATAGCAAAATGTGAGCAGAATTAAAATACAGAATCTTTAAATAAAATAAAATCAAATGTAGCAACCAAGAAGGTGGAGCCCTTCATCTTAGTAACTTAATGCCATGTATCTTTGTTGACAACTCTATATGTAAATCACTAATTATTGTAAACTATTCAGTTCCCCTCCAGGAAATCCGGACTTCAACATTAAAGGCTAGCTATAAGGAATGAAAGCCTTGTGCCAATTCCCCACAGGTTTTATTAAGCTGCAGAGAAAAAACCAAGGTTTTTTTACATCATGAATAACAGTGATAGAGGGGTCAGCAATTTACCTACATCAGTGGAGATTACTGGGTTTGGGGCCATAATTTTAAGCACTTTATGACTTCAGTAATACATATTTTCTACCTCGGTGGAGCAGCAAGGGAAGGAGGGCATGACTGGCTCTGCTCAGCCGACATCTCATTTCATTGCTTTATGCCAGTGGTGGTGTCCAGGAATGCTGTGAAGGTGCACAGCTGATGGAGGTGTCTGTCTTGGGTAGTTTTTGACACAGATATTTTCCCAGCCTTCCCTTGTTTGGGATGGCAGGTCATTCGCAGACCCGCCTGGTGGCTGGGACTGAGTTTGGTGGCTTCAGCGCTGTCTGGTCCAGCTCTCGGGCTTACGGTTTGGTACCACTCCCAGACTGAGCTGTAGGTTGCTTGATCTGTGTACATAGTGGTGGTATGTACCCTCCTATAGCCTGGTTGTGGTCCATTGATGCATTTGAACAACACCTGGGTGGTCCTGGTGAGCTGGGGGTTGTCAGAGTGCAAGATGAGGGTTGTGGTCTCACGTGTTTCAGACCATGAAAATTGCGTGTTGGGCTGCATGGCCAACATTTCCTTTGAAGGGAGAGGGCAGGAAGACGATGACTGCAGCCTGGCATACCTGTGGCATCAGCAGGTGTCATGCATCTTGGAGGAGGTGAAGGCAAGCCCTTGCCTGGTCATGCTGCCTGTAGGCAGCACTGTTGTGGCTGATGCTGTGTGGAGGTGCTGTAGTGACTTTGGCATGTGCTGAAAGGTACAGTCTGGCTAAAATCCCACCACTTCAGCACCTTTGTTCTGGATTTTAACTCAAGTCATACATTCACTTTTGCTTTTAACCCACTCTTGAAAACAGTCTTGCAGAGGTGCAGGAATTGCCCAGACAACCAGAATCCCTTTGTTACCTTTATTCACCAGCCAGTTATCTTAAATCTCTGAACTCTGATCACTGTCTTGTTTAAATGCTATAGTCATTTTCTGCTGTTTAATCTTTGTAGCTAATTCTTACTGTATTTCACTGTAATGCATCCACATACTTCTGGTTCATCAAAGTTCTTTGCAGGGAGAGACAAGCTCTGAAGGCTTCTAAATTGGGGGCTCCTTAAGCAGATCATATTCCTACATTATCCCTGGAAGAGACAGCTTCATCTCTTCTTTCCTCAGGCTGGAAAAGGACAACTTTGGAAAGCAAAACTTGCTATTTAGATTTCTCCTTAAATCTAATTTCTCATGAGGAAAGGAGAGCTTTTCTTTTTTTGCTCTCTTTTAAAAAAAGAAGACAGACCAGCCAAAAATATTCCTGTGGATGAGTATACAGTGATCCTGATACTTTCTCCAGCACTGGCCTTTTGTCTTCTTTCTCCTCTGCTTTCTATTTATATTATTCTTGGCCACCTTTCGTGAAGGAGCTATTGATTAAAGGATGCAAACTGCCTCAGATCCTGCATTTCAAGCTGCTCTTTTTTTCAAGTTGCTCGGTATGTGAAGAGCATCCATTTTTGCACTGCAGTGCAGCTTTACCCAGATACCTGGTCTCTCCAGCTCTCTCTTTTTTTTTTCCTTTGCCCTCCCATACTGCTAAATGGACATCTTGTCAAATCCTGTTTGCACAGACTGACAGCTATAGAGGTCTTGGAGAAAAAGCCAGATCCCTGCACATACACCCTAACAAACAGAATCAAAATGTGAAGTCACAAGTGAAATATATCACTGTGCTTCCCTGTCAGATTTTGCTAATATCACCTGGATAAATTGACAGAGGAACACCTGCAGCAAGTTAACCTATTTTTATTAGCACTTGTTTCACATATTTATATTTGGTTATGAATATAGGGACTGCTGGGGAGAAAGCTTTCAATTATTTCCTGGCAGGTTGAAATGCCCCCTGTTCTTCACGCCAAAAGACAGTCGGGGCAGTGAAGTCGCTTTCAAATAGCACAGCAATTAATAAAGAAAGAAAAAATAATTTCACAGTCTGTTGTTAAATTAGCAATTCTTCAGAGTGTCTGGAGTTCCTGGCAGAATTAATATGCGCTATGAAGCCTTGGGCAGCCTCGGTGCATATCATTTACCCAGCAGCTGTAGGAGCAAAATGCAGAGATGAGGAGAGGTCCTCGACTGCAAGGGAAATACTGGAATTATCTGTCTAGTAATCATTCAGCAGCCTTGTTCACAAATAATCAAGAAACATTTGGATTTGGATTACATCCCTTGTTCTTTCAAGACAAAAGCAGCAGAAACAGTGGCTGGAAAATAATGTATTAAGTAACACAAGGGGGAAAAAAAAGGCAGGGAGCAACATATATTTGAGCAGGGAGAAGAAAGTATACACCAAAAGTGCAATAAATTTCCCTTGTCTTTTATATCAGCTTTCTGAAAATTGAATGCATCTGCATAAATAATGTAGCAACACATTTAATTGCAACTATTTATTTTTAGATTTGGCTGGATGATGAGAGAATTTTTGTGTGGAATAAGGAACCTTGTGTTTTTGCCACTTGGTGCAACTTTTAAAAAAATAAATTGTGAATGGTATTCCGTGTCATATAAGTGTCAGAGCCTCAGATGTTCCTAGCTGCTCTCTAGTACATCTGCAAAGAAACCAACATCCAGTAGTGCATCCATATGTAATGGATGCTGGATATTGGGGAGGCCAAGAGGTGACGAGGGGAAAAATATTACCAGTCCCTACTTGAGTCAGGAAACTCCCATTTAGTCTTCCAGTGCAAAGTGTACCACTTCAAATAAAAGAATAAATACTGGGCTTTTTGCATTTGTTTTCTGCTGGTTGAGCTGGTGGTGTTTGCATTTTCAGGCTTTATTCTCAAGAAGGCTAGAAACCTCTTTTCTCTCTCTGTCTGGTTAGTTTGGTTTTTTTTAATGACATGACTGATTCTTCAGGTTCTCCTGCAGTCTCTACCTGTCAGGGCTGCTGAGAGGACAAGCAGCATCTTCCTGTGCCACCCTTGCCTGCTGGGTATCACAGGATAGATGCCACGATACTTGACAAGGGTTTGGAAACGAGTGTGGAAGAGGAGCTGTGGGATGGCAAACTGCTGGGGGTGGTTGTGTATGAAACATAAGATGAGCAGGTTGCAATCTTTTCTTGCAAGGCGTAGGTACACCAAACCCAGGGTGCAATGCCCTTGTGTCCACACCAGCTGCTCACCTTTCTCTCCACTCTTGTCTTCCAGTCTCCCCTTGAACAAATCAAACATGAATGGTGTCTGCAAAGCAGAAGTGTTGGATTTTTCTCCAGACTGCCTTAGGAAGACTGTTCAAGTTGATGCACTGTGAGGGTGTGGAGATGCAGCAGAAATTACAAATAAAGATAGTGCTGGGTTTCCAGGGCAAACAGGCTCATGCAGGCAATGCTTATTTCTTTGGATGTAGCTAGAGAGCCAGCTAAGCTATATGTGAGCAACAGTATCCCCTTATAATAGTTTGAGAATTAAATCTCCATAAATCAAGCTCTGGCAGATCAAAATCTTAAATAAAAAGCCTGTGAGAATGGCCAGCATTGCTGCTGCAAAGTGTGCTTCAGGCTAGTGCTTTATGGTACGGGGAAATGGGTTTGGCAGGAAGGATGTTGTGATGAGGCTTCATGTAGCAAGAGGGAAGGCAGTGTTTGCTTTTGCTTTGCTTTACTTTTTGCTTCACATAAGAATTTCTGGAGCCATTGCATATGTCAAACAGTCATTTTGGGGGCAAGAACAAAGCCCATGCGAAGAGGCAGTGGACAGGCATGCTAGCAGGACATCTTCCTCCCAAGAGTAGGATGCTTTTGTCTCAGAAAAATACTGTTTATGGTCTGACAAAGAAAATATCTTCTCAGGATATAACTGCATTATTTATTTTTTTTTTCTCTGGGGTTTTGGTGCTTTTCTGTCTGGTCTGGAGTCATGGTAGTTCTAGCTAGTTCACAGCAAGGATGGTCCATCTCCAGCACACTAAATCCATGAAGCTGCCCGCCCAAGTAGTATTGAGAATGGCTCCAAATTCAGGAGGTTTAAAGTGTCAAGTTGTATTGATTTATCATGGGTTTGAGCATATTTATTCATATGCAGCAAGTTTTCCTCCAGAAATGAAAGAGGTTGTACTGAAGTAAATTATCTTGTTGTTGCAGGGCTGCAGGACTGGAGCTCAAAGAAAAGCTCCCAATATTGTCAGGCTGACACGGGAAGAGCCAGCAATACCTCAAATTGCCCTTTGAGCTCTCTCTTAAAGAGGAGCTGTTCAGCGGAGTTACTCGGCAAGGCAGATGAACTGTGAAGTGTTGCAGTGTCCATCTGACCCAACAGAGTAGTTTAGTCAACTTAAATAATGTCAGTATTTTTATGTCTGGTTAATTAAACTGAAATAATGAAGTGTTGTATCTGCATGTGACAGGATAACTGTTTGATGTTTTTGCATTTTGTTGTGTGTGTGGAGCTTGCTCATCTTTCCTCGTTAAATTTCTCAGGGTGTTAATACTTGCTGTGTCCTCCTTGCACACACCGACTGATTTGTTGCCTCCCAGCTAAAGCCAAAGCATCCCATGGTATGCGTATCTGGGCAGAATTTATCTCGGCAAGACCTGCATCTGTAACTACAAGCAGTGTGCTCCAATGCAAAAGCCCGTGAGCTTCTGTGGAAGGAGACACGACTGCAGGGAGGTGTTCCCCAAGAGACATGTCCATGTTTCTTTCTGTGCACCTCTAAGCCGCCTGCCTGCCGCAGAATTAGCTAGCATCTTACATTTGCAAAAAAAACCCCACTTCCCCAGAGTCACTATTATGTGCATAAACCATTTAGCACATTTAGTCCAGGCAACTCTGGATAAATCCTTCCTGTCTTTTTTCGGTCAGAAGGACTGTAAAAGATCCATCTCCATCGCCCTCTGATGGAATTTGAATAGATGTGTCTGAAGTGACATATGTTCAGCCATAAATTACAGAGGAACAATTTTAAAATAAATTGTCTACAGCCAGTCCTACCAAATTTACTTCCTGAGATAGATGATCATAAAGCTAGAAGCAAACAAGCCCTTAAACATTTGATGCAGGGTTTGAAAGGATCCTTTTGTGTAGGTGTTAGCATCACAGTAGGTTGGTGGGATGCTGCCTATTTTGGACCAAAACAGTCAGCGGAGGACAGGCTGATGTTATGCCACCTAGAAATCTTGTCCACACAAATGAAGTTAGGCAAGGTAGAGCCAACCAGGAGGAGGAAATATTTAAAGCATTTTTACTTCTGTATTGCCCACATATGTACAGTCTATTAGTTCAAGCTAAAACCTTGAAATGTTGGTAGAGTAAACACATAGGACATAAATCATCAAAATAAATCCTCCCAAATGTCATATTTCTTAACCACAATGGGTTGCAACTGTCCAAACCACAGCATAATCAGAGAATGTTTCTTTCTTTGCTGGCTGGGCTCCAGATTCCTATGGCAGACTGAACCAGAGGACTAAAACCCATTTAATGTAGTATTGTGCCAGCAAACATGCGGCTTTGAAGAACCGTGTTTTCCAGGAGATTTTGCTGTCTGGTCTTTGCATTACTGTCCATAACGTGTACATAGATGGACAAAGGGGGGTTTTGGCTGCATTGTTTTCGAGTTTGATCCTGTCCCCATGTTGCCATTAGGGATGATGCTTGTTATTGCTATTCAGTCAGCGCTGCTATCGAACTCAAGGGACTTCTGCAGCTTGTCCATCAATCCTCCCCTCACTTAGCGTGCAATGCAGCTTGAATGTTTAAGTTACCATTCGCATAACAAAGGATGACCTGGGGTGCGTGTCTTTGTGTGCAGAAACCCCCTAAACAGACTCTTGTGCCTCTTGGATTACTGCAGAGCCAGGCAGCTCAAGTTATGTTTATGAGCGTGCAGAAACAAATGCGTCCCTGCTGCCTTCTGTATCTGAAATCGTATTTTTCCCTTAGGTGCAACGTTGTAAATCATCACTTCCTCTGTTGAAGAGAGTAAAATGATTTCAGTTTGTCTTCGTTAAAAGAAAAGAAAAGACAATAATTTAAGCGTAATTTAAGTACATCTTTGTCCTACACCTTGGAGAACAAAGTAAAGATACACAGATAGATTTTTATAGACATAGAGATTTAGAGAGATAGATATTTTATAGCTGTAATAGGCAGAGATGCTGTAGCATCAGCATCCACACCAGGATGTAGACTGCGTTTTTTTATTGTAAGCCAGATAGCTGGGGCTCAGTGGGACCAACCTGAATCTGTCCCTTGTTGTAACCAGAGAGCGAGGAGGACCACAGGTGCCACCTGGGCTGAGAGCTGAAGGAGCCCTTGTACGTGCTTGCAGGAGCACATGGCTGCTGGTCACAGAAATTTGGATTTGCTAAGAAATGACACTTCATGCCAAGCAGTAGATGGGATGTAGGTTCTTTAGAAATGTACCAGTTTCTCCCAGGGTATTTTTTTTGAACAGGAAATTCTAGGGAAAAAAAACCACCCCAAAACCAAAGCATGCCCAGCTAACCCTGCCATCAGTGCAGCCAGTGGGAGCACACTCACGCAGTGCTGAGTCCTTTTGAAAAATCTTCTGATTCCCCTAAAAGCATTTATTTTCCATAGCTTGCCTGCTTTCTGCAAAATCAAACGCAAATGATAGCGTGGGTTTGCATATATGTCAGGATAAATCTACTTCCCTGCTCCTCCATCATGCTGCTGAGAGTTTAGGCTTGATTCAGGTTTTGCCTCGTTGATTGCTTCAAAATCTTCTTTAGAGCAAAGTCGGGGTGTGCAGAAATATAGCCCATTAAGATCTTAATGTAATCATGAGCATTTTCAACGCATTGTGTTCTAGGTATTTTTATGGCTTGCAAATGTAGATGACTTGGGAATTTGATGAATTTTTCAGAGTGATGCCGTGTGATGAAGTTTTATACCGTTTAGAAGAAACACATTAATGTCATTAGTGGCAGTTAATTCTGAGTTTTCCAGCAACTACGGTCATGTCATAAATTGCCGTGTGACAATTTAGTGAGTCACATGGTAGAAAAAGGGGTATTTCAGAGGGAGGAACTGAAAATACTAATTTATTTATATTCTAGTTTTCAAGGTTGTTTTGGTATTCAGAGCTAGAGCTGATTTCAGTGCAGAATGGAGGTAATTCAGCCCAAGTTAGTGTAAAGTTGGACAAAACAGCATCAAAAGACACGATGTTTTCTTAGAACAAAAGAAAAAAGCTTGAAAGAGTATTTCCCACTTGAGATGCATGAATCCACTTACATCCAAGGTAAGGGCAAAGTCTCTTTTGCCAAGGTACAAAGCCCTTAGATGCCCCACTTATCCAGCAGGCTCCAGGAACCCATTTAAAAGGACCTTTAGCAGGTCTGGGGCTACACCATTGGGTGCTGGAGTTTCCGAAGGATGCTGGCAAGTCCACTGGATTCAAGCAAACTGGCAGGTTCAAATTGCTATGTTTTATTAGTGGATTTTTATTTAATTCCCTTCAAATCCCAAAGGCATGCTGCAGAAAGCAACGTAGCGCTATTGCAGAGACACCAACCCTAAAGGAGATATAATCGGGGCATTTTACACATTCTTCTATAGCTTTATAGCTTTGGCAGCAATTTTGGTGTCGGCCTGCAGTTCAAGGAGAGCTGTTAAGGAGGGGCAGGATTAGCTCTTGGGAGCCTGCTTGTGGATTGTGCAGGAGGATGCTGGATGGTGCGTTGCTGTAGTTCTTGAAATACTTTTTAGAAGAGCATAGAGATCATGTGTTTATATTGGTTGGGAAACATGGAGACAGTCCGCAGTGTTTTTTTATTTTGTTTTTTCTTGCAAGTAAAAGTGCGTGTCAGGAGCACAAGCTGAGGCTTGGAGCCGCTCAGCAGTTTAATTGATTCCATGTTGTAAAGACCATACCTCGCTACACCTTTCTTTAGGTTTTGGTTGCATCTAAGAGGCAGCAGCCCCCTCTTCTCGGTGCAGACACTTCAAACCATGGCAGCTCCGGAGACAAAAGAGGGGTTTGTTTATTTGTAGCTTGGTTTTGCTTAAATCCTTCAGCTCTCAAGGCATATTCCCTGTGCTGGAGTGATGTACTAATGAAGGCAGAGTTGATGTGTTACACCTGCTGAACGCACACACACACACATGTCCTGCTTGTGTTTCAGCCGAGGGACGTCTTGGTGTGGTTTGTAGGTCTGTCCATGGGGCAGGAAGTTTTGTGCTGCGGTTGCTTCTAAAAGGAGTGGTAATTTGTACTGTGTGTCCCTGCCCAAAGAAGTCTGCAGTCTGAAAGGGCAAATGGGACTAAGGGGGAGGAAGGAGAAGCAAAGAGGTAGGATTGCAATTGGGGAGGAAACATCAGTTTCAGCGGATTACTTGTGCTCAGTCTAGACTAGTCATCTTTATCCTCATTCATTTTTGTTAGATTCTGTCCGTTTAGCTTTATTTATGGATTAGTGCTACTGCCTTATGAGTTATATTTGTGGTTTCTGATTACTGTGGAGACTAATTCGATGCTCTGCAAGGGAGGCAGTGTAATTCCTGTTAGAGCTTTATTTTCTGGGATAAGTGAAAGCTTGCTTTGCTGATCCTAAGCACTTAAGTACTGTGAGTTTATCCTCCTGCATCACGGGAGTGTGAAGGGAGTAATAGGTTGGACCTTTTTTATATTTCCTGGGGTTTCACATCTTACAGGGTTGTGTTTCCTAGCTTTTCGCTCTCCAGGGACAAAACTGGAATTCCCACTAATATTAATTGGGTGGATTTACCAGTGTGGCCATGTACGTGACTGTGGATATGGAGACCCTCAGATGTGGTCCTTGCTTTCGGCACTTGTTGCCTGGGGCTGGTGTGCATCGAAGGCATGGGGCAGCTGGAGACAAGAGGAGCCCTACCTGTTGGATGCAGCCTTCAGTTGACACTAAGGGATGGTTACAGGGATGCAGCTGCGAATCATTTGATGTTCAGGCTTGCAAAAAATAATCTGTCAAGTAGTCCCAGGTGTTTGATGTTATTGGCTTGTTCTGCCGGCTTCCACCACCACACCCACCGTACTCACTGTCTCCAGTATTGATATAGCACATAAAGTTCAGCACGTCATTTGAAGAGGCCAGTTTTTGTTGTGAGATGACCACTGATTCCTTTTCCATACACCCATGTTCCAAGAGACAGTTTCTCTCAGCATGGTTCTTGTGGGCTCCTGTCTGCAAGGTATGAAGCCAGTTTCTAATTCGATTGCTGCTGGTTTAAGGGATCAGCTCACACTATTGCTGTCCCGAGAGGCTCTTGCTGCTGTCTGTCATTGCAGCCATCTCTCTCTGGCCCATCCTGAAGTGCACAAGCAAGAGACTGCACAGACGTTAATGCTCCGTGCCCACAGTATTTTGTGGTTCCTACTAAAAATAAAAAGAGTGAAATTAATTTGCTAATAATGGATGTGTTACTAACAGAAACACATCCCACTTGTACCTAACACCAGCAGGTTGTTTATGGCATATTTGCCGTGTCTAGTCTATTATTTTTTTTCTAGCAACCAATTTCATTTAAAGACTATTTTCACACTTCAGTGGCTGTTAATCTGTAAAAGTGTTATCAGTTTTAATATTGGGAACAAAGAAGCAGGTATTAAAACTTAAAACTTTATTTCATTTCTTTTCAGCTGGCTTGCAGCAGGTTATGAAGAGTCTTAGGCTCATCTTGTTTCTCTTCCTTTTCCCACCCCCTTGAAAAGAGATAGTACCATTATGTCTGTGACCATACCGTGCTAGTTCTACATATCCTTCCAAGGGCTGTTGAATTAGAAATATTGAGATAGAAATGTAACAAGACTAAAATAAGATTTAATTAGAAATTAAATCCCAGACATCCATGTAATTTTAAATAAAGTCATTATTTATGATAGATAAAATATACTTCATGAAGACGTTTTAAGGTTGACTGTCAGAAGAGGAATGGTAAGATATAGACCAAAACCCAAGGTACATGCAAGGTAAGCTGTTCATGGCCCTGTTCTGCTCTGAATCTAGTTTCCAAAATATATGAGACATTGGCCATCAGTGGCAGAAAAATGACATGGTACCGGCCCCTGCATTTGGTTTTTGACCTCAGCCAAGGCTGTACCCATCTGGCTACTGTGATACCTGCTCTGCAGTGTGGAGGCATAAGATGTTGCTGGGTTAGCTTTAATCTAACAGCATCCATTTCATCACAGCATCCCTATTTATTAGAGGATTGCTGCTTGAACCATCTCACCAGCTGTCCTCTCCTTTGTGGTGTTGTCCTGGTTTTGGCTGGGATGGAGTTAATTTTCTTGCTAGTGCAGTGCTGAGATTTGGATTTGATGTGAGAACAATGTTGATGGCACACTGATGTTTTTAGTTGCGAAGTAGTATTTACACTAAGTCAAGGACTTTCCAGCTTCTCGGGCCCTGCCAGTGAGAGGGCTGGGGGAGCGCAAGAAGCTGGGAGGGGGCACAGCGTGGACAGCTGACCCAAACTGGCCAAAGTGATATTCCATATCGTATGATGTCATGCTCGATATATAAACTTTGAGGGGTTAGCCAGGGACAGTGACAGCTACTTGGGGACTGGCTGGGCATCGGTCAGTGGGTGGTGAGCGGTTGTAGTGAGCATCACTTGAGTTTTTCCCCTTAAGTTTTATTTCTCTTTCTCTTTTTGTTATCTCCCTTTTCATTATGAGGAGGAGGAGTAGTAGTAGCAGCAGCATTATATTTTACTTTTATTTCAATTATTGAACTGTTCTTATCTCAGCCTATGGGGTTTACCTTTTTTCAATTCTCCTCCCCATCTCAGCAATGGGGGCAGAGTGAGCCAGCAGCTGTGTGGTATTTAGTTGCCGGCAGGGGTTAAACCATGGCAGTCACGTACAAAGCAAACACAGGAAAAGGTACAGAGAAAAGTATTATAATAGATACTAGTTATGCCTGAAACATCCGCGCAACTACGGCTGCTTCTGTCCCTGAGCATGGTAGCACGAGTGTGATTTCCATCAGGAGTGGTCCCCAAGCTGCTGGTCGCAAGAGGCTGGAAGGCTGTTCTGGGGGAGCCCTGCAAACCCCCTCTCTGTCCTCCTCCAAGCATCTGCTGCAGGGTACACCACCACTTCCTGTGGTAATTCTTGCATTTATTTTTATTTTCTGTCCTCCTTTTTCTTGCATATCCCATCTTTTGTCCCTGAATTCTTCCTTTCTAATTGACACAAGAGTATTTCACTTAGATAAGACAGCACGTTGCTCTGCTGGCTGTTTGTTATAAAGACTCATGTTGAAATCTTCAGTGTAATTGAATGCTCTTGAATGTTCCTCCTCATTCCTTTTGGATAGAGAAGGGACCTGCCTGACCCATGAGAGCCTGCAGATTATACAAAAATTGGTCCAGTTCAGTTTTATTTCACATCTCTCATTAAAACATTGGTTGTTGGTGTTGTACATCTGTTGGCTCGGTACTTATTCATGAAAACCAGACATTCCCTTTGAGCTGAGCTACGTATCATACCGTCATTAACAAGCTGCACCTCGTTGAAAATCTGTCAAGGAAAACTGACTTATTTTGCATTTGCTGCTTTGAACAAAATAGAAGCACAGTAAACTCTTGTGCCGTAATGATTTTCTGTCTGTCTTGATGGGACATAATGAGATAAATTCGAGTCCTTTTTTTGAAGGCTAATTACATCGAGTACACACTAGACATGGGCTGCTCTCGTTATATGTTGCACATTTTTGTGCTTTCATTTCCCCATCTCTATTGTCTGTGTGTGCAAGTGAGTTTGATTTGGCTTTGAAATACAAATTGTAGGCTAGAGAGGAACTGTTTGGTGGTCTTCTCTCTCAGAAGACTCTCCAGAGATTGTTTAACAAGTCCTTGCTGTACGTAGGGCAGCATTTGAAGGTGGTTGCGGAGTGAATAAAAGAACTTAACTCTGTGCTGGAAACTGAGGAATGTGCCATAAAGCATAAGAGCAGCTCATGGCAACTCTGCTAACAGCCTTCAAGAATAAATTCAGCCCTAATTCTGTTCACCAGCCCTGGTGTATGGACACAAAGCAGATGAGCTGCATCCTGCAGGGCTCACAACCTAGATATGGAGCACTAGTTGGATGATAAGCAATTTTGGAAATTGGATTTTTAAAACTTGTGAATCCCTCCAGTCCTACTAGTTGTTCGCTGCCTGGCTTGTGGGAAGAAGAGGGAACTGGGGGCAGGTGTGGGAGGGTGCCTGGTTCAGGGAGTTCAGCAGGGATGCTGGAGATGACCATCCCCTAGAGTAGCATGGAGGGACTGCAGATGCATGATGGAGAGCTGGCAGCCTGTGGTGGGCTGGGGAACTGCTTCATGGTTGCGTGGTGCTTGCTGTAGGCTTGCGTGGTCCAGGCAAGACTGGACGTGGGGCCTGGGAGAGGTCTATTGGATGTTCTTGGATCGCACCTCCTTTGTTGCATGAGCGGTCTTTGTCATCAAAGACTTTCTGGTTGGCTCTAGGAGTCAGGAGTTGATGTGCAAGTGTCTCACCTTGGGTGAGGAAGCTGGTGACGTAAAGGGGAAGATGTCGAGAGAGTTTCTCTGGTACTGCAGGAAGCAGAGCCAAATTTAGAGGCAGTTGTCCTAGCTGGTCCATCAGAGGAAAAGGGATCACTAATCAAAACATATACTTTATCTACGATGAAGGTGAAATCTGTCATTACTGGCTGAATTTTAGCACATGACCTTCATGCTGTGATTGTCTGGAACATTCCTGATGGGATAATATTAATGCTTTTGCTGTGAGCTTGTTTTCTTTGCAAACTAGCTACAACTGGGAAAGTTGGAATGCAGATGGAAGGGCTTTGGGATTTCCAGGTAATTTCTGTAAGTCTGGTAGCAGACATGTGTATTGTCGATATCATACTGACAGAATTATTTTAGAGCATATCTGAAGGAAAAAAAAGCAGCACTTTGGAGCTGCTTCAACATGTCTCTGTGTCGGTGCTTTTTGAGATGAACAGAAAAACAACTTTTCCTCCTTTTGCTAACAGTGGATTTGTAGTCCCACATATAACGCTATGATTACAGGGCCAGCTGTCTTTTCCCTAAAGCCGGGGTGGATACCTGCAAATCTGTGGTTGTCAGTGCTTCTGACCGAGCGTGCACACGCAGGTGAAATGCAGAGTGCTTTGCTTAGGTGAAAGAGCACTTGTTTCAGGAGGCTGGAAACAAGATATTACTGTATTCACTTCAAATTGCTTAAAAAAAAAAGAAAAAATGTACCACACTACCCTTAGCCATATATTATATTTGTGAGAACAAAAGTAGCTCATATATCAAGTCTCTGTGCCTTGTCATGTATATACATTGGAGCTGGAAGGAATATCTTGTATGGCGAGCATGTCTGGTTCAGGCTATACCCAGAGCAGTCTCTCTTACATGGAGCACTTGAAAATTCATCACAGGTTTGCAGGGGAAAAGACCCTGGGGAAGTAGCCTTATCACAATGTCTTAAAGCTGTCAATCTTGAGATCCCCTCCACCACCGTGTTGCTATTTGTTTGCTGAGACATTGATTTCTGGGTGTAGAACATCTTAAAACGGAAACCATCAGAGGTATTTTACCTGTTTTTCTAAGAATGAATGAAAAAACACCCGCAAACACAATGATGTTTTCTAAAGCAGGGCCCAAAAAATGTTACCTCTAACACGTTCAACGCATTCAAAGGAAAATAAATACCCAGCAAAGGTAGATGCTAGGGGGGGAAAATAATCAACATCATCTCATTCTCTTTTTATGCAGATATTTAAGTATGCACTGTCTGTTAGTGGCATAGACTGTTTTAAAATATGCAAACCAAATAGCTCGTGAGTGTTTGTCTGTTTTCAAGTTGAATATATGTTGGGTTTTTTTAAAAGAAAATGTGAAAAGACTAATTTTGTGATGGGAGAGCTTAGCTTGTGGTTCTTCTTTTCACAGTATGCAGACCCGGGTTCTTCAAAGCTTCACCCCACAGTCCATCCTGCAGCAAATGTCCCCCTCACAGCTACACGCTTGATGAAGCATCCACATCTTGCCTGTGTGAAGAACACTATTTTAGGAAGGAATCAGACCCACCTACAATGGCCTGTACAAGTAAGCATGTGCTTATAGGGTTGCATTTAATCCTTTCAAGCTGTTCCTGTACTGTGACTAGACATTATGATCCTAAATAATGTGCTTTTACAGGCTCTGGTCTGGAGTCTGAACTAGTCTTGACACACTCGTGATGTCACTGGCTTTGTCCACTGTACCCACAGTTACACGAGAACAGACTTTTTGAAGCCTTTTGCTTCAAAAGTTGGCATTAAACCCATGAAGCATTTTTGTAACGAATGAATGCTCCATCTCTTGCCATCTGCTTATGGGTGGACTCAGCCAGCGGCATGGCGTTTAAACATCCGCATCGGTGCGTGCGTGGGTACCGGTGTGGGGCATGCACGCAGAGGAAACCGTGGGTTGTGCTTGTCAGTGGCAGGCACAGCTAGAGTCTGCGTGGTCCTGCTTAGTACCATCTCTTAGCTTGTTTTCAGTAGACAAGCAGGGAGAAAGCCCTACCTTTCCAATCTGCCTGGAGACAGTCATTCTTCAGGGTAGCCTCAAAACTCTGCAATGGAAACTGCTTCTCCAAAACCTGCAGCAAAAATGTAGAGTTTATCCCCTTGGTGTAGGGGGAAGTAGTATAACAAGCAAGTTGGGGTATTGGGAGTCCAAGGTTTAGTCGGTGGAATCAGAATCACTCATTTTGCCCTATTCCTGCCATCTTTGAGCTATCCTGTGAGCTGTACCTTGAAAGTTTCTTGTTCAGCTTATGTTTCAGATACTTAGGGTCACAATTTGCATGCCCCCAGCTAGTCCCACTGAGTGTAGCACAGACCACAGGTTTTGCTGAGCTGGATTTGTCATGCTCTGAATGTAATTTGTGCAGTGCAAAAGTGGTTAAAAAGGGCTGAAGAGAAGCTGAATTACTGAGCAGGAGCAGGCAGAACTTCCAAGGAACTTAAGCGATGGAGGAAAAAGTAGGTTTATGAATCCATGCGTGCTCAGAGCCACTGGGCGATGGTGTGGAGGTGACTTCCATACTGTTTCCTTGCATAATGCAGGTGTGGCTTTGGGCATGGTAGTGGCTTTTTGTGCCTCCATCCCAGTGAATACAGCTGTCCTTCCTAGCTTCCCAAGTTTGCACTTCAAAAAGTGAAAGAAAAAGTTGGAGAGATGCTCTCACAAAGCATGTTGCCTTCGGCAGGTCTTTGCTTGCCTGCAGGAGGCACTCAGAGCAGAAGCTGGGTCCTTGAACTCTGCATTTGCTTTTCACTAGCTGAAGGAGCATGAATCACGTGGCTGTTGGAAGGTGCGCTGCAGGGAAGGAGAAGACAGCCTTAGGCAGCGTGTCAGTAGCTGGTGTTGTCAGATCAAAGTGATCTGGGGGGGCGAGTCATGCAAGCATTTCCCACTTTAATAAGCAGATATGCCAGTGTCTTTTGGAGTGGTAGCTAGGGTGGGTTACAGCGTGAAAAACTTTGATACCAGGGCCTCTTGATGTCCATTGAGCCCCTTGGCCTGATTTAAAAAACGTAGATAAATGAGGGACGATAAGGTCCAGCATCGTATTGCAAAATGGGAATGGAGAGGAGTACTCTGAGGTCTGGAAACACACACAAAATTGGCTTTTCTGTGCAAGCAGAATCAAAGTCAGGGACTGGTGCAGAGTTATGCCAGACTGCCAGTGTCCACAGTGCCTCCTGTCCACCATCAGTGGTGTTGCTCTCTGTCCCTTCTCAGGATGGAGGGATACGCTTCCAGTCTGTCCTGCTGGTGAATTAGCACAGGGAAGGAGCTGCCATCCCTGAGGAAGAGGTTTATGCACACCTGTGACCTGAGCATGGGGCAGGATTTTCAGAGGTGCACAAGCAGGCTTGGCGACGTGCTCATGTTAAAAAGAAATGAAATTCAAATGCCTGTCTGCCCCAGATTTCTGGTGCAATTGAATCTTGTACATAAAGACTATGATTTCTGATTCTGCAAATACCATGGGATATTCTTTTTATGTTTGGGGGGTTATGATTATTTGTTTGGTTTTTTTTAAAGTTTGTTTGGGGGTTTTAATGTTTGGATGGGTTTGTTTCTGGGTTTTTTTTTTTTGTTTTTAAAGCTTACTGTAAGCTAGTCTAAAGTGCAGGCACGGTGCCTGAAGCTGTATGGGGATATGGCTTGGCAGAGTGCCGAGTGCTTCTGGGGCAGGTGAGAGGTTTAATGCTGACCAAGGCACTGCTCAGTTTCTGACACCCACTGCAAACCCCAGTGCAGCAGTTGAGGATGTTGCAGCAACTCTGTTGGCATTCGCACTTACTACCCCAAAAGCAGGATGGATCGTCTGAGCCTTCTTCTTGTGCTTCAGTCACTCTTGCTTTCCCTATGCATTCTTTCTTGGGATCTAATCCATATGTATTTGTGTTGGAGGTGGTGAGGAGGGCCCATGTGCTGCCCCAGCTCAGCTGCAGGGGTGGTACGTTTTGGCAGGGGCAGTAAAGAGTAGGTAGCAACACTAACGTTTTAAACCAGTCCAATTAGATCTGGAAGGGAACATCACATCGCAAACTGAAACACAAGCAAGACAGACTTGAGTCATGATTGCTAGAAAAATATTGCAAGTTTTTGATATGTTTTTATTATTTATTACAGCAGAAGTTAATAATATTCATAGGATTCCCTCAACTTGAAATCTCTTTAATTTTAGAGAATACATCAATGTCTGGTTTTAGGTCTACACCTGCCAAGTCCCCTTGCCAGTTGGTATAGCTATAAAATCACATTTTCCTAATTTAAAGTGAGTGCTTTTCAGTCCCAAGCTGCGTAAGTCTCACCACCACCACCAGCATCACTGAAGAAAACTGCTACACCACTGTCAGCTGCTCAGTTAAGAGTGTGTGTGTGTGTGATAGATAAATACATTTTTATTTTTCCAGTTCCTTAAGCATGTTTTATACGTAATGATTGGTAATTTTGAAATTAACAGTGCTGTGATGCAGTCTGAAATAATTATTACCCTCAGTTAAAAAATGTTTGATCCTGGTGGGCATTTGAGAATGCTCTTAATATTATGTATCTTCCAGGAAGTAATTGTGCTTTATTTCTTCTTAACTAAGTAATCCTAGCTTCAGTTCCTTGCACAACATCTCTTTAAAATGAAAACATAGTTACACCCTTTTTTTCACCCTCTCACCTCTCACAAGTAACCCTACTGCTGTTCAGAGCATACCGGGGAAATATTTTTAATAGTATGACACATGGGACAAATGGAAGATTTTATAATATTTATCGTAATATTCTACTCGCAAAAAGCTTACAGTTGACTTCATTGTGAGTGCGCACATATATATATATATATATATATGTTTGTATCTCCAGGATAATTTCTCTCTCAGGTTATACCTTTAAAATATGTGCATCAGCAAACAAGAAGTTTGCTGTCCCTCAAGAAAAGTACCAGTATCTTTGTCTTCATAAAGTATTTTCCTCTGGTCAGTAAATTGTGGTGCAGGAGGGGTGAATTTTACCTGCTTAGGGTATAAAGTAGCAAATTATAAAAGAAATATATGTATATATATATATATATATATAAAAAAAAGTCAGTAGACTGATATCTTTGTCCTTGACAAAAGGAAGTTGGCAATTAAAACAGACCTTCCTTAGCAGACCTAGGGCTCCCCTCCGAAGGTAAAACCATTCTTTTCTCCCAGTTTCTTCCAGCTGTGATTTATCAAAGTTTTACCCAGGTGAGGTTTCAGGATTCTTCAAGTAGGTCTGTAGACTACTAAAGACCTTTCTCTGAGCCCCTGTGAGAATGTTAATTTTGTAGGTTATGAAGTCCCACTTGCTTCAAAGCACTTCCACTGAAGTTGATGTTTTTACTCATTCAAGAAGAGCAGCTGACTCTTCTGTACAAAGCAAGTAAAAACCTCTGGTGACTTTGCAAAAGTAATAATTTATCCCCCGTAAAGACGCATTGCCCAGTAAATGTTTCTTGTGCCCGAGTTCTTTATTTTGTCCTAGAGTACTGGTAGCAGTAGAAGGGCATTCATCCAGTAGAAGAAAAAATAGGGCAATTTAACCGGTAAAAAACGTGTTTAAAAAACCCACTGAGTTCAATATATAACTCCACACAGCTCCAGTGATTAATTCCATAGTTTCCTTTATGTCAGTATGAGTATGATAGTGTAGAAAGTAGTCCTGACTTAGGCTGTACCTTGGTGTCATTAGCTAAATAGCACTGTGTCCCTGTGGTGCAGAGTGGCTTCTCCTCATACGTAGTGATTTGAAATGTTCACAGAACAAAACAAAGCTGATCTGCCGTTTCCTAAACTAACTTAGCTTTTATCTTCAACGCTTTTCCCCTGAAGGAAAAAAAATATTGGGATTATTTATTTCCTCTGGCAGCAAGTTTCTCATTGAATCGAAACAGCTTGAGTCGAAATCATGACAGTGTTTTATCGGTGTCACCAGTTTTATAGACTTAAAGGGGAATAGGAAAGGGAAATAGAGGAAGACGCTTCTGGTTTATAAGGTAATTTCATTTTTGCAACGCTGCCCATTTTAAATAACGAATTTAAAATAACAAGTTTAATTATCACAACAAAATGAGAAGATGACAGCTTAAAACAGGCTGTTAAATTCATACGGATTTCTAGTTGGTGGAGCTACTTGTTGGGCTCTTTTCAAGGAACTGCTCGTGCGTTTTGACAGCTCCATTCAAACTAAAGGGGAGTGTGTTACCTTCCCTGCTCTACCTCCCTTGGAAAAATCCCAGCCTTTGCTGTATAGCTTCTGGTGGTGTTGTGGCTAAAATCCATCCTGGCTTGCTTTGTTAAATTTTCCCTTTCTTCCTCATTCATTAGCATTCCCTGAATATAAAACTTGTGGATCTCTTGCCTGAGGTTCCTGCTTGTCCTTTTACATTGTCTTCAGGGTGTATCTGCAGCTTACCCTTCATCTCCAACACAAGCCTGTTAAAAATAAAAAGCTTGCAGCACCTGCTGCAAGTAAGCAGTCATGAAGGTATCTCCTTTCCCAGCAGGACAAAGGAAAACAGCTCGCCTTTTACAGGAGCTCTGGTACCTCTGCAGCAGCTGTTCCTCGTTGGGTAGCCTTGCCAGCACCACATTGCTGTCCTGAGCAGGGAGGCTTGGCAAAATAAGCAAGCACAGTGTAGCTAACCAACTGTGATACGGCTTGGCAGGGACCAAGAAGGCTGCCATTGAGTATCTGGATACAGACATGTTTCCAGTGGCCCATGTAGATCACCATCTGCTTTGGGCTACATTTGAGTGTCTCACTTAAATGTGATTTGGATGCCCAACCTTAGGTTTCAGAGTTGCCAAATAGCTGATGGGGGAAGACGGGCGCACGCAGAGGAAAGATTTGGTGTCTGAGTTGAGTACCTAAGTAATGTGAGTATCCCAGTGCGTGTCTTTTTTTAGGACTTAAGGCTACTAATACAGGGGCAGTGGGGCGAGGAGGGGGAATCTTGACCCTGCTGAAGACGACGGTGACTTGGGCAGAGCAAGGATTTGCAGCTCCCTTTGCAGGAAGAGCAAGGAGAGCAGCAGAGGCCATGCCCCAGGGTGGAGCGCTTCTCATGTTGGCTTTGAGCCAGCCCCGCGTCTTGTCCTCCTGTGCAGGTGGCTGCACCCCAATACAGACCCGTTGAGGTGAGGTGGGAGAGCTACAAAACGAATCTCCATTTTCCCAGTTCTTCAGGTGCTGCTGCAAATGGTTCCCATGTACTTTCTGGCACGTGAGCAATGGGGCACCTCTTTTCAGCCTAGAGGGTAGTAGAGAGTTGGATGACTGATAATACTGTTTTTACGATGTGTTTTTCTCACTTTACAAACCAGGACCCCCCTCTGCTCCTCGGAGTGCCATCTCAAATGTTAACGAGACTAGTGTCTTTCTGGAATGGATTCCCCCTGCTGATACTGGTGGAAGGAAAGATGTATCTTATTATATTGCATGCAAGAAGTGCAGCTCACACTCAGGTCTGTGTGAGGCGTGTGGCAGTCATGTCAGGTACCTCCCCCAGCAAACCGGCTTGAAAAACACCTCTGTCATGATGGTGGATCTGCTTGCTCATACGAACTATACCTTTGAAATTGAGGCAGTGAATGGAGTGTCCGACCAGAACCCTGGAGTCCGGCAGTTTGTGTCTGTAAATGTAACCACAAACCAGGCAGGTAAGTGGATCTTCAACCTGGGGAAATGTCTGGGGTGGGAGCCCGAGCCAGTCAGACCCGGTGCAGACCTCCCTTTGAAATGGGTGGAAGTCCCCAGCATGGAGGGCTGGACTGTGGCCTTTTCAAATATGTGTGGGGGGGTGGTTGTGTCTCAGAGGTTATAATTACTGCAGTCTTCAGCATGTTTCCTTCCAGCAGGACATGCTTAGGATTTGTGGCTTTTTCCTTTTACACTGAGCTACTTGGAGGTCCCTCCGTTTCTTTGCATTTTGGTGTATCCACCCACTAAACCAGAAGGAAAACAGTTGTCTCTCCTGTTGGGAAAGGGAAATTTTGAAGAGTTCATTTAGATTCCAAATGCCAATGGTTAAAGTGCCCTAACTTTGCAGTTACCCTAAGGAAATTGTTCTGAGTGGCTTTAGGAAATTTAATTCCTTTTCTGCAGTGTGATGCTAAAGTGACTGGATGCTCAGGCTGGTGAGACAGGGCACATTGTCACTGCTTCTCCAGCACGGTAGGGCTGAGGTGTCATTGCATACTGTGTCCTTATTTGTTTTACACTGTACAGGCAAAGATCATGTAGACTGGTTTGTTCTTTTGTCCAGGGCTCAGATCTGTCAGCCCTTCCTTTGCCCAGTGGCTGAAAAGAGCTCTCACCTTGGACACAGGCAGGGAGTTGCTGCTGTCCCCTGCCATTTGGAGGTGTGATGAGAGGCAAAAAAATGATTACATCTCCTTCCATGCACATCAACACACCAGGCACATCACATGGCTTCTGTAAGCCCTGGAGACCTTTCAATCCTTCTTCTCTTGTCCCTTGTGCTGTGTGTTTTAGGGTCTCTCCTTTTGTCTACCTGGCTTGCTTCCTGCCATTTAATTCAGGGCTCCCCAGCGACACTTGCCTGCTGTGGAGCCCTTCCAGGAAAGTGAACCGGTGGCATTTGGGATCATGAGGACTGTGCTACCAGATCACCAGGTCCACCCTTTGCCTTCTCCTTACAGACAGGGCTTAACCAGGAAACCCAGTGTGGTGTGCAGCATAACAGCTAGATGGAGGTTGACAGATCCTCACTGCAAAGCAGAAAAATGCTGGCTGGAGCAGGGCTGCATGTCATTCCCACTACCCAGGTGCATGTGTGGGCTTGGCAGCCAGCAGCAAGAGAGTGCAATTGCATCGCACTTCATCAGATACATGTCCTGGTAATTAGACTAGATTGTTGAAGTGTTGGACAAATCATTCTGATATATCTCAAGGAGAGGAAGTAAAGGCATGCCAGGGCTGCTGCTGATGGATGTGGCAAGAAATCTTCTGAAGGAACATCAGTGGATGGCAGTATGACACCTGTAGAAGGCACCTGTTTAATGCAGATCCGTGGGTGTCACAGTCCTAATGCTGTTTACTGTTTTCCTGTTGTGAAGGCTGCTGCCAGTAACTCTGTTGTTGGAAAAAGTATATCTTCCTTTTAGTGGGCTTGCATTAGTATTTCATGGCTAGCATCGAATTTTCCCTGATGGGCAGCGTTAAATCCACATAAACCTCAGTAAATGTAGCTGCATGGGAGGAGATGATACATTGCTGATCAGCACAGACTGTGAGGAAATGGTCCTGGTTTGCAAGTTATGTCCCAAACGCCCCATAGTTGCAGCAGAATTTATTCATGTAGCTGCCTTCCTGTGCATCAGGCCAAGAATAACCCCCTTGCACAGTTACCACCTCCAGCCTTGTACTGAAAGGTCTGTTTTAGGAAATGGTAGACCTGTGACAAACATGGCTCATGCTAAGGACAAGTGGGAATGTGTAGCTTCTGGTTCAGTCTCACTGTTTACCCTGGTGGAGCTGCAATCAAGGGAGATAACGGATCAAGCCATGAGTGTTTAATTCAGTGTGGTGTTGAAATCGCATCTGTATGCTCTCGTGTTTGATTCAACAGGAGGTTGAATCAAACCTCTGTCCAAAGCAAGGAGTGGTGACGGCATGTTGGCTCTCTGGCTGGTCCCACCACTTGTTCAGGAGGAGAACCAGGCCTGTCTGCTGGAGCTGGAGCTCTAATATCAGGCGTGCTTCCTAGCAATGTGTTCTTTTGGTACTCCCAGGGGCGATCATCAGTTTTTCCATGCCAGAAATAAAGCAGCCACAGAGGGGGACTTTGGAAATTGCACTAGCCACCAAGCATGGAAAGTGGGTATCTGTTTTCTTAAGGTATCTCCAAAAAATGTCCTTTGAGGCAAGTAATGGAGGCGTGCAGGTGGAGTGGTCCATGCCTGGCCATGCCCAAACATGCTGGATATTCCTCTCTGAAAAAGCCTCACCTGCAGCTATCCTTTCTCAAATAAGAGCAGGCAGGGCACATGGGGCTTCAGGGAGTCTCAGGCCACTCATCTTCCTCCTGAAATTGCCACCACAAGATGCAGCTCTGCGGCCTCATCCTTTCCCTCACACAGGTTTTCTGATGGTATGATTATATTTTTATGAAGGCTGGCATAATGAAGTTGAGTCACTAAAAGTAGTGACACAAGGCCAACTGCAGCAGTAGGAGAAATCCTGCTACAAGAACTACTGGCTGTGGAAAATGGAAAAGTGGCATGCTGTGGGATAGGTCTGGCTGCTGGAGCCCCACTGGCACGTATTCACTAGCCCAGCACTGCAGAGAAATGCCAGGGTCTCTTTTTTTGGTTTGGCTTTTGTTGGTCCCAAAAAGACCGTGCTAATTTCAGGACTGCAGAGAATGTGCAGGCAGCGGGGTGCTGGGCACACCACCTCTTCTGAGCATGGGAGCTTTTGGCAGCAGAAACTACCTCAGGTTTGGGCTCTCGAAGGGATTGCTTCCTGAAAAAAATGTGGTTTTCTCCAAAATAATTTGTCTCCCTTCCTCTCTCCCCAGTTTAAAATAATGAGAAAAAGAATTGGCACTGGCAGTCAGTCTGGCATGTTCAAACTGATGTAATTTTCCTCTGAACTTTTGAAATCAGATTTGGAAATACAGCAAGGAAACAGTAACATTTTGGGTGCAAGAGGAGGCAGATCAGCTAATCTCAGCTGGTGATCCCAGCCTGCTTGTGCTTCCCCAGTCCCTGGGGACCTGAGAGTACTTGGGATGGGACCGGTCCACTGCGGGACACAGTGGCCTTAGGGTCTGGATACAGGACTAGTTCCACTGTTGCTTTCTTGAGATCCCCAAACCTCTGCTGTTTCTGTGGGATTTTGCAGATGTTTTCTGCTGGAAAACATGCATCTAGAAAGGGTGAGCAATGCCACAAGCCAGGGGAGGTGGAAAGTGTGCTGGCCTACATTGTGACTACCCTAGAGCTGCTGCAGGCAGGCAGAGGACCTTATTCCCTTTGGAGGCATGTAGGCTGGCCAAAGCATGGTTCTCCCCTATGGGATTGCTGCAGAATATGTGCCCAAGGGACCTCCCAGCACAGATGGCAGGGAGCCATCTGTAATGCACTCTCACAGCACATTAAAAAGTGTGTCTCATGTGTGTGGGCTGGAGCCCAGTGAATAATTCATAAGTGGCAATGATAGGATTGAGTTAGCCATTCTGTTCTTGTTCATGGTTTTGCTCAAGTTTTCACATTTTTGAAACTGCCACCTATTTACATGGTTTCCAGAGGGCAGTCTGTGTGTGCCGCTAATATTGAAGTTTGCTTTTCAAGTGACAACCACGTGACTCTTTTTCTCTCGGCGATTTCACCAAGCCGGATGATTAAGTAAAGCTGTCACTCTAGACAGAGATGTGCATCTCCCTTGGGGTCTTTTGTCTTATCTACCCTGTATACAGAAAGCACCTACCATGACATCTTGGTCAGAGATGTGTGTCTCTTAATGGATCCATAGGGAGCAAGCAGTTGCGATCCGTGATTGCCTACACACCCGTTGTATCATCATAGAAGCACACTGGGAAGATGCAATGTTTAAAACTTTTCTAGGCGTAAAACCTTCCAAGACTATTCACTTTAAGCCAGCCTAAACAGCAGAGCAATTTTCTTTGCTTCTCATTTCCAGCATCCCCCATGCTGAGCACGGCTTCAGGCATGGAGCTGGCCTGGAGGTGGGGGGTGTGAGAGCAGGGCGGTTCTCCTGCTGGCATCCTAAATACCACAGTCTCCTTTACACTTAAAGACCTTCTCTGTGTGTGTTTCCAGATAAGCCCCCTGCCTGTTTAGTGTTTGAAAAGTCAGAAGCCAGCATTCATTCCCTTTCTGTGACCTGTGTGATGTTTTCAAGCCTTTTGGGGGAGAAGAGGAAGGAAGATCCAGATGTGCTTGTTGACAGAGGAGGAAATAGTGTGTCTAATGCCTCAAGGAGTCCGCATGCCTGAGGCCAAACCAGAGATACAAGTTGCATCCTGTGGTGCAGCAACACTATTGAAGCAAAGGTGTTGGAGGACAGGACGTGGCAACCCATACTGCTGGCTGGGAGGCATTGTTTGATTGTTGCTTGACCAAAAAAACCCGCTAGATGCTTGGAGCAGCTGGAAAGCTCTTGGAACAGAGAGGTGTACTGAGAGCCATGGTCCTTACTCTGGTTGTGCAGGCTGGGATCCTGCAGTGAGGGTGGAGCAAGGGAGAAGGTGTTTTCCTTAGCACTGGGGATGGTACCAGTCCTTGAAAAGCAGCCAAGGGCAATTAAAAAAGGGAAACCTGTAATGTGGAGCTTGTTGCAATCTTATGTCAGCAGCTGTGTGCTCTTGAAACCGATAGAATGCAGCCCTGCACGGTCTTGGAAAAAAACATCAGAATATGAGGCAAGAAGATGGCTGTGCTGGGAAGCATGTTTTTGGAGATTGCCTTTGGCAATGGACAAGTTAAGGTCCTGTAAGGTTTGAGATCTGATTCTGGCAACTTTCAAGTCTCACAGGCTTGTTTGGTTTGGCTTGGGTAGGTGGGCAGCATATTATTTTCTTTCAGAATAACAAAAAATTTCCAAGAGGGTGCTCCAGTAGTTGCAGCACGTTGCATGCATCTCATGTGAGAAGCAAGACTGGTTTTGCAGCTCTACTTTTCAACCAGAACTGCTGACCTAGGGCCTACAAAAGCTTAAGCAGGTGCTTATTTTTTGAAAACTCTCTTTACACAACCAAGGTGATGAGCAGGGTTTGCCTGTAAACATCCATTATAACAGTACTTGATCCACTGAGCTGTATCACCTCCCCAGCAATGGTCAGCAGTGAATACCACAGAAAGGGTATGAGCACAAGGCAGGTGCATACTGATGCTTCCTTAGAGTGCTCTCCAACCTCCAGAGACAACCTTTTTGTGCTTTATAGCCCTTAATGGATTTTTCTCCCATGAATTTGTCTAATCATTTTATGAAGTCCGAGAAAATTTTAGCAGCTGCAGGCAATCCTATATGAATTCAGTATGTCTGATAGTTTAAGCTGTGCTTTGGATTCAGGTTGGTCAGAGAGGAGGTATTAATGGCATGAATAGAGGATTTAAGGCTTGCAATTGCCCATCTATTTGGAAAGCACTGTAATTTAGAGATGCCACTGTAGCTTCCAGTGCGTTAACACAGGTATTGCAGCATACCTAGAACGATTTACTTCTTAAAAGCAAAGTGTAACCTTTCAAAACAGGATAGATGAATACAGGAGTATTTTAATAAGCAGAGGCAAACTAGTACTGCCTCAAAAACCATGGTCTCTATTTAAACCTGGGTGCACCCTGCACTGTAGTGTGTGGCAGCACGGCTGCACCTTGCAGCAGAATCCTTCTGCTCGCTGTGGACACGCTTGATGTCCAAGAAGATGTGAAAATGAGTACTGAGCTGCCAATGAAGGTTCAGGCAGGAAGAGAGAATAATTTTATTTGTGAAGTCCCATGCATATGCTGGTAATCAGCCTCAAGAAGTACTTTGCTTTATTTTTGAATTGTGGTCACATGTAATCAGAGAATGTAATCGTAGGTTGTTAAAAAGCAAACACTCTGGCAGAGCAAGGTAAAACCTGAAAGCCAGTGTTGCACAAAAGGGCTATTGTTTGAATTTCTTTTTTGTGATGGCTGAATTTATTCTGAATGCAAAATCTTCATCCACTGTCCTTTTCCAGAGTCATGAGTTCACCCCAGCCCAGATGGCTGGGTGTCTGCTACCAAATGAATTATGGATCAGCTGAATGTTTTACAGTTTTATTTATAACTCCCCCGTTGGTTATTGCTACTTTTTCATAGTTTGTTATAAGCCATTTTGTTATGTGTGGAGTATTAGAAATACGTGCTTGAATATTGAAAGAATTCTTTGAAATATGAAAAAAAATCACCAAAATTACAATATGACTTTTAGTTAGAGGTCATTTTTATTCTTGAAGAATGTGAGACAACCCCATTGTTGATATAAGATGACATTACAAGATGAAATAAAAGCATTTTCCTGCATCTACAGACAGACCTTTAGATTTTGACATGAAATTAAAACATCTGATTTATAGATTAAAATAAAAGTAGTAAGGAATAGTCATCCCCATCCATCCTCCTCCTAAAAAAGAGAAAGAGAAAGATGCTGAAGTTCTTGCGGTGAGATTCAGTCGATGACATCTGTTGCGCGTTGTACAGAAGGGTGCAGGCTTTACCATCACCCAGTGGCAGTGAGACAAATATCTTTATGGTAAAGTGATTAGTCTCCTTCAAAGCATGCTTCTTGTGAGGCAGTCACATGAGCGACGATAAGCAAATGCCAGGTTATACCTGGGGAGATTTCAACCATGGACTGCACCTGGATGGTGCCGTTCAGCTGGGTACAAGGGAGCAAGAGCTGCCCAAAATACCCCACCTGAGATGCTGCAGCCAGCAGGACTGACACTGGTTGCTCTGTAACATCCCAGAGCCACTGGGGTCACCGCTGGCAATGTAGCCTCAGGGTTGGGGTAAAGGAACAGAGATTGGGCAGCCCAAGTCTAGATTTTGAGGTGTATGAGGAGCAAATATTGATGTTTTCCAAAAACCATAGAGTAGGCTGTGCTGCAATCAGACGTGGTAAGAGCTTCACAAGGTCAGAGCTGTAAGAAACTTGTGGTTTTGCAGAGCACCACTGATGTTACATTGCAAGAGTGATAGTGCTGGTTTAAAATTTCATTTCCCATTTTGATGGCATATTTTTAAAGGATTGCCAAGTAATCTTATATTAATCTAATCCTAATCACCTTAAAATACAGTCTTCAGGGCCAAGGAGTTCTCTTTGTATTGTGCTGAGCACAGTACTTGGCAGAGAGCAAAAGTAAAGCATCTAAAATGGTTTCACTGCTCAGATGACATCAATGTATAGATATTTTTTTTCCATGAATGCAGCTTCTGAATTTTCCTGCTAGTAAAATCCTATTCAGCTCTTTAGTGTCAGTCTGCAAGCTGATAATTCCTTTGTCTGATATGCTATTTCTCAAATTTTAGTATTAAAAGTAGTTTTACATTTTTAACACTCTGCATAGATGATACTTCAGAAAGTGCTCTTAAGACACCAGGACTCAAAAATAGCCAAAAAGGAATGTAAAAATACTTCCACTGCTGTTAGAGAAATAGCAAGGGACTCGTAGGCATTTAATAAACATCCCACTTGCTCTCTGGCTGTGGCTTCTTTACCGTACCAAGTAAGTTCTTTATAATAATCTCCCTCAAAAGTTAAATATAACAGTGGAGGAGCCGGAGTAGTTTGAAGCATTTAAGTTTCAGTAATTGTGCATTGAGTGAGCCATGCTATAGAAACACCGCTCAGGGTATGGTGACTTCACAGGGCATTTCTCCTTTCCCATGCAACTATCGTGCTGATAATATGAATTTCAGTGAGCATGAAGGTATAAGTACACACATGGCAGCATGAAGATTAAGTACACACATGGCAGCATGAAGATATAAGTACACACATGGTAGCATGTACACATTTATGTGTGTGCAAACATGCAGGACACATGCCAGGCAGAAGACGGAGGTTATCCACCCTTGTTTTATGTGGATATCTGTGACAGCTTTGTAAAGCTCACGCTGTTCAGATGCATTTCACTGTTGCTGCCCTTGTACCAAATTGCATGCAAGCCAGGCCCACGTTCAAAGAGGGTGGCTCTCTGTGCTGCAAGACCACCTAACAATTTTCTGTCCCTATTTTCCTCTTGACTGCCTTCTTTTGCCTTGAGCCTGACCTCTCTTTAATAATCAGTTTGTAATTTATATATTTATTTGTTCATTTGGCCAGATTTTTTCCCCTCGGTTGCCAGTGCACCTGGTGTCTGCACCCACGGAACAGGATGGCTTCTGCACCTCGGGAAGGATTTTGCTGTATCCAAGCTGCGCTCCAGTTCACAATGTGCATGAGTTACAGGTTCCCAATTAGTATTTGGCAGTTTTAGGCTGAAATGCTTTTCTCCCCTGGATTGCTTGTTATTGAAGAGGCACATTTCAGCGAGACTGGGAAGGTTTTTCCACATTTTCTACTGTGGTTGCTATTACAGTGCTATTCAACAGCAAATCCCTTGCTCGTTCCCCAAAGGACCTCTGAAATGCTACTTCTGGCACTTGTATTTCTTGCAAAGGGTTAATGTAATAGCAGTAAGAGGGCTGGCAAGTGTATGGGCCAGGGAAGGGGGGGACACTGACACTGGGGAGCTCTACCTGGAGAGCCAGGAGCAGTGCCAAGCTGACAGACAGCCCAGCAATAAACCTTGTTTCTTCCACAGCAGCTGGGCCAAAGTTCAGCTACATGCAAATACTACAAAAAGCTCAAGAGTTGGAAGGCTTTAATTAAAATGCACTTCAGATGTGCTCATTTGCTGGCATGGTAGAATGCTTTCTGCATCTCATGGTCCTGGAGGAACAGGCCTGATCAAAGTGAGTAACTGATGGGATTTCTGGCTAGATCAGTACAATAGAAATCACCAGAAGGAAAGCATTATTATTTATGTATTTTCCTGCATCCACAGAATATGGAGTCTGATCAAAAGGCCCTGTACAAATGGATGCAGGACACCCACTGGCTATGGCGGTGCTGGGTGAGGGGTTTTCTGCTGCAATGCAGCAAGCTGGGGCAATGCATTGCTCTTTGCTGAGAGATGCTGAGCACTTCGGCCAGATCCTATAAGTGCTTTGGCTTGGGCAAGCCTTGGAGAGAGCACTGCTCAGTAGAAATTGATGGGAAAAGTTGTAAACTCTCTTCTGCATTCGGCGAAGTCCACCCTGTGGGTTTTGGCCAGGGGTAGCGGGCAAGTGAAGTGGTAGAAGGGGCCTTTTCCTCCTGAACCCTTAGCTCTGCAGGGCTGTTGGCAGAGAGAGATGAAGATGCCTCACAAGCAAATTTGCAGAATTAGGTGGAAAATGCCGGTGGAGGGCACCAGCACCCACTCACTGCCTTCCCAGGAATACACATCGCAATTGTCCCCCGTGCTTCTGCATCCTGCTGTGCAAAACTTGTGCATCTTTGCTGTTTGTCCCTAAATGAGATGAAAAAAAGCAATGCTGAATCAGGTAAAACCAGAAAACTGGGCTTGCCCTCCCTCCTTGGGTTTGCAAGCGTTTATGGGACCCTGTGTGCAATTCCTTCATAGCTTCTTCCCAGCTTTCTGCAGTCTGCCTCAATCCAAGGAGAGAAAGTGGTCTCAGCCAAGTAGATTATTAATTGCGCTATCTCCTGAGTTGTCTTTCACACAGTTCAGCATTTGTGTGGCTTATTACAGGGGACTGATCAGTACCGCACTGTTATCCCGCCATCTCCAGGGCTCTGCTTTCCCCACGATGGGTTCCTGCCTTGGATCATTAAACCACACAGCTCCGTGGTTCTGCCTTGTACTCCTGAGGGGTAGCACCAAGAGCGTGAAATCGCTTGCTGACCTTGCTGGAGACTTACAGCGTGAACCTCTGAACGCCTGGCTGTGCAAGGACAGTTTCCACAGAGAGGTGCTCTCACCCAGTTCAGTAAACTGGAAGACTGTCGCTGCAGAAATGAACAGGTTATTGAATTTATTGTACATTTCTTTGTACCAGGTGCGACTCAGTCCCTACAAGGAGATGGAAAGGAGCTGGAGGATGGCTGGGCAGGGATGCGCATGAGGGCACAGACCCATCTTCGCCTTTTTCAAAATAGCAAAGCTGGGTGTGCGTGAAGGACAAAATGCCTTGTGCTTTCCACAGGGCTGATGAGGACACAACCCTTTGCTATGTGTTGGCTAAGGCTTCGAGGGGGACTTCTGCCAGGGTCAGATAGCCTTGCAGGGCTTCAAGTGCTATTTACAACCCCTGCAGAACATCTCTATAAAACAAAACAAATTGCCATAAAGTAGTCAGGCAGTTGATAGGTATTGCTTGTGCTCAAATAACAATTGTGCATCTGTCGTGGCCTCACACTGTTCCTGTATCTTCTGATACTAGTCAATGAATGATGACTGCTGTTTTAAATTCTGTTTGTATAGTGTCCGGTTCTTCGTTTAGGACAAAGCATGGATGCAAAATACATGGTCATTATGCAAATGAATACAGTAAATAAATGCAAGTTGGCTCAGCTTTCTTGTATCCAGACCTGATGTATACAGCATCATTGGAAGGGGTGCCTAATGTCAGTAAATTGCTATTTCATTGCCTACAGCTTATACGCTGTCTTTCATCAGGGAGGTTTTTCAGGCATCTGGTTTGTTCATGGGGAAACTGAGGCATGGAGGAGTGGTGTGACTGGCTAGAGGGCATATACCAGGACTGGGACTCTTCTTGCTGCTCCTGTGTCCCTGCTGAGCCCTTCCCATTGCGCTGGAACCCTGAGCTGCATTGGAGATGTTTCCTAGCCTGTTTGCCAAATTGGCTTTAAGAGCAGATGAGAACGGCTGGTCAGAGACCACGGGAGATGGGCTGACAGGTGGCTTGTTGGATTTTGGGTTTTTTGGGCGGTTGTTTTTTTTTTTTTCCCTGAATTGGTTTCAGTATTACTGTGGTTTCAATTTCACTGCAGCATGAAAAATAGAAATGTCAGTCAACAGTATATTTATCCAAAGCGTTTAGTGAGCTGAAGTGTGCTGAATAGCTTGGGGAAAAGTGTGGCATGGGGTATGTTTGCTCCCAAATCTTAATTGCAGTAGTGACAGTTCCCTTCTTCCCTCTTTTACACCATCAGTCAGGAAAGGCAGTCTTTGATCCGAGTCCAGCTGAGTGCAAGGTATTGCCTGCAATACATTTGGTTGGTGAACTGTGCTTTGTCTGCTAAAAGCAGAGCTGTTAACAATGTGACAGTGTCCATTCCAAGTGGTTGCAAATTCCAGTACCCAGGGAATTAAATGCAACTGAAATCCCTATCCTTTTGACTTTCTATCCAGCAGGAGAGCAATTGCTACCTCTTCAGTAAATATGCTGGGTTTTATTTGGCCTTTGGCAGTAATAGTATTTAGAGTAGCTTGGCAACTATTCACTGGTTAGGGTCCAACAAAAGCACTTAACAAAACCAAGTGATCGCAGTAATGAAGTGCTAAAGACGCTGACACTTTGTTTATCCTCTTGAGAGCTTAGCAAAGATTTCAGCGGCTCCTCCCGGTTTCTCTGCTTCCCTTAACTGTTGAACTTGGATCATTAGACAGCATCTACCAGGGGCTTGTGAGGGGGCTGCCTCCCAGCCATGGCATCACCGCCCAGGGCTGTGTCAGGCTGTCCTCCCCTAGGATGCTGCAGTCTGGGGTCGCACATCCCTCTGCTCCCCAGCCCCATGGCTGAGCCCCAGGCAGGTGCCCAAGGGGCAGCACGGGTGGTTTGATGGGTCAGGTCTCCTGCCTCCGTGTCTCTGGCTCCAGCTACTCTGCCTCATAGAAGTGATGATGTACTTCTGGGGACAGGGCATGCACGTGGCTCCGAAACCATCGGAGCCTGGAAGGTCTGTGCCCTTTTCCATAGCAGGAGAGATTCGGTGCCGCATCCAGAGCAGTGCTCCAGCATGCACAGCAGCCACCTTCTCCCTTTGCCAGGTGGGTGCCTGAAAACTGTAGAGATGCCTCGAGTCAGACGTTTTTATAGATGCTGTTTGGCTAAATCTGGGAGTGTTTTCCGCTCTGAGAGAAGCAGCAGCTATTTTTCACAGACCAAATTAAGCCACCTGTTGGGTTAACTGGGCTTCATTTGGTCCCCGGGCAGCCCTACACAGCCTTTAGGGCCCAAAGGAGGCTTTGAAGTACCACTGAATTTTATTGTTAATGTCTCAGTCATTTGCCCTGAATGGAAGAGGGTATTACTTTTCACTCGAAGGCATGAATAAACTCCCCAGATTGCAGGACATAATCCCTCTTAAAGGCGAGTTAAAAGCGCTGTCTGTTAATACAGATGGGAGGAGGCAAGAAACAGGAAACCTGGTGCAGAGCTGTGCCTAGGACTCCAGCTCTTCTCGAAAGCGCTGGATTTTGTTCAGTGCTTAGAAACAGAATAAATCAGATGAAAGGAAAGGAGCTGATGACAGGGTGATACATGTGTCGGAGAAGGGGAGGGAGTGGCGAAAGAAAAGCACATAATGTGGGTGACTTTAATTATGTGGAAGGTGGGAAGATTGACTTCCTCATCCTGAGCAGGGTGTGTGAGAAGATACATTAGTCTATATTCTATCAGGGGTTGATGAGGTCTTCTCGAAGATGTTAGTAGCTACTTGGGAAGAAAAAAGGTGCACTAGCTGGCAGTATTTATGAGAGCTTTAATTACATTTCACAGACTGAGTTCCAATTAGAAGGGAAAGAGGGGGGAAAAAAGAGGAAAGAAAAGATGTACAGCATGTGTTAAGAGCACAGTGATAAATCTGTGACTAAGGATAATGGTAAACAAGGTAACTGTACATCATGGCGTCAGTTGCACACTTAGATTTTTACGTGTTTATTCCAACTTCCCTTCCCACCCACCCCCTCCCATCATAAGCAAAATGCTCCTAAAGGGGTCAGACACAGGCCTCCGTTACTCATCTTCCAAGATGGAAGTCAAAGATCATTTGCAATTGCTGCGGTACAGAGCTTTTTTTTTTTTTTTTTTTGCCAAATCATTAACTGTATCATAAAACAGCACTCCAGAACAGGCAGACAGAGACAGATCACAACATTTGTCTCTGTGCTTGTGTGAACAGTGGGAAAATACTGCTATCATTAGTGCATCCTTTCACATGGTGTTTAATGCTGCAGGTTCCCACACTTAGAATCATAGAATGGTTTGGACTTGGTTCACATTATCCTTGTTACAATCACACCTAACCAGCTTCTTACCCAGATGACCATGGTGTCTATTTATTTTGATGTCAGGAGGTAGCACTGAAAGGGGAGATAAATTGCTCAACACTGGCTTAATTCTCTTCCCACTGTAGTCAGCCAGGGACTTTGCCATTTACTTCACTGCAAGGACAGTACTTTCATGTCTGAGTGGCTTTGGCACAACTCTCATTACAACGCTCTCATGTACCTTGGAAAGAAGCTTTTCTGTACTCTTTACTTGTGGTATAAGCTGTTTGCCAGTATCTCCACAGATGATGCAGGTAAGAGATGTGTTTTGTCTAATGACATTGGCGTTAAGGCACAGGGAATATCTTGGATCTTGTGGTGGTGTTAATTAAAGTAAAGGTAGGTCTGCAAATAGCTTGTTACAAACACTGAAATCCTGGCTGGAGAATAGCAGGAATTTGCTAGTGAGATTGCTTTCATTTCAGATAACATCATTCCTCCCGCTGATTAATAAAGGGGCTAACAGTGTTTCTCAATAGCAGTGAAATGGCTGCAGTGAAGCCCTGGCAGTCCTTCATTGAATGGTGGTTTTTGCTCTTCTGTAATTCCACGATCACACTTGGAAAGTTGGAATGGATCAAAGGAGAAAACTCCCTTTTCTTTGGTGATGTCAAAACCAAAATCCTTGTTTATTTAAAAGTAGCTGTGTCAGGAGTAAGGTATGATGGAGTATAATTGCAGAATTCTTATTTGGTAATTAGTGTCTTGCAGCCATCTTAATGCTATTAAGAAAAAGGCATAATTGCACATAGGATGCATATATTTATAATGGGAGCTGGCACTTCAGACCGTTAGGAAGTATCTGTAGCTTTGCTTTATGCTGCGCACAAATTAATATGGTTTAGGAGACTTAAGAGTCTGTCAGAGAGATGCTTCCGAGTGGGTGTACTGTCAAGTGGTAGGAGGGCACCTGGAGAAGGCACCAGATGTTTCCCATAGCCCTGCTACAATAACATTATAGGTCTCTGATATTCATGCATTTCCAGAGGTTTGCTGGTTGCTGGCTGCAGTATTCACCACTGCCTACTTTAGATACAGACATAAACAAAAAAAGAAATTGGTGAGGGCCACGAGGGAGTAGGGTTCATCTCCATTTGAGCTCTGTCACATAGGGTATTTCTGCACGCCAGCGTGAGAGGAGAGAAACCTGGACTCCTGGGCACTGCTGGGAAGAGGCTTGCCTATGGAATAACCCCAGCCACGTGTCACAGGCGCAGAGCTCTGCAGCCTTAAATGAAAAAATTGTTTTTGGGGATTAAGCCTGTTCTCTTGTCAGCCCATGAAAGAAAGTATAGCTGCAAGCAGGTTACTGTGGAAATAAGCAAGGCTGGAAGTTATGGCTAGGAGTAAGACAGGAACAACTTGCCAAGGGAAGAGGATTTTCAGTAGAAGATCATCATTAGCAGCTCAGCACTTAGGGCTTTTTAATTAAACGTGTTTGGGAAGGGGTGGGTGGACAAGGAGGGTCTCACGGTAGAAATTGTTTAAGCCACAGACCTAAAGCTATTGCCAAAGATGAGGTACACGTTTCAGCAGAACATGTTAACTGCGAGCCTTGTGGTGCTTTGCGAGAGACGTGAACATTCCTCCCACACCTTTTACAGGCTACAGGAGAGGGTGAGGTGATTTCTCCCAAGCTCACCCAACAGTTCAGCAGCAGGGCTGGGAAGAGACCAAAAGTCACCAGGGTCTGGTGGCACTCTGCTTCACTGGAGTCAAGGTTGAGCCACAAAGTTAACTTAGTCTATTTGTGTCCTTCTTTCTCCCCCATGTTTCTTGACTACTTTTTAGTGCTCTGCGCAGGAATACAGCGTTAGGGATTGAATCTTGGGTGTAAATCTGAGCCCTTCCCTGAGGAGGACTGCTGAACAGTACAAGATCATAGATAGGATCTCTTCCAAAATAGAAGAGTAGATTTTTTCTGTGTTAATCTGCAGCTGACCATAGGTCCAAGTGGTCTTCTGTTTCATTCATGGCTTTGGCTAACTCAGTACCTGGAGGGGGATGTATGATGTTTCCCCTTCCCTTAGTGGATCAAATTCTTGTCTTAGTTGTATGGAAGCTACTTCTGATGAAGTCAGTGAGTAGTCTCTCATGCAGATGAATACAAGGTATGGCCTGATGTCTCAGGTAGATTTGATCTTGCCACTTTTTCCTCTGCATGTCTTCACAGCTGCTGCTTGTGTTTCAGTTTGGGCTCTAGAAATTTTGGCTCTAAACAAATTTTGCCCGAGGGTGTCGAGAAAGCAAGATTCTCTGGTGAATGAAAGCATAATTGTTTTGATTTTCATTCTTTTAACAATGCAGCGTCTTGCAAAACTGCTGTTTTCCCCACAATTTTCTGAAAATCCCTTTGCCCAGGTCATTAATGTATAGTCATAGTATATGATTTGACATGCCTTACTGAGGAAAAGATGAAGCAGAGAGCAGCAGATCTATTATTGGGTCAGTGACTGAGATATTTTTTGAGTTCCCGGAGCTTTATCATAGTGACCGTCCTGGGTCTTGTCAGTAAAGAGATGATCTCGAGAATTAGATCACTGAGATTATAATATACTGCTGTGTTAGACAAGATTCATAGTTGAGAGAGGATGTGGCATTTAAAGGCCCTTTTAAATGTCACATCCAGGCTTTAAAGGCCATAGTCTCAGAATAAACAAAAGAGAACACAGCTAGCTCCAGCAGCTTTAAAATGAGCAGCACTCAAGTGATGCCAGTGGGAACTCGCAGTCTATGTTTATGCAGCAGATATAAGACTAAGTGGCCACTGGACGCCATGCAAGGATGGTAGCGGTATCTTTCTTGAGATACAAGGTAAGATGTGCCTACGCGGTCAGCATACCTTTCATTTAGCAGGAAAAAGAAGTACGTAATAAGAAGTTCTTATCAGGGCGATGCACAAGAAGTTTGACAGGCATTAATGGCTTGAGTAATTTTGGTTGGAGTACGATAAATAAAAGGATTGTGTAGCGCATGAGGTAATATATGTCTCTGCAAGCAGTTGCTTGGCAGCTGTACAACTGGATGGGATTTTTTTTTTTTTTCTTAGCTATGTAACATTTTGAATGGATGATAACACTAAGAAAAATGTATTTCCACCTTTCCCAGATGCATTCATCACTGGTAGAAAAAGGCCCTTGGGAGGGTAATCCATGAAGCTGAATTCTGTACACTGTAGTTCTATATAGTATGAAAATGTGTGTGGACAGTTTGCACTGATCAGATGTGATAGTTCAGTATCTGCAGGCTTTTTAAAATCAGGCTGGTTTTATAATTTTTATAGACTGATAAATGTTGCCAAATTGCTTGGAAATTCACTGACAGTCTTCAAGGGACATTCAACTTTAAAAGCATACTTGAAGCATACACTGTTGCTTAAGGCTTTTCTTGATTTTTTTCTGGATGACTCATGGAAGCGTGCATGTATGTGCATCTATATTTAAAAGTGCCCTTTTCTATTTTGTTTTTCAGGTTCTCAGCAAGTAACTTGTATTGATTTTAATTTTTTTTAGTACTTTTTGTCTTCAGTACTGATTTCTAGAACAAAGTTCAGTTATCTCTTAAAATGTTGTTGTTGGTTTTTTTAAGCAAGTTTACCCCCTTTTTCAAATTGTACCCATCCTTTACTCAAGCGACATCACTATTAGATACGAACGTGGTTTTGTAATTAAGGACACAGAACAAGACGGGCAGTACTCCAGCAAGTCACTGCATGGTGAAGTTTGGTAATCTGCCCCAGGGGTGAATCATTATTGATTTAAAGGAAGATGAAAACACAGTGGTGTTTTGTGGGAGGGCTAAATTACCTCTTCTGGCCTTAAAAATCTAGGGATATTGATTTTAAATTGATTATCTTGGTTTACCTGCTGCCTATTAATTTGCAAATTCAAGTTAAATGAGGATAAAACATGTTCTGGTTGAGTCCAGTGTATTTGTACAAAGTTTTAACTACACAGTTTAAAATATTGCTCTTTTTGTTAAGCCTGCTTAACTGTGTATAGCTTTCTTAGAGCACCTCACGTTTTTTTGAAGCCAGTCTAGCAACGTTTGAATACTTCGCTGTAATTGAATCCTGATGCAAACCCAAGTTTTTGTTATTCTTGCATTCACTACAGTGACCTTGATAGTATGAATGCATCACCTTTGCTGATCCTTGGAAGGTGGTCCCGTAAAAATGGGATCAGTTACGTGCATTGCTAAGATCCCATTTTCAATGCAACTGAATTAAAAACAGTTAGAGCTAGTTAATGGACTTTCCCCTTGTATAGAAAGGAGGAAATAAACAAAGGAGAATAGAAGCTGAATTGTTTGAGGGGCGGTAATCTCTGTTTTGTTTCTGCCGTAGATCGGGGATGATCAATTATCGTGTCAGAAGGCGGAGAAGCTAATATACCCCAGAATCTACACATAGTTATTTAATCATCCTGCCTGATGCATAGCATTCATCATTCACGTTTTTAATGCCACTTACTGTTATCATCTCACATTTATGCAGGGCACATTTAAGGAGAGAAAAGTCATCCTGATAGGCAATGTCCTGGGGAATAAAATAGTGGAGAAACCCGTAGGGTTCGGTAGCGGGCTCTTCAGTCTAAGGAGCTTGAGCCCTGGCCCCATGCAGACAAACTGTTGTACATGTCTGATCTTGAGATGACAGCCCTGTGGATGACCTAAGTTGTGGTCTGAAGGAAAACCTTAATGAACTCCCATCTGTGCTGTGTGGGTAGCCCTCAGTGGTGCTGTAAACTGCTTTCTTCCAAGAGTAAGTGGGAGCTAACATCATCGTAGACCAGTGAAGAATGTAGGCAAATGCCTGTGAGCAGCTGGTATTTATGCAGTGAGCTCAAGTAGTCACCCCATCCTGTCACCTGCTGGGTTTGGACTACTTTCAGCCATCTTCAAGGTGCAATTGGAACCAACCACTGGATGAGGTCAGCACTTGCAGCGGGAAGGTCGGTCAAGGGGGAGTCAGTCGTAAACATGCAGGGTGATACCAAACAAGGAAGTGGTTTATGTATTGCATGTAGGGAGGCATGCATATACATATTTTCTTTCCTCACTAAACTTTTTGGTGGTCTAGTCCATGCACTGAATAAAGATGAATGTGAGAGAGTTGGAAGGAGTAGGGCACTTGTTTAGGTCTGTCCAAGACATCCACTTGTTCAAGTTGGAGAACAGAGCCAAGAAACTCCTCTGAAGGAGGAACCCCCAGTGACTGATCGTGTTGAAATCCCCTTTTCCCTTCTAGCAGTTACGAAGCTGAGAGGAGGTGAGTGGTCGTGAACCAAAAGCGAAATCTGGATGCAGTGAGACTGGTCTCTCCTCCATCCTTCTGTAATGAGGTCTTGGGAATGCTGGGTGAGACAATGTCACCAAAGCCTCAAGATACATTTGAGAGTGCAGCTTCACAAATGCTTACTGTGAAGCAGTAAGTTGCATGATTCCTTGAAGCCTCTTCCTAGCCATATCTAGAAATAGTGAAGCCATTGTTTTGTGTCAGAGCCAGGAGATCGATGGATCTAGAATGTGGATTTTTTCCCCCCAGTGCTTCAGAGAGTGGCACTATTGGAAATGCAAGCCAAAAAGGCAGAAAATTCCCACTCTGCTATCCTGTGTGCATGTATCTCTCTTAATTTTTGATCAGACATACCCACAAAGCAGTGAAAAATACTATTGTGGGAGGACCAGCCCCCAACCAGTGTCAGTTGCGTTAAGCAGCATGTTGCAGGCAGAAACCTGTTTGACCTCAGTTCTGATGCTGAGGAGAAGCTAAAGACATGTTCATTTATGCATTAGATGTTCAGCCACAATTTAAAACATCTGAAATCTCTGTTGGGACCATTTAGCTTTTGGATGGCAATCCCACCCTAGGAAGCTCAGGCTGTTTTCCTGTTCGCACGGCATCGCCCTGACTTTCCAGAGCACGTGGTGACCCAGCTGAGTAGGCAAGCGCTGAGGACATACCCTATCAGCAGTAGAGGGGAAAAATTGTGCTGGAGAGTCCCTGTACAGTATGCAGGTTGGGGCTTTATGTCAGAATTGTTCTCGAGTGTTCTTGAGTTTGTCTCTAAATCCTTTTCAGCACCTTCAGAAATCAACTGTACTGGAAAACCTGCCATATTTTGTGAGAAGAAAGTCTGTATTTGCTTCCTGCAGGAAAGTAATACCTCTGCAGGGCAGGAGAGTCAAGAGCCATGCCTGCTTACACAGCTGCGTTTATCCCATGCAAAACACTGATGTTCATCCTGGGCTTTGTGTTGCTCAGTTGTGATCTCTGCAGTTTTGCCTCAGCAAAGCAATTTAACACAGCGCTGGTCTTTAAGCACGCAACTAGTGCTTCTGCTTGGAAACAGAAGTTGGAGAGAGTTATTAAATTATGAAAATGAGCCTTTACCACAAATTTCCCCGTAATTTTCCTTTTTGTCACTCATGTAGGGTTTTGTTCAATGTTTGAGCTCAGCGTGGTGTCACCAAGTTGCTTGTGATTTAAATAGAAGAAGCTGGCTGCCAGGAGTAATGCTTGCAGGTATTCCGTCTTTTCTTTATTTGCCTTACAGCAGTGCCTGCAGGCCAAAGCAAAGATTGTGCTGGCAGCATCTGAATAGTTAGTTCCTGCCCCTCAAGTCAAAACAGATAAAGGAATTATCATTATCTTCATTGCACAGATAACAGCAGGGAAGGATGAAGTGACTTGCCAATGGTCATGCTATGAGTCTCTGGCAGAGCTGGAAAGCAAAGTATTATTCCTCTGGTCTGATGCTTTTATCCCAGTGCCATCCTTTTGTGTGACTACCTACTTTCAGCATTTTAGACTTTTTCCTTAATGTCTCCTGGCACAAATGTGTAGGCTGGTAAATGGCATGAAATGTATGTCTCCCAGATCTCTGCCTTTCAAGATCCTTTTTATTTTTACCACTCACCTTATGATGCCCAGCTGCCTTTGTAGAGCGTTGTGTCTGGAAGAATCTCAGGATGTGCTCATCTAACTTGCTTTAGAACCTCCAAAGACACAGATGCCACAGGTTCACGGTAATTTTTCCTGGTGCTTCATTACTTCTGTCCTTAGAAAGCTGTTCCTAAATTTAATTCTCTGCTTGTCTTGCTCCAGAGACAGCAGCCTTTTACTTATTTGAAGACTCTCATTCTCTTTCAGTCTCTTTTTCCCTGGGACTGAAAAGCTTTGCTTCTTTCTTTCTCTGTTCATAGCTTTCTCAGCTTATGCTTGTTCTCTGATTCCCTCTTGGATTCCCTCAAAATGCACCATGTTTTTCCCGATGTTCCAAGTGCGGCACAGTACGGAGCTGCCAACTCCCTTGAGCACTTTCCCCTTCTCCCCTAGGAGCCGGTAGGTAAGTTCTCTGCCTCCTGGGAAGCCCTGGGTTGAAGCTGCAGCTCTTCTTTCTTCCTTTCAAAGGGGCATTGCACGGTCCCATGTTTCGCACTGCAAAGGTTACCCTTCAGGAAGCTGAAGGTACTGAAATTTCCCTTGGTAGCATCAAGAGATGTTTTCCCAAGCACCTGTAGTGTACTTTGATCTGTGCTGAATTTGCTAGTTAGCTTCATTTCGATGCTTGGAACCTGAGATTTTAGGGCAAACGGTACCTGTGGTCACACTTAAGTGCCAAAAGACTGTGCAGGATGTCTGGCTTGGCAGCAAGGATGAGATCTGTTAGATTTTGTCTCTGTTTGTCTGCCATTTCTCTTAAAAACAGTGATAGCCTGGGCAGTGTTTGCCCTGATCCAGAAAAGCCACTGTCAGTCTGAAACCAAGGACAGGATGGGAATGGGTTTATGGATCACAGCTATATACAAGCACAGGTATACAAACCTTTCCATTTCAGCTCTAGTCACTTTGAGGTTTTGCTATTCCAGGTTTTTGTTCTAATGTAACCAGTTTGATTTTTATTTTTTTAAAGAATTTTATTTTAAGCCTTCTAGTCCTCATTGGGGAACTTGTTTATGGAAAGGGTCTGGACCATGGTTCTGTAAAGCTGTGGCCTGGCCAGCTGAGGGCCCTGTCAGAGATGGTGGGTTGATGCTTTTCTCCCATTTATGAATGAGTTGTGAGACAAGAACAATGGTGGTAGGAGGGACCAAGTACCACAGGAAATCCAAAACTAGCTACGACAGGAGTTAAGGAGTTGGCCCATTCTTCCCTATGCCATGCTGCACCTCTTCAGTAGCTGTTCTTCAAGTGGAAACATAACGAATTTATTTGGCCGCCTCTGATTTCACTGGAGTGTTTAGTAATTTGGCTTTTAATATTAGAATTCATCAGCAAGACTGATTGGTGTATCATACAGAGTGGCAGGTTTGGCAGAGAAGGAAATTTCCCACACAGTTTAAAAATGGTCCATGAATTTACCGCATTTAGAGTTTAATAGCAGCTGGAAGAAGGATGTAGCAAGTCTTGTATAAAGGAAGGAGCCAATATAGGAATTAAGAAAGTGAGTTATGGTAGGGAGCAAGAACATGCACGTTTTATGCATTTTATTCAGTAGCTATGGTTTTGTTTTGTTTTTAATGGCATGTGGTTTTTAAAAGGAAGCTTTTGCTTAAATGCAAATAAGATATTAGGTTACTAATGATAGGAGAGGTGCTTATAAGTGTGCTGGAAGCTAACCTGATAAATGCACTCAGTAATGAGGATTCTACTGCAAAATGCTGAGCCCTGTGGCTATGATCCAGCAAAGTGCTGATAGTGGTAGTACTCATGCGCTTAAAGTTAAGCATTTTCCCAAAACGCTTGATGGATCAGAGCTGGAGTCCTTATCACCTTGCTAGGAGTGAATTTGTAGTAAGAGTCTTGTGAGTCAATAGCATTTATTCTTAGGCTTCACAACTAAACCACTAATGGAATATAGGGAAATTACAGCTCTTCTGTGGTGTGAAGGAGTCTGGCTCTGGTCTTAACCACAAAGTGTTCCCCAGCTTTGAGAAAAACTTAATATCTTGATTTCTAGAGGCCCTAGAAAAAAACAAAAACACGTATTGCAACCCCCTGTGGATCTGTGCCCTTTAGGAAAATAATCCTTCACGACTCTTTTCCCTGCTCTGGCAACCCTTCATCTCAGGTACGCCCTGGCCTCAGGTGCAAGCAGCTGCTAGGGACAGCAGAGAGCCCTTTTCCCTGAGGCCAGGCAAACAGTGGTGTGCTAATGTCTCCCTCTCCATCCCTGGGATCGGGATAAATTACAGCCCAACAGGAGCTGTCTGTGCCGGTCTTGAGGCTGATGCTGCTGTAAGTACAAATGAATGTATGCTAGGTCTGGCAGTTTCAAAGAAGTTTCCCAAAGAACGAAGTATGACCATGGCCAGTCTTGCTGGGCCAATTTTTAACTTTTTATATATTTTTTTAAACAGTCTGTAGCTTTATGAAGGGGATTTTGCACCACAGCATCTGTGACTCTGGCTTTGGAGTCCCCGCAAAATACAAGCGTCTGCAAGTGTTCAGGTTTCAAGGGAAAAAAATTACCTTGATTGATGTTACAGTGCATGGTGCCCTTTGTAGCCTTCATTCTATAGACAGTCCTTAACATCTCATACACCAATGTTCCTGATAAGGTGTTGAATGTGTTTGTTAAGTGAACAAACTGGAGGTAATACTTCCCATCTCTCGAGATGAGTGTGCTCAATATTCTACAGTTGTCTATGATAAGTCTTCTCGGAAATCACAAAATAAATGAAAATAACAGAGTACAGAGGATTGCTTGACAACTGAAGTGCCAGGACATTTCTCTAAATCCCAACAGTGGGCATTTCCAGTGATGACCGTCCTAGTTAGCTTGCACTATCTGGACGTAAGCTGCCACTAATGCCATTATTCTCATTTAAAATTTTTATGATTGCTGAAGGGGGGAGGTCCTATCACCTGCAATTTTCTCTTGTGATATCTGGTCATATTTTCCTAAAGCCCTGTTCCTGTGTGTATGTGAATCTTCAGGCAGCTTCCACTCTTTAAAAAGAGAACGCATCTCGCAACCATGATTGCCAAAAGCATGTCTGTACAGCTCTGTAAACAGGAGGCAGATGGCAAGGATCCAATTCATTTTTTTGAAATCATGTGCTTTTAAGAGTCTTCCCTAAGATTATGCAGTGTTTGGAGGTGGTGGTGATATATGATAGATTTCATTAAATATTCTGGCTCTGCTCTGTATGGGGTGATGCGCACATGAGGAATGACAAAGTAGTCTTGCCCCAAAGGCTCTGTAGTTTAGTGCCCAGATTCTGAGATGTCTTTAGGTTCTGCTAGTAATCCTGTTGCAATTGCAACATTAATAGCTATGTCACGGTGTAGCTTCATTATGCTAAATTTTTTTGAGAAGTTATTTGCTTTTTTTTTTGTGGCAAAAGCAGTGATTTTTTGAAACATTCATGCAATCAGCAACAGGGCATACAGAAAGGTGTGCTGGAGGTGAGACATTGCTATGCCTACCTTGGTCACCTCCACAAAAGCAGGCACTTCAGCGAGTCTTAAAAATATTTTGCTGAGGAAGAATACTTTGTGAATGGCAAAGCTTGCGTTGGCTGCATCCGCTGTCCTTGAAGAAGTGTGTGTTGAGCCCTGCTTTCTTACAACTGAGAGGAAAAGACTGCATAGAAATGCTTTAAAGCTATGCATTTTACCCTTTCCGTAACTTAGGCATCAATAATCAGCAGTCTTAATAACAAAGTATATTTTATTGGTACATTTTTGTAACACAAGTTAATATAATGAGGATTTGAGTAGTGATTTTGTACATGCAGTGATACTGTTCTCTCGCTATTTGTTCTTTTAATACCCTTTTACAGGAGTAGCTAAATATCATGGAGTGTTTATCAAAAGATTTGTGGCAAGAAGCAATAGGTCCTTATGGGTGGATCAGTTGATGTTAGCTAATCACTGTGACATAGAAGATACTTGGTTTTCCTTGTTTTTTCTCTATGCTGTTTCTCTCCTTGCAACCTCTTCCAGGAGATGCTCAGCGAAAAGGTGGCCTTGAATTAGGTGAATTTAGTGTGCATGGACCCCTCCTTCCGCCAAGCTGTGCTAGCACAGTGGAATTACAGCAAGAACAGGGTTTTTGGGCACAGTAAATCTTGAAGCCTTAGACCACACTGGTGCATTGTAGTCCCAGTCTCAACCAGGCGTATCTCCTGAGCTGTTATACAGATCAGAAGAAAGAGATTAATCGTTATCCCTGTGCTAATGCAAATTGCATGCAGATTACATCTGTTATCTGTCTAACGTGAGTATGAATTGAAGGTTTTTTTCTATTTTGTATCTTCCAAGCATGAGCAATTCTCTGTAGTGGGGCTGCTGGTAATTAAACACATCGGGTTAGTACTGTCCACAAAACCACAGCATCCATCCTGCTCTCTTTGTCTTAAGCAAATGTACTTTTCTGGTATTTTAGGATTAGAAGTCTAGAGAGAAATTATCTGAGAAAAGCTTTGACAAAGAAAGAACAGGCTCTCCAAGAGAATTAGGCAGCAATTTGGGTTTCACCTTGCACGAACCCAACCCTGTGCCCAGATGGGAGGCAGCAAGGTGTGGGAGCACCTCAGATCTGTGATCACCTTGGGCTTCAAGTCATGTCCTGCTGTCAAGCTCAAGGAGCCGAGTTTAATCTTTTAGGGACTGAGGTGGGAACCACCTGAAAAATCATCCCATTTCATATGAGATAAATCTTGTTGCTTGGGTTAGCCATGGACTCATGTTACAGAAATGGGCCCTGCCTTCTGTCAGGGCCACTGAATGCTTGAATTGGGTTCCTCTCTCTTGTGTGACCTCTTGTTTCAAGGCACACATCAAAGCGTCTCAGGTTTTGGAGGCATTCAAAGTGGAGGTAGGTAGCAGAGACTGTAAATTGGTCTAAGACCTGGCATTTACCTCAAATGTTTCTCTTGGGAGATAAATGATGTGAAAAACCACTATATATTCATTGCCAAGGAAATCTGAAGATTGCTTTCTTGGTTTGATATTTGATGTGTAAAAAGGACCAGTGTGAAGCCCCCATTTGACAGAAGATGATCTCCATATATGAACCATTTTAGGATTGGGGTTGTATTTGGCAAGGTGTTTGGATTTAATCCTGGGGCTAAAATTTACCGCCTGCACTATTTAGGGTCTGTGCATCATTGAAATCCCATGTAAGATCTCAGATAGCATTGAAATGGCATTTAATGCTATGTTGTCCAAGGACCTTTCATTCCCTGGACTTAGTTTTCAGAAGCACTTACAAGCACCTGCAAATTGGGGCCCATCCTATTTGCCTAACTAGCCAGGCATGGTTTGCAACTACTTGTCCTCAAGGGACAAAGGCAGACTTGGGTACGCTTTGGGATATTAAAAATTGCAGCACAAAAGTCAAGTTATGACTTAAACACTAAGTTCTGACCCAGGTATAATATCCACAGTAAAAGTACCCCTAGGGGAGCCATTAGGTGTTGAACTTTTCTAAAAGTGTATCATTTCTATACAGATATGCAAAGAGATAATATAGTGACGTCTTATTTTGTGTGGTTTTTTTTCTTCTCAAAACAGTGTTTCTGTTTTAACTAATGTATATATCTTGTTTAAAATTATTCTACTGCTTGAATCTGCCTGCAGTTTCATTTAATGTGACTCGGTGAGTAATGCAGGTCTTGCTCCAAAATCTGAAGTCACCAAAGGCCTGAGAAAAAAAAATAAAATCGATAATATCATTCATTAGAAACTGAGTGAAAAATGGCCAGAATACAAACTTTTGAAGTGGAACCAGAATTACTTGTCTTGTGGTTACTCTTCTGATACAGGTTTCATTTTCTTCAGTTAAACCTGGTTTTATAAGTGCATTAATGATAGCATAACTGGTCATATGATGACAGGTGAAGGTATTGTTTTAATCACAAACATGAATTTGACTTTTAAATCTTCTGGCATAAATTCAGACTGCAAAAGAAACTTGGCGGCATCACATGGAGGAAGGAACCCCAAGGTGTATTGTGAGGTCTGAAGTGTCAGATCCGAAACATTTGCACGTACAGGAATGTAATCATGGTAAAAGAAATGTCTATATCTGTAGACATCTATGTCACAGATGTGCATAACAGCAGCCAGGACAGGGATGGTAGCAGCAGGATCTTCCTCTTTGATGCTTTAATTGTCTTTGGAAAGGGACCTGAAGCCCAGAGAACCTGGAGAGCCAAAGGAAGGACAGGTGCCAGCCCCTTTGCCCATATAAATCAGCATCTCTTCCTGGGCTACTCTGGATTGCTCCAGGTGAGGATCTGTCCCAGCAGGAGTTAAAGCTGGATTGAGGGTCCTGGGCTGGTGGCTTGGTTTTTGCACCAAGGGTGAAGGAAGCTAGTATTTCGGGATTCGTGAGTTTTTTTTGATCAGAAGTGGAAAGCTTCCCTGGCTGTGGGACTGAGGGTGAGATGGGGAGCCATTAGCTGTTGTTTCTGCCAGAGTAAAAAATAACAAAGCGAAAGTAATTGGGGGAGAGAGCATTAGATAGACCATGAGATGTAGAAAGTGAATTATTTCTTTTGTCTTGGTGCAGTGGTCATTCACCTGATAACATTAGTTTTTTCTTAAAATATAATTAACATTTTATTCCACTAAGCATCATTGTATGCTAGACATTAGTGGGACACAGCACAGTGTGTTGTAAATACTGGGTTTGGTGCCTAGATGGCTAATTCTGTGCTAATGTCATTATCAAAGGTTGCAGAGGAAGAATGGCATAAAAGGTCTATTCCTCGTGACTAATGATGCATCTTCTGCAGAAACTTTCATTTATTTATTTGGTATGTCCCCTTATTCTTAAGAAATGTTAGAAACAGAACAAAAAAAAGAGGTAGAATCAGTTTTCTATGCTTTTATTTGCTTCCTGATTAATGTTGGTCTCAGGAAAGCAAGAATGTACGTTAGCAATTTCACACCTTGTTACATCTTCTGTTTGCTTTCATCACACGCATGGCTGTTCTCATGAATGGCAAACATAAACATAAATGATGTAATATCCCTCTTTGATTTTGAGTGTCTTGCTGAGAAATTAATGCATATGTGCATATTACTTGTAAAGCAACATGTGAACAATTCGCCATGCACATCTACCCTTTGTAGTGTCAAGGCAGGGATTTGAACAAGACTTCTGCCTGCTTACGTAAGAAACATGGGAGATTACAGCTCTATGTATCTTTACTCTTAGGTGAATTTATATTTTTTTACATGTTGTACTCCAAATGGAAGTGCTCCATGGCTTGGCTTCTTTCTATTAAGAGGATGCTGCGCTTGCAGAAGCAGTGACCTTTGAAAAGCAAGTCTCAAGTAATCCTTTTATTTTCCTGAGATCATATAGCACAGTATCCAGTTGCAGGCTTTTAAGATGGAATGATTGCATACTTTGTCTGCTTGTCTGGATTGGATTACATTTTGTTTGACAAAGAAAACTAAAATACTTATACCTTCCTTCCTTCAGTTCAGAGCATCGTAATCTCCGTGTGTTCAGGATGCAGAGTAGTTGGTGTATCATCCCAGCACCGCTGGGATTTATTGAATTTACTTAATTGGCCTTTATCTCGTGGTTACACTTTAACGCTTCTTTTGAAGGAGATTCAAAAAGGATACAGTTACCCCTTTTCTAATTTACTTTGAGAGTTGGGTTACTCATTTTCTTATCTTCCTTCTTTTTCCCGGTAGATCAGAGCATTCTGCAGAGCCATGATTGAACATGTTAGAGACCTGCATGGTGAGAGATTTAAGTCCATGAAGCTGTTAACTAGCCACACTTTTTACATGCTGCTTTTTAAAGAGAGTGCTCAGTTTTAGGGGAGTAGGGAGTTTGACGGGCACTTTTGGATGGCCGGTGGTGCATTTTCTGTTATACTGTGCTGATGCATGTGAAGGAGAGCTAAACTCCTCTGAACCTCCCAGGGAAAGATTTTGCAGCAGAGTTCAGAAGCACTTGCATCATTCTCTTGTTTTTAAAGCACTTGTGAGCCTCAGTCCTATAAACACTTCAGGAAACTTCAATAAAGTGGATGAAAAGTCCGTTATTTGGTCAGGCGATCTTGACACTGAGAATTGCATGGTTTTCGCCTTCCTGAGAGGCGTTCGATACCAGGGAGGGCTGAGGTCTCCCCTCGCTGCACTTCTCAGGTTTGCTTTTGCTAGTAGGAGTTTATAAAGGTTTAATGCTTAGCTCTGACTTTCTCCAGCCTGTCAGACCTCTGCTGCCAGCTCAGCAAGCCTGGTATAGGCATTGCAGGGATTTGGGGACATCCCAGAGGGGCATGGGTCCCTTTTTCTGAGTACTTTGGTGTCTCCATTCCCTATATATAGCATCTTGAGTGGCTCATGATAAGAAGTGATCAGTATTGTCTATTTAACTAGGGCTGTAGATCGCCTGTTCTTTGGCACCACCCCCCCACAGTGAGACTTGTTTTCCAATGCCTCTGAAAACAGTGTCGCTCCTTTTGAAGTAGAAGGGAAGTTAATCCTATTTTAATGGAGTTCACTACTAGCTATGCCTTCTCTGGGCTAATGCATCTGACCATACACATGTGCACAGTCTGTATATCTCACATTCACAACTTGGCTTGCTGTGCACATGCATGCACGACATATATTTAGGCACCTGGGTTAATTAATGGTAAGTCCTGTACCAGATCAGCAGTTTGAGTGTAGGTTGTTATTCACCTTCACATAGAGCAGAAGATTGTGAAGGACATCAGCCAAGGGTAAGGTGACTTTTGCGGATGAAAAATTGTTGGTGATCACCATGTGGTGCCTACATAAATAACATGGTCGTCGTTCATATCAAGGTGGTTTTTACTTGCTCAGTGGAGCAGTTGTGAGCACGGTGGTGGATGCACAGCCAAAAAGCGAGCGTTGTCTGTGCAGCTTGATGCCAGCTCTCCAGCAGAAAACAATATGGAAATAGCCAACACCTTTCAGGATCCTCCAAGAGCCAAGTGGGGGAGAGATTAGTAAACAGGAGTGAGAAGAACTGGGTCTGAAAAGAGACTGAGCTGTGGGAGCTTGCTTTAAAAGAGACGGCTTGCTGCGAGCCTTCAGTCCAGGGATAATTGTCTGGAGCTCTCTCCTTGCTCATTTTGGCCAATGATGAGGCCTGGCAAAATTAATTTCTTTGTTGTCCTTATTTTACTTAATGGGTTGGGGTTTTTAGTATTATGATAATTAGCTAGCCCTGCATATAGGAGGTCTTTTTTTTCAATAGTTCCAAATACAATTTGGAAGATAAAATGTGGTCATTTGCTACTGCTCTTTGCACTCAGTTCCCCATATGGCCACAAAGGTCTTTTCCATGGGTCTCCCCAGCCCCCCTGTAATCCTTACCGAGAGCTGGCCTGTCTGGAGGGCGAGTTGAAGGCCCTTGGCCAGGCGTGGGCCGGTTTTTCCTCTGGAGAAGCTGCTTTTGTCTCTGTAAATTAGAGACTATGAATTTCTCCCACCCCCTTTTCTTTTCACTCAGTGTTGTTTCCTAATCTCTGGCGTGAAATACCTGGGGTGTTAGGGTTGCATTGCCCATAGCAACTTTTGCTGGGGAGCTGGCAGAGGTGGTAGCAACCACAACTCAAAAAGTCTCTGCAGATACCAGACTGAAAACAAAGGATCAAGCCTGTTTCTGATGCATGCGTGTGCTGCAGAGGGCTGATAACTTTTCAGGGCTGCATCTTAAAATAATAGGCAGAGCTGGTATAGCTGCTTTCATGCTGAAGCTTCCCCAAGCATGCCATGAACTTCCAAACCATGATTGCCGTTAAAATCTTGACAGTTGCCATTTGCAAGGATTAGCATCACTGCGTGAGCTGTAACACTCCAGTGATACTTATGGGGAGCAATTGAATTATAAAGGTTGTGATGGCCTTGCCTACCCTGTCCCTTGCTTCTGGAAAGAGAAGGCTGAAAGATGCATAGGCTTTAAATACTGTACAAGCCAAAAAATAAATAGTTAAGGAGCCTATGTAATTTAAATTCTTCTGAAAAATGCATACCTTCAAAGCAGCTGAAAGCAAGCAATATGTAATCAATATGTAATTTTGATAACGTAGCCCCCTGACACATTTGACAAGGCAAGGTGTGGGGTTGATGTGTTTGAAAAATGCTTGAAAAGACAAGGTTGATGTGTAAGCTGCTGATGGCAGTTCATGTTGTTACTTGGCTCAGGTGGGTGATGCTGGTCAGATCCTCAGCTGCTGAAAATCTCTGTGAGTCCAGGTGTTAAAAAGGGCAAATACCACTGAGGTGAAAACAGGGCCCCGCTGATCTGCAGTAGCTAAGGATCGCCTTGCCTTTGAGAATCAGCTGACAAGTTTGACTTCAGCAAGGGCAGACAATCTTACTAACTATGGTTCTTGTCTATTCTGTTTTTCTCCTGTCTTGCAGCACCTTCTCCAGTCAGTAGTGTGAAAAAAGGGAAGATAACTAAAAATAGCATCTCCCTTTCCTGGCAGGAGCCAGATCGACCCAACGGCATCATCCTGGAATACGAAATCAAATATTTTGAAAAGGTGTGACGGACTGATTGTTGAGCATCCCAAGTACCTTGTCTTTGCTGTCCTCTTTTAGTTATAATTATTTGAGTCACGGAAGGGAATGGAGCGATTTTATGCGTAAATCAATGTCAGATTGATTTTGCAGTAAATGATTAGGAAGACTTGAAATGAGGGTGTTGTTTTCCATTAGTGTGCCACTTTTCTTGAACAAATACATTAAATCTGTGTGTCAGATTTCTCTCCAGACTTATCACGTTAAGATAGAGCCTGCTCATCTATTAAAAATAGGAGGGGTTGGGGATTGAGCGTTTATCTCCTCCCAGAAACATCAGGCTGTCCCTTGCCTTTGGTATTTCAATTTCTGAGTTGATTTTACATCAACGATGTAGAGAGAAGAGAAGGGTTTTGTGGAGAGATTGTATCTGCTCTGATGTGAAGAAGGGCATCCTGGCTTAAAAGCTTGCCTGGATTTTCCAGCCCTTGCTCTTGGTCTAATGGAAAACACTTTCTCTTCCTGCAAAACTTGCCTCTCCTCATCTTCATTTCAAATGGAAACTTGTTCTCTTCCAGCCAAATTAATGCAGTTTAAATGAAAATGGTAACAAACAAGCTCTGTCTGAATAGCATCTTTTAAGTGATGCGGCCTTAGATCTTTGGAGATCTTACATTTCTAAAAATCAGGTTTGCAGGAGTTGACTGAATAGCGGGTTCTTGCCTTAGCTGGGATTGTAAGGTGTTCTTTCTTCTTCTGAAACAGTCAGGCTTTCTACATGAAAACAAGAGGAAAATAATTAAATTGAGTCATAATTCATTTTTTTGAAGGGTTGAATTTCTGTTTTAAGGAAGATCTTCCATTAGTTCTGTCTATGACCCGGGTGAAACCACCCAACATGGACCAGAACTGGGTCCTTACTCCTCCTCCCTTCTTTCTCTGACCATGGGAAGGACCTGCTCAAGCAGTCCATGCAAACAGGGGAAAGAATTTCCGAAATCTTCTTCATCAGGATAAAATCAACATTATTTTTGCAGGTGAGGGATCTTGGGCTAGGACACAGGATGTGTGAGTGGCTTAAGTAGAGCTGAGATTTTCAAAAAGATTTAAAAACAAAGCAAGAATCAGGATATGCTATTGCTGGAAATAATCCATGACTGATTATTTTATTAACTTGTTTGAATGACCATTGTGGCACATTGAATCCTTATCGTGGAGCGGCCTGGGAAGATTGGCCTCTAGAAACCTCGATAATGAGCAAATAATAAAAGCAAAATACCCCATATATTTTTTCATTTTACTTACTCTGTTTTCAAACAAATTGGTGGGAGAGGGAGCTTAAAATGTTGTATTTGTGATCCAGAACTAGTCTCAAGTAGCTTCAGTAAATAGTTCTTCAAGTGCAGGTCCTTCATGGGGAGGTAGCTACGGCCAGTCTGAGTTTATGCTGTCTTGATTTATTTCTTTCAGGCTGATAGTGAAGCTTAGTGTTTTCCGTAGGAAAGCTCAAGTGTTTAAATGTTTGCAGAAGCCAACAGTGTATTGAAAACCTAACAAGTAAAGATGTGACCTAATATTCACTTACTGCTTTTTAATCAGTCATTGAGTTGAATTTTGGATGTCATCCTTAATTTTTCTTGTTTGTTGCTACTGTCATTTATATATTCTCAGTTTTCAGCCCTTTATAAGGGTAGATTTGCAGCATTCATTTCCAAGGGATGAAAGTGGTCTGTATTAAAAGTTTTGGAAAATTGAGTTTTGTCAGATTGCTTTCCTTTAAGAGAAATTGCTCCGTAACAAGAAAAAAATAGGCATACACACACCCCCACACACACCCGCACCCCCTCCAATAACAGTCTTGTATAGCTCCAGGCTTCAATGAAGAACCTGTAATCCTACGTTTGGAGATTCCCAAGGCCTCATCCAAGCATATTACTGTCTATGGGAAGTTGCCCATTAAATCAAAATGAAACAAAGAAAGATCAGTTCAGATCCTAAGAGCTGTGTGGAAATCTTCATAGGGAATTACTAAGAACTCCTGTTAACCTCATAATAATTTGCATCTGAGAGGATATTGTGAATAAAAAGCAGTTTCCAAGTTTGTGGACCTTAATTTATGAGCTCTTGTCTAGATTGTATGTTACAGTAAATAATTCTAAGAGTAATTACCAAACATTTCAGTGAAATTTTAATCAAATAACTGGAACTCTTTTGCATTAGAAACTGATGTCAATGAAGATTTATTTCATCAATTTTTCTTCAAGTTCATTGCTTCAGGAGAACAATGCAAAATTAGGTATTTTTCTGGAGTTTTGGGTCTTTTTTCCCTTCCAAGGTCTAATTCGTGGTTCTAGAAATGCCAGCCTAAAGTTGGACAATGTATGTTATTCTCTTTTAGGCCTAATTACATTACTGGGAAGTCATTTTGGTATAAAGTAAAATCCCTTTCCAAGGCAATTTGACCTTCTTCCTCTTCCCCTCTTCCCCATGCCTTTGGATTGATCTTTGAAGGATGAACCTTTCCATTGCCCTGGGCCGTGTACATCCTAAACTATGGAAAGCTGCTCCTAGTGCAGATGCCAGTTTGGTCTCCGTATTGTCATTTATGGGTGGAAAGTCCCTCTGCTCTGTTTCATACCTCCTAGAGTCATTGATTATAAAAGAGAAAATCAGATCTCACATTTTGTACTGCAGAAAGGGCCTTCAGAGGGGGGGAGTTGAGAAAGAGATCCTCAAATATGCATATGTGAGTCACCTTTTGTAACACTTCTGTGGGGGTTGTTAAGAGTCTGTCTTCTCTGGGAGTCACTATTTGTGTGTTTAAACATTGGTTTTTTTCGGGGGGGTGGGTGGGAAAAGGACCAGGAGATGAGCTACACCATCATCAAATCCAAAGAGACGACGATTACGGCAGATGGCTTGAAACCAGGCTCAGCGTACATCTTCCAGATCCGAGCCCGGACAGCTGCTGGCTACGGTGGCTTCAGCCGAAGATTTGAGTTTGAGACCAGCCCAGTGTGTAAGTCCTTTTAATTACTGTCAGCCTATGTCTCTGGAATGGTTACCAGAAATGAGTCAGGGGATCGATGCCTTTACAGAGAACTCTTCCTTGTCCTGGCCTCATCCCTTGACTTTGGAAACATCAGGCACATTGTGACCATGTACTAGACAGGCTAACACAGAATCACACAGGACCACAGAATGGTCAGGGTTGGAAGGGACCTCTGGAGATCATCTAGACCAACCCGCTGCTAAAGCAGGTTCACCTAGAGCAGGTTGCATAAAGTCACGTCCAGGCAGGTTTTGAATGTCTCCGGAGAAGGAGACTCCACACCCTCTCTGGGCAGCCTGTTCCAGTGCTCTGTCACCCTCAAGGTAAAGACATTCTTCCTTATATTCAGATGGAACCTCCTGTGTTTCACTTTGTGTCCGTTGCCCCTTCTGTCGCTGGGCACTACTGAAGAGTCTGGCCCCATCCTCTTGACACTCGCCCTTAAGATATTTGTATGCATTGCTAAGATCCCCTCTCAGTCTTCTGTTCTCCAGGCTAAACAGGCCCAGCTCTCTCAGCCTTTCCTCATACAGGAGATGCTCCAGTCCCCTGATCATCTTTGTTGTCCCCCGCTGGACCCTCTCCAGCAGTTCCCTGTCTCTCTTGACCTGGGGAGCCCAGAGCTGGACACAGCACTCCAGATACCTCACCAGGGCAGAGCAGAGGGGCAGGATCACCTCCCTCAACCTGCTGGCCACGCTCCTCCTAATGCACCCCAGGGTCCCATTGGCCTTCTGGGCCACAAGGGCACGCTGCTGGCTTATGGACAACTTGCTGTCCACCAGAACTGCCAGGTCCTTCTGCACAGAGCTGCCTTCCAGCAGGTCAACCCCTAGTTTGTGGTGGTGCAGGGGGTTGTTCCTCCCCAGGTGCAGGACCCTACACTTGCCTTTGTTGAACTTCGTTAGGCCCCTCTTCACCCAACTCTCCAGCCTCCAGTCCAGGTCTCGCTGAATGGCAGCGCAGCCTTCTGGTATAACAGCCACTCCTCCCAGTTCTGTATCATCAGCAAACTTGCTGAGGGTACACTCTGTCCCTTCATCCAGGTCACTGATGAATAAGTTGAACAGGACTGGAGCCAGCACTGACCCCTGGGGAGCATCGGTAGCTACAGGCCTGCAGCTGGACTCTGTGCTACTGACCACAACCCTCTGAGCTCTGCCATTCAGCCAGTTCTCAATCCACCTCACTGTCCAATCGTTTAACCCACACTTTCTGAGTTTACATATAAGCATGCTATGGGAGACAGTGTCAAAAGCCTTGCTGAGCTCAAGGTAGACAACATCCACCTCCCTCCCTTCTCTCTCCCATCTACCCAGACAGTCATTCCATCATAGAAGGCTATCAGGTTGGTCAGGCATGATTTCCCCTTAGTTGAATCTATGATGACTGTTGCTTGATAACCACCTTTTCCTCCACATGCTTACAGATGACCTCCAGGATGAGCTGTTCCCTCACCTTTCCAGGGATGGAGGTGAGGCTGACCAGCCTGTAGTTTCCTGGGCCCTCCTTCTTGCCCTTTTTGAAGACTGGAGTGACATTGGCTTCCTCCAGTCCTCAGGCACCTCTCCTGTCCTTGCTTCCTCAGCTCACATGGTGAGGCGGCAGGTGAAGTCAGGAGGTCTTCAGGCTCCAGAAATTCGTAGCGTTCCTTGCTTAGAAAAATCATGTATTTATGAGAGCTGATGCAAGAAAGGACCTGACCTCCCCCTCAAGAGGGAAAGAGGGGATGGAACCTACTCCTCCACACCTCTTAATGGCTGTGTGCAGAGAATGCTGAGCTCTCTTAAATATCTGCATCTGGGGAAAAATCCTTGTAATGGTGCATCTCTGCAAGGGGAAGAATTGAACCAGCATTAGCATCTTTCGGTGTAAGTTCCTGTCAAGTGGAAGATAGTTGGTTTCCTGTTGGCTGCCGATGCCACAGCCTCAAGGAAAGGAGTTTGACTTGTGATCAGAAACGGGAAAAATGTGCACTGCAGGTGCAGGGCTTTTGCTTGACCTGTCACAAATTTGTATGGTTTTAATTTATTATTTTTTTTTAATGAATCTGATCATCCAGGTCTGGATTCTGGAGATTGTGTGGCAGGGTGAACTCCTGAGGCGTGCAGAGACTCAGCTGCTCTTTCCCCAGTGTTCAGGCACAGCTGTGGGGAAATTCTTATTGTCACGATTACCAAATTTTTGCAGAGGTGTCAAAGATAATTGTCTCCCTCAGAAAATATATCTTCTCTGTTTCAGTTTGTACAACTGTCATTTATTAATTTTTTATACTGCTTGCATGGAACAGAAATTTTGTGGTGGAAATACTCTGTTCATTCCTGTGGGAAAGAGCCTATTTTCTGTATGTTTTCCTTGGAAATTTCAATTTGTCAATATTTTGATTACTGTTACTCCCATTCATTTAAAATTCATCATCTTTTGAGAAGGAGATGCCAAGTTGTCTTTTCAATGCACGCTACTTCTGAAGCCGTAATAGATTTTAAAGGAATCATTATACACGTACAGATGTAGCTGTGGAGCCAGTGATTGAACTAACACAGTGCAAATTGCATCACAATACAAACACTAATGCAATAAGAATGGTCTATTTAATGTATTTCTTATTGTATTAATCATTAATTTTGCCCTATAAGTAGCAATAAAATCATGTTATGCTAAAAATTATTCTATATTATACTAAGGAAATTTTGCTTGCATTTGGAAATTTTCTAGTTTAGAGTCATTTGAGTAATAGTGTTCCAGACTATTAATAAATAATACATGAAATATATGCACACTTGATCCAGTGCTGTTGGTACCGATGATCCTGGTCCAAAAATAACAGCACTTCCATAAAGCCCATCATGTAAGTATATGCATTAATCAGGATACTTTTTGAGAACATCGTGTGGTAACACCTTTAAATCCCTTGAGTCTGCACCCCAGTCTTTTTAGTGTTTTAAAGGCAGAGGAGTAGGTACATCTCTGATACTAAGGAGCTGCTGGTGTAGTCAGAGGAATACCTACTGCATGGTCCCCAGTTTGGGAGCTGGGAACTGTTACTCTGTTGGACATGAGCTCTGGGTGAAGCAGGACTTCACCAGACATTTAAATGCTTAGCAGAACGGAAATGCAATGTAGGCTTCGGTATCTTGCAAAATGCAGCTCCACTTGATATTTAAAACATTTTAAAAAGCAGTATTTATTTTTTTTTCCCCAGGCCCTATATAAAGTCAATATTAGGGCCGGGAATGTGACCAGACACACAGAGCTTTCCTGCACATCCCAGGGAATTTGAAAGCAAGCACAGATTGAAATCTCACTGCTACATCAGAGTTCAGATCTGAAACTCTTGTTAGAGCCAAAGCAAATTATTTTAATTCAAGCACAGATGAAAACCTTTCAGTGACTGTTGTGAGAATCAAAACCAGCCTCCATAATTGTTTGGACCGAACAACAGGTTTTGTTTCCAGTTCAAAGGTTTCTGTAAACTTATTTTTAATACACTTGGGGGAAATATGAAACAACAGCCTGAGAGATGCAATGAGGGGGAAGCCATAACTTGTTTTGAATTTTTCTCTTTTTTCCAGATTTTGGGGGGTTTTTTTACATACTACTGCCTGCATGTGCAATTCTGCAAAGCACAGCAATGCAGCCAATGCTGCATTTTTCAGCAGAAGTTTTCTGTTTGGGTGGAAGCTGTTGCTGGGTGTATCTACTTGCTGCTGTCCTCCTTTCCAAATGCCACAAAGCTTGTCTAAACTGATAAAGCTAACCTTGCCAAAAGCTGGTTTTCAGCTAGATTGGTGAGCTAATCCAGCTGGTCAGCTGGATGGGAGTGGGAACATGTCACCAAGTTGAGGAGGGCTATTGCAAGTGCCCCCCAGCTTTAAATGGCAGCAAGGTCCCAGCTCGGCTTATGAATTCAGGCTTTTTAGCTGTCGTAGATCACAGCAGGTTTTATCTCATTTCCCCATCCCTTGAGCTGTGCAAAAAATCACCAGTCACAGCTTAATGTTCTCCTTTAAATGTTTTTCTTTTTAATTATTTTGTCAAGAAAGCAATAAAACATCATCTTAAGGAGCCTCCATAAATTCGTGAGGCTAATAAAATCTCTGGATGATGGCATGGGTTTGGAGCAGTTAACATTAAACGTTTAATGTATCACGGCCAATCCTTCTGAAATCATTTACATTGCTGTAGCAGGTCCGTGCCGCTCGCTGTTGAGCGCTGGAGAGCTCCTGTATGAAGAGCTACTTGAAACCCATTGCAGATCAACGTTTAATGCCATACCTTTTCGACTTTCTTTTCTTTTAACAATTAATATGGGACTATATTCCATTATTTTATAGCCTCCATAAAGTTAATCCTTGTGCTAAGGAGCCCTTTTTACTTCAGTCATTTAGTTAAAGGCTTCTTCAGTGTGAAATTGATTCCTGCTGCTCCCCGGGGTGGATGAAGCTTCAGCCGGGGCTGGCACAAGGGTAGGAGCTATAATGAGGTTTTTCCCCACGTAGCAGCAGTGCCTGTGCCGGGGAACTGGTTTTGTGGGGAGAAAGCCAGATTTATACCCTGGGGTGGTTAAATATATATGCCCCTAAATAAACTGGCAGCAAAGAGGGCAGGATGAGAAAACTTATGTTCCTGCTTGGGAACCCCACATGCAAACCCATGGGGAGATGTGGGTTCCTCCCCCTGCAGTGGAAAGCAGATAAACAAGATGCAAGTGGTGTTAGTGTTTCCATTTTACAGGGTGCAGGAGCTTGCTGACCTGTTTTTACTTAACGTGTAGCAAAACCCAGTTCTCTAACAGCTTTCCTGACCTTTCCACTAGCATCTTTATCACAGGACACGTCTCCTGCCTTTTGGCCAGAGGGCTGTTTACAAAGCATGGGCTGGAAGAGTTCTGCTTCCCTTGGCTGATAAAAGGACAAACCAGTGTATGTGTCTTAGCAAATTCCTGTTTTACAGAGGGCATCTTCTGGCCATGTAATATAGATGCCACAGGAAGTTTTTAATTGTTTATAGCTTTTTGAAGTGCAGGTAATGCTGCTCATATCTCAGAGATCTTGCTTATGTCTCTTAACAATAACATTCCATAAATGTTCTCTCTGCAAATGGGAAGCTGTTGGGTTTTCATCCTTTATCTCCGAAACTTCTAATGCAGCTAACCCAGGAAGACAAACCTGAATTTGCAAACTCAAAGGCTGTATTCTGCAACACTTTGGTTTCTGAATTCAGTGATGAGATGCAATTTTGTTGAGGTTTTGGCTTGGGTTTGCATGTGTTTTTGGTTTCTTTCCACCCATTTCCTTTCCAAACTAGAAACAGGCAGCAAAGGGGGAAAACACAAACTGTAAAAGAAGGAATGAACTGGTAAGACTTGAAACTTTGCTGACAGCCTTGCTAGAAAGACTCGTGTGAGTGCTGACTATCGTTTTAACCTTAATCTCCATTTTCTGTTTCTCATCTCAGCAGTAGCTGCATCCAGCGACCAGAGCCAGATTCCTATAATTGTTGTGTCTGTAACAGTGGGAGTCATTCTGCTGGCTGTTGTTATCGGTTTCCTTCTCAGCGGAAGGTAAGAGAAGAAGCTGTGTATTTATACTTCTCCAACTTTTGTAATAACTTTTATCTGACCAGCTGATTAGTGAGATTTAGGTGAAAGCAGCATGTGAACAAAGCTGTCGAGTGGTAGCGCTGTAAAACAGCACGAGGGTGGGATGATTGATCTGTTTGGACAGGCAGGAATGACAAAGGCTTGTTCACAGATGTAGTTCACTTCCCAATGATTTTCATCTCTGTATAGACTGGCCCTGATTATTTGACTTGATTCTCACAGGAGTGTTTTTACATTCCTTTAAAAATAAGCAGAACGTGTTATTACAGGTAAAATATCCTGGAAACCCATATGTTCACACTCAGAGCTCACAATGGCCTTTGTTCACAGACAAAACTTGACTTCAGGAAAACACTGCAACAGTTGCAAATAAAAAGAGAAGAAACCCAACTGAATGGCCAAATGCCCCAAGTTTTGGTCAGATCTGGATTTCATTTTTCATGTGTAGGACACTAATGTGTTCCCCACGCACTAGTAAATTATACAGAGAGCTCCGCCCATGGAGGGAGTTACTCAGCTTCAAACCATCAAGTGGTTCCATTGATTTCTCATGTGCTTAAACATAGGCAAGTGATGAAAGCCTGGGCTATACAATCTTTGACAACTCTAATGGAAGTTGATGGAACTTGCTGGTGAACAAGGGATTGTGGTATTGGGGGGAAATCTGGTTTGTATCAGGAGCAGTTTGTACTGCAGCACTAAACTTATGTAGCAGCCAGCACACAAGGCACTTTTTTCGTATACTGCCTCTGTATTTGTACCTTTTTTTAATGGCATAGTCAAACGATGCAACATTCTTCATGCAAAGCAGTGGGACATGCATCTATTGATAAGGCTGATTTTTTTTTTCAGTGCAAAGTAAACATTTATGCTTCTAAGGTTCCCATCAGTCCACTGTTGCTTTCATGATACAGGTCTGTTCTTAAACTCGGATCTAGCAAGGTGGCTGTAAATTACAGGATATTTTAAATGTTAAGAGTAGTTACAAGATACCCACAGAGGAACTGTGCTGATACCGAACATATTGGCTGAGGGTCTTATTTCCCAGAGGAGGTAGGGTATCAGTCTGTGAATGCGGCACGGTGAAATCCAGCCAGGCTGAGCAGCTCTGTCCCCAGGCGTAAGGCATCCATGGAAGGACACAGTTATTTCCTGTCTTAAAAGGTAAGTGTGCTGCCAGACTCATCTCCACTCAAGGTCAGAGACTGACAGTCTCTTCCAGCTCAGCCGTTAAGAGTTCCTGTCATCTGCTTTGAGTGATTTGTTAGGCTTAAAAATGGGAAAGTAAATGCTCCTGTCTGCACAAGAAGCATGCAGTGGTGGGGGGCGGTGAATGGCTACGGGCCATTCACACCAGGGGCTGCAGGAAAGCTGTAGCCAGAAAGACTTGGCTCTGAACACTGTAGGCAGGAGTTCAAGTCTCTCCTTAAAGGCTGGAGGTTTTGAGTCAAATCCCTCCTTGAACAGACGTGGGGGGATGTGGACCTTGGCCTCCCCCAGCCTGGATGCGTCCTTGTATCAACGCAAACAGGAGGATGCATACGTGGCCTTAGGAAAGCTATGGATGTAGCCTGGCACCTCTGCAAGGAGGAGTGTGTGGGGGTGAGCCACAGGTGGAGGGATATATATTCCTCTGTGGCCATAAGGAATTGCAACTGCGTGGCAACCAGCAACTCTTGCTCTTCCCACAGTTGCTGCCAAGCACTCGGACCCCTTTGGGGAGGACGTGCCCTTGCAGGTCTCCTTTTTGCTGTTGCCCTCTCTGGTCTGAGCAAGCAATTGCAAAGCCTGAGCCATTTGTCAGCAGTTCTTGTTAGTTAGTCTTTCTGTCCTTTGCCCTAATGGGCTTTCCAGGATGTGCTTCCTCTTGGCTCTTTATGTCTTGGCATGTTTATAAAAGCCCTTGTCTCCTTTGGCTAGAGTTTTATTGCCACCTCTGCTGCTGCCTTAATCCTCCTACCTTGTACGCACACCTCTCTCCATGGACCCCAGGGCAGCTGCAGGTTACTGGGAACTTCTCCGTAGTGCCACACTGGCTGTACGGGAAGAGGCAGGCACAAGGAGCTAAGCTCTTGGTCTGTTTTTACCTTTTCAACCCTTCTGCTAAACTGGGAAGAACGCAGTACCTCAGCTGGAGGTGGTGGAGCGCCAAGTTTTGATCCATCGTTAGATAAATGGCTTCAAACCCACAGAGCTTCTTGGCCGCTTTGAGTTCCCGTGAATTTTAAAGCCTGTCTAGTGTGTTGAGTGACTCATGAGAACAGAAAAATACGCCCCAGAAGCCCAGGAAGCTGACAGCCAATTTGAAATTAAACAAAGCAAAACAAAAAAATTGCTCCTGTTTGGAAGTAGCAGAGATGCCGCTGAAGTGTGTCACTCATGCTGCTTTGCCTTGGATATGATTTCGAGACAATTTGTGGAGTGACTCTCCTGCTGTGACACTGCAGGGTCGATAAATGCATTCCAAGTCATGGGATAATCCCTTTCTGAAGCTGTTAACCTGTTTCTGGAAGACACTTTCCTGTATCTTTGGAGTGGTTATGTTGTTCCAGTGCCTGGTTCCAGGGGGTTAAATTTCCTTTCCTAATTCTTTCCCATACTTGCTTTTAGAAAAACAGACATTTTGAACTCCAGGAGCTGCTCCAGTTGGAATCACCACTGCTTTCCACACCAAGTAAGCTGTGCAAAGCCCAGGCTCTGTCTTTACTGCTAATGTAGAAAGCAGGTACTGCCCAGCAGCAAAGCTAAGGAGAAGAACCCTCCTGCTGTGCAGCACTGAGGACATAGCCTGGCTGGTTCCTGCAAAGAGGTTCCTCATTGCTGGCTCCATGTTGTTCCCAGGCTCCCTGGGAGGCCCTGGGAACCTCAGAATTAGGATATTCCTCCCTAGGATGCTGTATGGCACCTCTTTGCACCTGTCCTCCCAAGTGCTGGGCTGAAGTGAGCAGGGGTTTGAGAGCAGTCCTGCGGTGAGAAGGGGATGTCCTCCTGCTCTTGGCAGCTCAGAAAGTAGTTTCCCAGCCATAGGACTCAGGAGTTTGCTGTGCTCTGCAGGCTTTTTATTTTCTGCTGAATTCCCAGAGGCAGAAGTTTCCACAGCTATTCCCAACCCTTTTTTTTTTTTTTTTTTGCTTCCAAGTATCTACAGTTTTCTTGCTTCTTTTGAACGAATGTAAGTAACAGCATGGCATTTCCCATTGGCAGCTGGCCCTAAACCAAAGGTCAGCTGAATGGTAATCACGGTGGCATTTCCACAGGCCAGCATCCATCTGTGGAAACACACTTTGTGTCTGAAGCTGGAGGTTCCTGGGAATTTGAAATAAAATGCACTTTGCTTTGCCTTAAACAATTAAGCTGCGTTTCAGAGCTGATTTACTTGCAGATGCTCCAGAAAACTCTCTCTGTAAATAATGCGTCCTCTGACCAAGGTCATAAATGCCAAGCAAAATAGCTGATCACTTTTTTTGAAGTTATCCCACTCTTTGCATCAAGGGCATATTAATAATATAATGATCAGGATTACAAATCAAAGAGATTCACTAAATCAGACTGTACTTGTCTCAGCAAAAACAGAGAAGTGGATTGAAAATCTATTATTAAACCAGCTAGAAGCGTTGAATTAAAGAACATGGAGTTGTTATTATCTTTGTTTTGTTAGGATTATGTGTTCTTCTTGAAAGTGCATTTACAGATAGAGCAAGGCTATAAATTTTGCTTTCCTAGCAATGCTTGAACTAGATGCTGCTTGGCATCATTGTTCCTGACTGAAGTATATATTAATCTAAAATCATTACATACTTTTGTTTTACACTCTGTGCCAGACAGTGCCAGTCACAAAGATCTTTGCTGTCTGTCTTGCAAGGAGCAATGATGTGCCACAGTCATTATTGTAGCATCAGCCACTTTCTTCCTACAAAATGACATAGGAAGCCAGGTTTGCATCAACCTGGGAAGAGGACCTACTGCTCCAGAGCAGTTTCCCCTTTTTTATCCTTCAAACCAAGCCTTGTTTGCAAAACTGATGGGGTCTTAGGGTGAGTGTTAAGAGGTTCTGGTCCCCCAAGCATTTGAGCTTTGTAACACTAAACAAAGGCATGGACTTCTAACAGAGCAAAATGGGGATGCTATTAGGTCAATGCTGTGCATGTTTGCAAAAGCTGCCCAGAATAACTAGGAAGTGTATTGTGCATCTGCATTTATAGCCAGCTACCCATTATGGATGACCTTTCCATCTCAAGTGATCTTCCAAAGAACCAGAGGGAGCTTTTTATAGAACTTAAGAAAAAAATAGATTTGAAGCAACAAAAATCTGTCCCTCTCCCTGTGTCATGCATATATAGAAAGTCTCCTTTTAGCAAGGAACTAGCCTTCAAAAGGCAAAGCAAAGACAAATCTTGCCACCTGGGTATTGGCAATTAGAGGCTTCTGCACCAGAGTATCCATCCTTGACCTTAGCTGATTTAGACTTTTAAATATCAGCCCCTGCGGTGGCAGAGGGCTACTTTCTGGACACAAATATGTGCATCTTGTTAAAAAGTGACTTTCAGGGAGTAGAGAGGGTGAAAGGATTGTGGTGTATATCCTAGGTCCTGAGCCAGCGTTTGCAACCTTCCGTGATGTGGAAGGTCAAAATGGATTCACTTCTTCCACAACCTCCCCCCCATCCTATTTTCCAAGATGTGTCAGAGCTTAAAATAGTTTGCTTTTTCGACATTTCCGTAGGAAACAGGAGACAGTTTGTAGATAACGTTTTTCATAGAGAATTTTTCCAGCATGAGTCACAATTTTTGTTAGTTGTGACTTTTTAAAGGGCTTTTATCTCTACATTCTTGCCTGCTCTTCCTTCTTCCTACAGGACATTGTCTCCCATGATTTGTAGCCACTTTATGATGCTGCCTACTGCCAGATATTCCCCACAATTCACCTGACAAGAGGAAGGATTTTGTTGGAGAAGCTGTTGCTCTGCCAAGTCAAAATTCCCATCCACCAAGAGCAGGCAGAGTCTGGTCCTGCTTCTGTTCAGGTCAAGGTTTTTACTACCTCCGTCGTGTTACCAGCCTCTTTGCTCTGTGACGGCGTGTTTTCCCAGAGAGGATTGTGAGCAGCATTGGTATGCAGGGAAAGAGCTCCAGTGCACCCTTCTGCACAGGGTGATGCCTTCCCAGGGCCAGTGTGGAAATGTAACCCCCATCTCTAGCATCCTGCCTAAAGCAGCTTGGCAAATTTGACTGCTCCAACACGTTTTTGTCTTTTTTTATTCTAAACACTTTTTGGCTTAGTACTTCTAGGCAAACACATTGGGCTCCACAAGCCAGTCTGAGCTGCTGCAGTTTTGAGGAGGATTTAGGGACCTGGGCTGATCTGCCTTCAGATGACTTTGGCCCAGACAGGAGGCAGGAATTGACCACATCTGTAATTAAGCTCCAAGCCCATGAGGCATTGCCCTTGAAAGCATCATTTCTGAGTTACTCTGGCAGCAGCCAAGGGAAAGGGGCAGGAGGATTGGCGTGAACAGATAAGCAGCTGGCGTAAGCTTTGCCTGAATAGGGGAAATGTGGGGCAGTGCAGCAGTCAGTGACGAAAGCTCCTCACCTTCATTCAGATGATCCATTTGACAGCATTGTGCAATTCCCATTTCCACTTCAGGAAGGGAACTGGGCTGCCCTTCAAGCTGAAAATGGAGCCTGACTTCAGTGGTAGCAGCTCCAGGCTCCTGCTGTGCACTGGTGAAAGCCCCATGCGTAAGTAGCGTTTTAAATTGGGGTTTTACAGTGTCTTCTCTTGGCTGTGGAGTGGGTAGAGGATAAAGAAAAAAAATCAGTCATCCCTCTGCACTTTTGAATGTGTGGATGTTCTACCTTGCTTTGAATGCTAGAAACAGGAAGCGTGACCTCTTCTGGGGACACGCCATGTTGTGGCACTTGGCCTCTTACCTAGAGAAAAGGGTGTCTGTGCTTTCTTTCAGCTTGGACATAGCAAAGTATAATGCCAGAGGTCTTTCCAAGTGCAGTTCCTTTCCCTGGAAGCTTTGCTGTCCTTCCCCATAGTGATTGCACAGACACAGTCTGCTCAGGCTTCTGCATTCTCAGTTATTCTGGAACAGGGCAGAGGCATGCTTTAATGTGTGAACTAGGTGTAGCTTAGCAGGAAGAGGAGGTGACTCCTAACGCATTCATATAGTTCTGAGCAAAGTAGGAATGTATTCCTAGCAGCTCACAGTGTGTAATGCTGCTCCACTGATGTTTGAAGCAAGCATGTTGACTCATGAGGTACTAGGTGTAGTGCTGGCCTCCTGACCTGGAGATGCAGGAAGCAATCATTGCCATCGCTCAAGGCTGTGTGAAGGACTGCAAAAATCTTCCCAGGCACCCTCAAATATTTCAGTCTCTAATTGCAAGCTTCTGAAGAACATCCCATTAGAGCAGCTTATTAAAAGCAATAAACGAGGCTTTCATTTATCATGACTCCAAGTCTTCAACTTAGAACTCTTAAAAACCGCAGCTGTATGTGGCAGAGCCTCTCTGAGATCTATATGGCCACTAGAAATGTAGTTTAATTCTGAATGGTCTCTGGGTCATCTGCAGACTTGTGGTAAATTAATTACATTGATTGCAGGCATAGTTGTTGGGGCCATTGTATACATACATTTTATTAACAAAGCATGTAGCCCAGGGTTTTGAAACGATGCCAAGGGTGTTGATAAGTCCTCCTAGCACAGGTTTATTACAGTTTGCTCTCTGGACAGTTGGGTTTGCAAGCCACATCGGCATTGTGGGGGTCACCTTTGCTAGAACTTGAGGAGTGTCATCTTTGTGTGCCTGAAATCACCAGGAGTGGCAGAGTTGGTCTAGCCAAGAAGCGGGACAGTGCCAGCAGGCCACAGAGGTACAGGAGGTGCTGCTGTATCTCCAGGATCCTCTGTGTTGTCTCTGCCCATCTGCAGGCTGGTCCTTGAAGCCAGGGCTTGAAGCAGAAGTCACACCTTGTTTCAAGCCAACTTGGATTCTGGAGACGCTGCCACCTCAGCACCTTGTTCTTTTCCAGCAAAGGGGATTTAACGCTGCAGGTGTTTTTTCAATAGCCTTCACCATTACATGGATGTGTCATCCGTTAACCTGCAGCAAATTGAAGGGGGTCCTGACTGCCAGCTGGAGCCAGGGGCAGCCCCCGCAAGCTGTCCTTGTAGTCTGCTGGTTGATTCAGTGAGGCTGGAGGAGACTTTGCGGATAATTTTGATGTATACAGTGCTCGGTTCAACTCTGACTGCTCCGCGATACAGGTCAGCTTGCTGGCTAAAGATCTTAAAACCCTGGAGAGGTCTGGATGTATTTCACTGAGCAGCGATCTCTTATCCTGCCACAGCATTTAATCTCATCTGGAAAGTGTTTGCTTTCAGCTCCTCAGTTTCTAGACCGAGAAAGCCCTGTGTGGAACGAAGACATGGGGAAGCTCTGCCCCTCCTACAAGTCTGCAGCACCCAAATGCGTGGTGGCCATGAGGGCACAGTGGGTTTGCTGGAGTTTAATATCCAGTTTTATTTGCCTCAGGATTTTTATATTCTGAAGTTTATCTGCCAAATCAAGGCATTCTTTTCACACAAGCTGTAATAAACCTTCCATCACCCTAACTGTTCAGGCCAAATAGTCCATTCAGTTACCTATCCAAGCACTCCTGGGACTGGAAAGCGAATTTTGTTGTCTGCTGATCCAGTTTAGTTTGTTTCTAAGAGCTTTAGATTCCCCTCATGTTACTTCTCTGAGTATTTTGACCCTAAGTGCACAGCATTATGTGATGGATGTGCAGGAGTAAGGCTGCACTGAGGCATATTTCCCTTGCACTTGAGCATTTTTTTCCTTCCCATAAAGGGAGCAAGTGAGATCTGAAGCACTCTGCATTCGGTGCAGGGAACTAATTTTGTCTCAGAGCAGCCCAGTTGCTGATGAAGTGCTCAGAGAGTTTTCTTTGTTTAAGAAAACAGTGAGCTCTTTTCATGTTAAGGAATTGGTTGCTTTTCAGGTTAATTGAACTGTTGTTTCAAAAACTTTGACTTTGCATGCTGAGCGGTGAGGGAAGGTCTGGTGGCAGCAACCATTAGAAAATGCCTGGGGGGAAAGAGCCTCCTAGCTAAAATGTAAGCTAAGTTGTCACAGCCACAGTGATCTTCTGGAGATATAGCAGTTCGCTGCGCTCAAATCCTTCAAGGTTAAACCCAGAAAATGGCAAAATTGACTCAAAAGATATAATTCTTGAGTTCCCTTTGTGTACTTTTGGACCTGTGGTTTTAACTTGGATCAATGGAGAGGTTTAACGAAGGCTGAGCTGCTCCCATATTAGTATGATTGCACAAGATGGGGCATTATGAAAATACAAAATGCTGTCAATTATAGTAAAAAAATATTGGCATCACTGTTTAGAAAATGTTAGCAAGTTGTTTTGCTGATGCAAAAGCAGCTTAAAGAGACATTCTTCACCAGTTCTAATTTAAGTAAGCACATAATCCAGTATATAATTCTATAAATCATTGCATGCCTGAGGTTATTTTGCATCATAATTTAAGGCATTGCAGTTACAGAATGTTAATTTTGTCTAAACAGGCTATTTTAATGTGTTTAGGCATTGTAAGTTATACTTTATAAACACCTGATGGGCACAAATTTTTTTCAAGAACAACATGTTACGATCATTTGAGGAGAAATGATGAGTGAGATCTTCAGCTGACTTTAACCAAACTATGTCTGCGCTGTTGGGCTCCCGATTGTATATCACACTGAAGTTCTTCCTGTTGTTTCTTCTGCACTATGTTCTTTTCCAGGATGAATTACCTTAATAGATTTGGTAACAGAAAAATGGTCTGTGCAAGTTCTCTGACAAGGATAAAGGGCAGTTACTGAGGTGCCACCAGCCTTGGGCTATGGACTGATGCCAGGCGAACCATACTCTGATTAGACTAGAGTAATGGCCCAGCAGCCTTCAAAAGCAAGATGTGGATGCATGCGGTGACTTTCAACTCGCTGTATTTTGCGTATATTTAGGCTGAATGCTCCCACACGGCTCATAAGGTCCTGCTTCTGCAGATAGGTAACGCACATGCAAAGCTTCACTGGTACAAGGAGACTCAGAAAGGGCTATGCGAGTTGAATGCATGTATAAGGGTCTGCAAAAGCAGGGCTTGCATTCATCCAGTGCTTTTTTTTTTTAAAATGAAAGTGTAACTGTACCACACATGCAATTTTGGAAAAAGTCACTTTGCCTGCTCCAAGGCAGGTACTTAAGTTTAAGTACATGGCCCCATTAATCCTAACAGTCGTACTCAAGTACAGGAAGCACGTGTTTAATTGCTTTGCAGGACCAGGATCTATATGCTCTCCCCAAGGCTTTTTTCCCCAATGGTAGCCCCTCCCATGAAATTCTTGCAGCCCACGGTGTTAAGGTCCAAACAATTGCAATAAGAAGGAAGAAGTGCATATAAAAATGTTGCGAATGTATTTGCACCTTGCCAGGGTGGTGGGATTATTCCTTATCCTGGGCCTTTTTGTTTGCTTTTCAGTTGCTGCGATCATGGCTGTGGGTGGGCTTCTTCTCTGCGTGCTGTTGCCTATCCGAGCCTAACATGGTCAGTGTTCCCACCTGTGCTGGCTCCTATTTCGTGTCCTCCCTTCATGTTTTCTGTGCACAGTCTGCCTCTCCCTCCCTTTCTTGTATTGGCCTGGAAATCACTTTCTCATCCAATTTCTGCACCCTGCTTGTCTATCTCAACAACTGGAAACAACGTGACCCGAAACAGAGCGTGTCTGCAGCAAGAGCAGGGGTCCCAAGGGAAAAAAAAAAACTGCTATGTTATGCTGTGATCGATCCAGACACCACACCAGCAATGTCATGTCTCATAATAAAACATCATGTATGCTGGACACTTCATCAAATTCTGCTTCTTGTCACCAGAAGGGGCTGAGGGAGGTAATTTGCCTCCAGAAAGGAGGCAGGGGGCAGGCAGGAGTGGAAGGGTATTTAGCGGCATGTAGCGTGCATGTCAGTGAAATGAACTGTATGTCATCGACATACATGTCAATGTATGACATACATGGCAATAACATGATGCTGTTTGCCAATGATATGCTCCAGCAGGATTGGGTATATCTCTGTGGGCATTGAGAGCTGCGTGTCCATGCTGCATGCTGCCCTGTTCTGCCACCATCCGGACTACCTCGCCAGTTTCTGCTCACTTGTACTCTCCCCTCTTCTCTAACTAATCAAAGAAGAGTGATTTTAATTTCTGTTGGTTTGACTGGACGCGAGTTGTGTTGCTCTCTGAAGGGAATGTGTTTTAGGTCTCTAAATAAACTGTAATCTGTGCAGGCAGAGATCTCCCTAAGCCTCCTAGGAGACTCATGAAATTGCCATCAGATATCTGCTTGAGACCGTAGGAGCGCTAAGACATCCCACATGCGTTGTTAAAAGGGAAGGCTTTGCAGCATAGCTGGGCAAGAGGTGTGAAACTCTTCTACTGTGTTTTCTGGAGGTGCTGAGGCTTTGCATGGTAGTAGCTGGGTCATGGTGCAGCCCCTGGCTGTGGGGCACAGCAGTCACCGAGGTGGACCATTTTGGGGTCCTCTAGTGCTGTGTTTTGGCTCTGACGGAGACCTGAACCAGGGAGGAGTTTGCAAATGCAAATCACAAAGGCCCTAAAGCAGAAGACTTTTTTTTTTCTTTTCCCTGTTGAAGCATTTTTAAATTGGTTTTCCTGACTTTTGAGTGCTTAAGAGCAGTTGTTAGTGAGCAAGGATGCTCAGCTCAGTGTTTGGCTGCAAAATGTTCTTCTGGCACATGCAGTCATTCCTGCGAGCCACTGGCTTGGCAATAATTGCGCTGAAAGAAAATCTTTTCATACTTCTTGTTGTCTGTCGTGCCTGTGCCACCAGTGCACAAGCAGTCCCTCACTGGGAGTCATGCTTCACATGTCCTCAGCAAGACCCCCAATCAGAGAGTGGCAGCAATGGAAAATACTTTTCAGAGGAGACCAGGAATGGACTGGATGGCTATGATGAAGAGAAACACAGAGGGAAGACTTGACTGACCTGGAAAACACTCTCTGCAAGGTTCCTCCTAAGCTGTGTAGAGACTAATGTGGCAGCAAGCTGGGAGGGGGAAGTGGGAAAAGTGACTTCAAGGCACAGACGCCATCGGCTGTGCTATGGGAAGGCACAACAACCTATTTAGAGAGATTTATGGAGATTACTTCAGAGGGAGCTTCCTGTGAGAGGGAGAAATGGTATCTTGTTTAAATTATTTTTAATTGTTCTGGCGGTGGTTTAGGAAAGCAGGGAGTCATTCAGTGCGAAGGCAGGGAAAGACTATAGGCTAAAAATACTACCGCTGGAATTGTGAAACTTCCTTTGTAAGGCATCCAAGTTAATCAGAGGTCCAAGGCAGGGTCACACCATGTAGAGGGGGACAGCAGTGGCTGGAAAAGCAGCTGAGAGGACAGTTCCCTAGGAAAGGAACCTCCCCTGGTTCCTCTCCAGCCAGTCATCTGGTGTATCTCTGAACTGAGCAGCTGAAGGTGTTAGCTAGTTATCTCAAGACAATTTACTGCTCTTTTGATCCTCTTCTCCAAGTTATAGGAGTTTGAGAGTAGATATACAGGAGTTGAATGAATCAGATTCCCAGCCTGCATGGGTTGCTTCAGGTTAGCTCCAAGTGAAAGTTTGGTCCAGTGCAATGGAAGTAACTCATTATAGACATCAAAAATCAGGACGAACAGAAAAATGGGAAACAACTTCCAGTATAAAAACTGTTTGTTTTACACCAGTCCCTTGAGTATTCCCTGGTTTTGCGATACTGAATATATTCTAGGATTGCAAGCAGCAAAGGTAAATGCTGAACGTGGACCAGTGTTGCTAGAGGTAGGCTTTTGCCTCTGTCTCTCAGTATCGGTGTTGTTTATCCAGGATAAAACTATTTGCTGAACAAGTTATTGTCTCCGGACATGAGCTGAGGCAACAGGATCTTGGCTAGAAGGAATGATCCATGTTTGTTTGTTCCTCTGGGTGGAGCATGGTCCTGCCCTGCAACACATATACAACCTTACCGCTTTAACATCTTGGAGTAAATAGTCTGAAATGAGAACTAACCATTGTAAACAACGACCTTGTGGTCCTTGCAAACCTCCTGTAAGATGACAGCATGAGATGGGTTGGATGCATTCCTCAAAGTTGAATTGTAAAAGATGTGCTTCTGAGTGAAGGTCTCACCCCTGAAAAGCAAGTGGCATTTTGTCTCTGTTTCAGAGAAGCGCATAGAGTTAATTTACCTCAAATTTAAGAGATTAGATACATGTATAAATCTCTGCAGGACTGGGATGGGAGCTTGCACGCTGCTTCAGGGCACAAGTCATTCAGTGGCACTGACTGCACCTAGCAAGGTGAGGTCCCTTTCCTCATCAGGGATGTCTAAATGCTGTCCCCATGTGCATTTCCAGTAATGCCTTGGCTGTGTGCTGAAATGCTTTGGCCTGTGCCTATAAGAAAAGTATATAAAGACTCTCCCACATCACTGCCTAGGGTATGGACGTCCAAGGTCCAGTTCCACATCCCCTGACTGTGTCCTGCCTGGGTTGTAAACCAGAGTGTGGCCCCAGCTAGGGAGATGGAACTGCCTTCCCTTGGGCATTGTATGGTTTTTGGGGATGCCTCAGGTGGCTGAGGGGCCACACACCACCCAACAAGGGCACCCCGAAGCACAGGGTCAGACACAAAGTATCTGCATCGGTCCAGGGAGACCAAGCATCTTCCTGCCTCGTTTCTTGAGGGACTTTTCTCTGTGAATTGGCTTCTGCCATGCAAGGCAGTGGGCATTGGCTTCCCAGCTGGATTCTTCATCTTTCTACCTGTCCATTTTATATTTTATAAACCTATCTAGGGATCATTTTACAACTTCACTTTCATAATCTGCCCCATAAATATTTTACGAGCTGCCTGCCAATCTGCAAGTAGTTTTTAAATAAGACATGATGCCTTAAGAATATTTAAAGTCTCACTTTTTTTTCCCTCTGATACGTTTATTGAAAAACACAGAGCTGTGCCAGGAAGACATCTGCTTTCTGGATACAGAAACTGGGACAAATCCACAACAGGAGTAAATGAGTTGAGATTCAGGTGTGCTGCTGAATTACATTAACATTTTGGCTGAGTGTCTCCAGCTCAGTGGGAGATGAAGCGAGCATCAGGATCTTTATGCTTTCGTTGTACATGATACAGAAAAGATACAGGGAAGCTATGGTTTGTACAATGACAGTAAACTAGAGAATGAGTCTTCCATCAGGAGGCTTTTGACTCACAGCTTTTCCAATAAATATTAAGAGCAAATGCACATGCAGAAATGGATTATTTCACAAACAAGTCGGAGCTTTTTCTTCCCCCAGAATATATTGCAAAGGCACAATATTTAGATACTTTTATCTGCCAGTAAGATTCACTTATTGAATCAGAACTCTTAATGTGAAAAAGCAGATTTTTATGGGATTTAGTTGGGGAAAAAAGGAGAAAAAACTGCTTGTGTGTGTTTCTTAAAGCTTCTGAAGGTCAAGAAAGGCAGAAGTGCAGTTTAGCCCCAGTCAGCTTCTGCTTGGCTTGTTTCTCTGGATAGTTTAAGAAAGTGAGTGTGCGAAGGGCAGAAGTGATTGCAACAGTCAGGTTTTGCAACAAGCTTTGTTAGTGACACCCAACTGTTCCTTGACAGTTGCAGCACACTAGCTGCCATTTCCCTTTGGTGCGTCTTGTCGAGGCTTGTTTTAACGATGCTTTGGGGGTCCCAGAGCCTGATTTCATATGCTGATGTGGCTTGCTGCTGTATGTGTTACCCAGCTTGACAGAGGGGGACAGCCAGAGCCAACTGGTTTGCATTGGCCCTTAGTGTCCCTGGGCAGTAAAAATGGACTGTTGTGCATCAAGGTGTGCTTGGATCACTGGATGTAAGCAATGGCATGTTCCCCATTTCTCTCTCCTCTGTCTTCATATTCGAAGAATCAGGAGATGCAGGTAGTAAAAAGGATAACATTATAAAAGTTTATTTATAGGTGAAGTATTCCAAACATGAGGAAGAGATGAAGGCATTTGCTCTAAAAGCGAACAGAAGAAATCCTGTGTACGTTATAGAAGGATGAATTGAAATATTTGTGTATTTTTAAGAGGAACATTGAGTTATATGCCTCAGTCTGGAAAATTACTTCCGTGGAGAACTGATGTAACTTTTGGCAACTGGCAGCAGAAAAAAAATGGGGTTGCCAGAAGTGGAAATTGATACTGATACTCCTGTCTCTGCTTTATATACTTAAGGGGGAGGCAGTATGATGATGAAGAAGAAGAAGAAGGTTTTCACCCAGGGATTATGAACACCAGAACGTGCTTTGAGATGACCCTTAGTCCCAGGGCCTCTGCATACACGTAGAGCTTAGTTTTTGAGTTAATTAGGCAGGACTCCATCTCAGGAAATGCCACTGCTGCTGCTAGAGCAAGGCAGTGAGCACCTACATGCAGATAGCTGAGTAGTTTCTCCAAGCACCTCGTTGCTGCTCTCATGGATTTTGCATTCAGAGCATGATGGTCTCAGCTTAGTCGCTGCTGCTGAAATCATGCCCTGCATGGATAGCATGGCTGCTTATCAAGTGCGATCCATTTATCTCCCTGCCTGTGTCCCCAGATTGCCTGTCAGCCTCCTCCCTGGTCTTTTGTGCCTTGTCTTGATCCATTCCCCTGCACTTGCACAACCTTTGCAGTTTTTCCCTCCTCTCCCCTTGGCACGGGTCACCCCTTCTCCCCAAGGTAAGCTTGCGTGCCTGCTCCCCTTCCCCAGAGTAACCCTGTGAGCTCATGTTGCGTTTGCCCTCCTGAGCCCTTCACTGGCCAGCTCGGTTGGGGCCAGCTCAGCAGCAGTGTGTGCATCCCATCGTGTTGGGGCTTTTATTTGTAATTGTGATCGTTCCACAAATCCAGTGCCAAAATCCTGTAGCCAAAAGGTTGCTTGGCCCCTTGCATCTAGGCAGACAGCAGTTCCCTGTAATAGGACTTCATGCTGAGGGCATGTTTCATGCAGATGCCTATTACTGCCTCCTCCTGGTTGCCGTTTTGTTTCTGCTAATTGTATGCTCCTCCTTGCTGCGAGTGCTCGCATCCCCCTATCTCAAAAATCATGGGCAACGGAAGAGAAGACTTCAAGTTTCTCAGCTTTAAGTGGCTTCTTGGTGACCTGAGGCTTTCTTTGAGGTGTGCCAGCTAGCAATGCCACTGCACGCTGGCTGACTTGCAGGTGCCTGTTGCAGGTTTTTCACTCTGCCAAGCAGTGTCCCTCTGTCTCATGTCCATGCAGTTTGCTTTAAGAATCATCCAGTTCCTGTATCCAGTTACCATATCAGGTCCTTGGAAAGACTGGTGTGTATATGTGCATCATACATACCTCATCCCATATTTGAAGATGTATATATATGTGTGTATATTGCAGTTCTCCTTGACTATGTAGTTACCCTGTGGCTTCCTACATGGTTGTCTAAGTGAAGCAGGTCTCAGAAATGCCACCAAAGCAGCCAGGTAATGCTAATGCAATAACATCACCTAGAGAACCAGCGAGAAGAGTAAGGGACAAGTCAGGGAAGAGCAGCCAAAGACTCGTAGGAGGATGCCCCAGGGGAGATGCAACTGCCATATGACTGTGGTTGCAACTCCATGGTAAGATTCAGGAGCATCCCGGCTCTGCCTAGTGCTGATGTGGGAGCAAGATAGTTCAGGCAGTGACTGTGTGCCTTCTTCCGTCTTTATTGCTGCTGGGCAGGGGGGTTGCATGAATGGCAGCTCCCCTGCGTAAAGACAGGAGATGTGCAGGAGATCCCATCAGAGCCAGGAATACATAGGAGACCCTTGAAGGCAGTGAGGCCACAGGTTTGGAGTTTTCTAAGCCATTATTTTGCATGTGTGTAAGGTGTTAATGTTTACATAAGGCTGTTTTCTAAAGTATTATTAATGTTCTATGCAAACGACCAGTGGATGAAGAGGAGCATGCAATACATACAACATGGTGCCTGCAAAAGCTCTGCGGTCAGGGAGATCTTGCTTCCGCAATTCTAATGTTTCATCCCATTCCCCTTCCATTGTCCTTCCTGTTCTTGCTTTTTTTTTTTACTTCTTAATAATAGCTGAATTAGATGTATGGTAGAGTGGAGTTGTTCAGAAGCATCTGTGGGATTTGGAAACACAAGTCCAATTGAAAATCAGTGGGCCTTGGGCCCTGAATCCCGTTAGGGAAATTGCAAGTAGTTTGATGAGCTAAAACTGGGTCAGCAGCAATACAGCCGCTAGAGAGGTTGGATTCGTTGTTGCTCTGGGGTTTTGTGCTTTGTGTGATTTGAAGTGAAGAGCGGGGTTCTGCCATACCAGAGACAAAAACACTGTTCTGGGTTTTTTTCCAGGCGATGTGGCTATAGCAAGGCTAAACAAGATCCAGAAGAAGAAAAGATGCATTTTCATAACGGCCACAGTGAGTAAAGATTGGACATGTATATATTTGGTTTTGGCACTCTGTGGTAATGAGAAATACAACTGAGGGGGGGAGAGTTTTGAAAAAAATAAATAAAAAGTAATCTGGTTTTGCTGGTAATTCACAAAAGAACTGTTTGTTCTGTTATTCGGTAAGTCCCCACCTGCCCCTGCTTTAAGCCCCGTGGAGAACTGAATGTTTGAGCAGTCCTTGTACGTGCCCAGCTATGCACACCTGTAAGCATGCAGCAGATCTCTCTAGTGAGCCATTTTGGGTTATTCCTCTGTTTTTGCTGTGTGACTCAAGGTGCTATTAATTTTGCCTCGTCAGCACGTAACAACTCTACGTTTTTGTGGTTTGGATGCTTTGGTCCAGGATACCTGTTTGAAACCCTTGCTCCACCCCAGCCAGCCGTGAGGACCAAGCCCACAGCTACTCTTTGCCTTGGATGCCTCTGCAGAGGCATGAGGAATAACACCTACTTCTTGCTCCTAGGAAGCTTTCAGAAACGCTGTGTTAATGCCCTTATGTACAAAAAACCTCTGTGGTGATGCTAGAAAGTACGTCTCATGGTTACTGTCAGTCCTTCCATACATCCAAAGCCAGTGTTTGAAAAGCCTGCCTTCGCCAGGTGCTGTGGGATCTGGGGATGGGTAACAGCATGGTGCTTTTTGGGGTGGAAAAGGCAAACACATCTTGAGTGAAAGTCAGATTTCCATTAGTGCTATGTAATAAAGGCAGCAGGAAGCAAATCAATTAAGAGCCACAGTGTAATGTAGCTGTCTTATTAGACTGATGAGCAGTTCTTCATGTGAGTAGCCTTAATGATTGTCAAAACAAACTTATAATATGGATAATGAAAATACTTTTCCCCCTCTCAAGTCCTGGAGAAAAAGCCTGCTATTGATTATATTTATACTGGTACAACCCACAGGCTTTGTACTGCAAATATTCAGTTCATTTCAATCTCAGTAACTCCATCTGAAATAATGTGGCCGATTGATTAGCTAGTATGTCAGTGGTAGGACATAATTTATTGCAGCTCTCCATCAGCCCCCTTCCATCCAGCTTCCTTTGCAAGTTGTTCCCTTAACATTTTGCTTTTTGTACTTTCCCTCCTGGCGTACCCTTTTCAGATTCAGAAAGGGGTCCTTTTGCAGCAGACCCCGGACCAGCCATTATGCAGTACCAAGAGGGATTTTTAGCGATGCATCACTCCAACTGAGCACTGTCATGTGCTTTTCTAAATGTGATGAAGTTGCACATGTGTCACATACAAACTAAATGTCATTTTCCAAGAATGCTATTCATTTTTCTCATAGGAACAGGTTTCCCTGCTGTAATGTTTTCCAGCAAAGCAGAGTGTAAGGGACAGGAGTGTGTATTGCCCATCTTCTGTCATGCCATGTGCCATTAATGCTCTTAATTTGTGTTTGCAGTTAAGCTGCCTGGAGTAAGGACTTACATTGACCCCCACACCTATGAGGACCCTAACCAAGCTGTCCACGAGTTTGCTAAGGAAATCGAAGCTTCATGCATAACCATTGAAAGAGTTATTGGAGCTGGTATGGAAATGTATTTCCTGACCCTGAGCAGTGTGGAGGGTTAGCTTTCTTAACACGAGAGATCTGGGAAAGGCCATGAAATATTTGTGCTGTTAGGTACCCTGCAAGTGATGGGGAGCGTGTTCCAGCTGAAGTCTGGGACAAACCTGTCATTGTCTGCGGTTTTGATATTCAGGGACTGAACTGAAAACAGCAGAAAATGGTCATGTTTGGATCGAGCTGAGTTGTTTTGATGGGTGCTAAGGAAAAGGAGTCACTTAATTTTCAGGTTCTTTTCACCATTTTAACCTTTTTTTTCCTCCCCCATTAAGGTCAATCTCAAAGCAAAAATTAAGAATAAGAAGCCATCTGGGAGAGAAAAAAACCCCACAAACCAAAGTTCAAAGCCTCTAACTTCCTTGGTTAAAAGAAGAAACTGCCATTTTCTTTCCAGTTAAGCTGTTGGGGCTTGCATCCAACCTTAGGAATATTTTCTATCCTCTGAAATTGTGTTTTTGGAGGTAATTTACTGTTCACCAGAAAAAAAGGAAAAAAAATATCCATTTGGGTTACTTTTTAAAAAAGGTGGTCATAAAATCAGAAGCGGTTTACAGTCTATAAAAATATATGTTGCTGTGAAAGGCTAACAGCATTCCATCTATGTAACTTACCAAACGAGGGTTAAGAAGCAAGTGGCTTGTATTTTACAGCCATCTACGCAGGGCAATGATGTAGGATGTGACAGGACTCTTTCATTTAGTAGAAAAAACATGAAATGAGGAAAAAGCCCAACAGAATATAGAGCATAGCTCTATATTAATATAGGAGAATTACATTTTTCTTCCTAGTTTTCTTGTGCTTAGGAATTATTTGGCTTGTGGTACACCGGCTATTTGAGATGGTGATCACTGTGATGTTCAGCTTTTCACATCCATGAATATAGGGCAGCCCTGCGTGCTTTTGATCAGCTGTCTGCAGGGGCTGGGCTGCATGCTGTAGGCGGACGCGCACTGTGCATTCCTTCAATGTGCTGTGATCCCATTCTTTCTGGTTCTTCTCTGAAGGTGAATTTGGTGAAGTCTGCAGCGGGCGGCTGAAGCTGCAGGGAAAGCGCGAGTTTCCAGTGGCTATCAAAACCCTGAAGGTGGGCTACACAGAGAAACAGAGACGAGATTTCTTGGGAGAAGCAAGCATCATGGGGCAGTTTGACCACCCCAACATCATCCACCTGGAAGGCGTCGTCACAAAAAGTAGGTGCAAGTTGCTGTGGTCTGTTGTCCTTGAACTCTGGCCGATGGGAGAGTTCGTTAAGGGAGGAAGACTTGGGCAGCTCACGTTTTGACTGCACCTTTCATAACTTCTCCAAAAACAGTGAATTCCCCTTGCCTAAAATGTCACACTTTGTAGGTCCGGCCAGGAACAGGTTCCCCAACATTGAAAAGGGGGTTTGCACCCAAGAGATTTTGTCATTCTTCCAGGTAGAATGGCTAGATAATGGCTAAAATGATAAAAAACATTAACTCACCTGCAAACCTTGCCTCACCTAGGCATAATATGAATGGGCTAAGAGAAAACCCCTCTTTGGAGGCCCAAAATTAAATGAGACAGAAGTAGGAGATGATATGCCTGACCAGCCTTAGGCAGTGGGTGGGTGATGGAGACAGCAGTAAGCCTGGGATGTCTGAACGCCAAGGGATTGTGCTGCCTGACTTCTGCCTTGCAAGTAGCTCAGCAGCACCTACTGCCTGCAAAATGCAAGACCATTTTGAACACAGCAATACCGAGCCACCAGCCAAGTTTTTGGAGCAGGCTTGCTTCTTACTCCTGCCTTTATTTGTTTACTTTTGAAACCACATGATCCCCAGGGTGAGCAAAGATGTGCCAAGAAGTAGGAAGTGATTTCCCTGGCAGGAAAACAGGGAGGATTTTGCTACCAAGGGTCTGGGGCGGGGAAAAACAAAACCAACCACAACCGCTGATGATTTCCAGCCATCATATTTTGAGAAACCACTGAAGCAAAGCCCACAGGAGGGTAATGCTGAGCCTTGTGATCACTCACAGAGGATGTGAGCAGGGAGAAAAGTTAGCTGAAGTTTTGCTTTCCAAAAGCAGGGAAGAAGAATGGCAGTGTAGCTGAAGGTGACAGGACTGTGTAAAACCACGATTAAGGCAGGCTCCCTCTGGGATCTGCTAGTGATGCTGATGGTAACAGTTGCCCCTGGTGCTGGCAAAGAGATTATGAGAGGGGTTGAGGGCTTGGGGAAAATGTAAAATGGCTGGCAAAACATCCCAGCATGAGAGTTTTTGAGGTCTGACTGCTCAGTTAGCAAAATAACCTTCCATACTTTTCCCAGCCCAGTTCTCCTCCCAGTTACTGTATGCACTAAAGGTAAGAGCAGGAGTAAGGGATGGCACATCTGAATGTGCCCAGCCCAAGCCTCTCTGGCCATTAGTGCTGTGCTGAGGCTGTGGGGAAGTTGCAGAAGTGTCATTACTTTTCCATTTTAAAGCCTTGGAGGATCTACATTATTTGTAGATCAAGGATTTTTTTGTTGAAAACAACTTTTATTTTGAGATAATATTGTAAGTGTTTCAGGAAGTTTTTGCTAGCTGAAGAAGTACAGTCCTGAAGTGTGAATGGCTGTCTCCTCTCTTATCTTCATGATTGGTAATGTCAGAGCTTAGCTACTACTGTTCAAATGCTGGCGTTTGCGACCATGTGGCTGCTGTTAGTACCATTCGTTATTCAACAGTGGCAGTGTCTCCAAAATTTGTTCTTTTTCAGAGCTGCAATAGAGAAGGTACAGAGTTGCTAGCTGTTTGTCCTTTTCATATCCTATAACCTACTCAAAATCGATGCCATTTTGCAATCAACAGCCTTTTCTTGCATTTCCTTGAAATTGCGTTTCCTAAAACTTTTAAGAAAAGAAAAAAACCAACCAAGATGGGTTTCTCCCAAAAATTGAATAAATACCAAAATCTCTCGGGGTCACCTTGTGTAGCCCTTAATACATAAAAGCTTGCATTTCTAGCCCTGCAGGGATGTGGGATATTGGGCAGGAAGCGAGTGATGATTATACATCCATAAAAGCTGCTGCTGGCATGGGCTTGAGCCTTTCTGGCTGCCGGGGCCTCAGGGGATGGGTAGGAATCCCACTTTTAGGAAGATGTGCCTCCCTAGTGAGTTGCCTTCTATATAAAGTGGCTGTCTGCTCCAAAGGCCATGGAAACACTGGGAGCTTTGCTTCTAAACTGAACTTGGAGTGACTGGAGTTTGGATAGAAGGGGGTACATGCACCCTGAGCTCCTTAATAGCTCAGTAAATGCTTGCTTACTGCACTCAACGTTTTTTCCTTCAGGCATCTGGAGCATCTTCCCAGCTTTTTTCTTTTCTTTTACATAGACCAAAACAAGCTTTATGAATCCCAAACTGCGCTTCTATCTCAAAGTATTGTTTAACTTATTTTCCCCTTCAGTGTTTCAGTCATTGGCCTAACATAGATTCAGATCTTTAGGGTACAATGTCTTTGCTGCATCGTGATTTACTTTGGAAGTAAATTAAGTTAAATTGAATTAGGCCATTTTTAATTCTGAATGAGAATATCCACGCAGGGGCTTAATACCATTTAACTAATCTAGTTCAAATGCACACCTTAGTTAATTTGGATTAATCGTCTTCATTGTCCCCATGCAGACAAGCCCTTAGCTATTTCTGCTTTACAAAGGTAATGACAGTCCTGTTTTCATTCGCGTACCATTCAGTTGCGCTGACAGTGTGCGCATTGCATTAGCACATTGATATGGATGACATCTACCCACATTTTATGGCCCCATAACGCCGGGGGGAGGGAGCCCTGCTAACACAGAGAATCAGCCCAGTACTTTAGAAGGGCCGATGCTTACTTTTAATTTACTTTGTTGAAAGTTACTCTATTTGTGTCTTTATTTCCATCTTCTTGGATATAGGGCTAATTTATTCCGTGGTTACTGTCAACCTGCAGCAGTCAGATAATGAAACATAAGTGCCAGAAATCTTATTTTCTGTTCTCTGATGGCAGCCAAAGGCGGGAGTCTGAAGGAGGTCCCCCAGGGTGGTGGCGTAACAAGACGCCAGTCTCGCTGCAGCGCTGCCTGGAAGTGTCAGAGATAAGGGACCCCACGCTACAATCAGGGGTTTAGTGTTAAAAGCAAAAAATTTTAAACACATTGAGATATGCCTTGGATTTTCCTTCCCTGCATAGCCACTGCCATGTTTCTCAACCTATAGCAATGTCACCTGAGATCTCTCCTCCCTCCTGCACGCAGCCCACATTGTGTGTAGACAGATGGCTGTCACCCTTGAAGATAGGGCCCATTATTTTGTTTGGGACTCAGCGATATTTTTCATGGCCCTGAGGTGCATTTCTTATATCAAAAGTAATACTTTTCGCAAACTTTGAGCTCAGGCAGTAGCTGTGATGCTAACTTAGAAGAGTTGAAGCAGCGCAGGTCCCTCATGCTGCAAAGATAGTATCTGCACAACAATGAGTGTTTTGATTGACAAGTTCACAATTACCTTTATTATGTAGATAATTAAGCAGTAAATTAGGCAAATAGTTAAGGTAACAGGAAAGTGGGAAGGTTAAGATCAATTTAAATGGTAGAACATGTGCGGATTTTCAGGAGCATTTACCTTCATGTGCATGTTATGACACGCGGCAGCTCTCGTTGATCATTTCTCTGAAAGACATTTATAATGCACTTTACAAATAATTGACAGCTCTTCTTTTGTCTGTGCTTCATGCTAGCTAACAGAAATTGATTTAAATAAAAAATAATTTACATGTTCTTCTAAGATTTCATTGAATTTACAGGGGCTGGAGCACACCATATTAATTATTGCTATGTCATTGTGGCAAGCTAGCGAGAAATTAGATATAAAAACTGAGCAAAACCTATATATAATTACCATTAAAATGACTCGGGCATGAAAATTAATCAAATGGATTTGGAGAAGCATTATTATTCATGTCAACAATAGGAGACCAGGTCTTTTGTTAAGAACTTTTATTTTGATTTCCACTCACACTCATTCTATACTTAACTTGCTGTTGTTGTGCAGCATAAATATTCCTTTTCTTACTTCCAGATGTGTTTACAAGGGTTGTCACATGGGATTACTTGAATTACAAGGGATGTAATGCCTTCCTTTCGTGGTCTTGGTTTTGGTGGTTACCAAGGTCAGGTAGACACTTCAGATCATCCTGGTTGCTCATGCTGGACTCCCATTGCTACTTCAGGGTGTTGAAGCCATAGAGAAAAGTCCAAAGAGGGCAATGTGTTCAATTTGGCCTCTGCAAGCTTTCAGCTTGTTCACGGAGATGAGGAGAAAGTTGTGCATAGGTTGCAACCTCTTTCTCAAAGATCTAAACACTCTAGGGGTTGGTACACTACCTATTATATGGAGTTAATTTTTTGTCCCCCTCCACTTTGATTCCCCTGTTTCTACATATATTCTGGCAAAAAGTATTGTCATCCAGCTGGGACAGCAATGTAGATTTACTGTTGCATGGCTGTATATTCACATTCAGATGCATTATGAAAAGACTTTTTTATTGTTCATGTTTTTTAAATAAATTGCTAACAAACTTGTGCACTTTTTTTTCCAGGCAAACCAGTAATGATAGTCACTGAATACATGGAGAACGGTTCTCTGGATACATTTTTAAAGGTAATACTTAGATCCTTTTTCCAGGGGGACCTTGGTTAATGTTTGGGTTCTTTGCAGGTGATTAATATCGATGAAAGTGTTTGCTGGGTGCTGTTCCAGCTGTTGATGCTGTCTGGAGGCAGGAGTAGCTCAGTTATCTGTTTAATCTGTCTTTATACAGCATCGTGAAGGACCTGGTCTGTGCATTAATACACACAGGTAACAATAAATTGGAGGGTACTATGTTTATTTTAGAAAGCAGTCTGCTGCGTGGAAATGATTAACTTATTCTGCAACATTTAATGTGTTTCAAGAGCACATCCACACTGCATTATGGCAAACCCTAGACTTGTCAGAGTCTTTCCATGAAACATAAGAGGCAGAGAAGGGAGGATAGGGGAAGCGGTTAGAAATGTAGTGTGGCAACATGGGGAAGAGCCCTTACCCCAAATATTCACATGTGGACCCCTGCAGGTAGGATTTCCATGCAACTTGATGCCATTCAGTTGGCTAACTCTGAGACAGTCCACCCCAGTGCCTTTACACACATAGCTACATGTGTTGACTCCCAGTCACAGTCTCTTTAGCAGTCACCAGTGGAAATAGCTTGCTCCTTGATCTCCAGTTAAAAGAACTACATTTCCTTAGCTTTGTCTCTAGAGATCCTAATCCAAACAGTGAAACCTTGAAAAGCTTTGTGGTCAGAGCATGAGAGTAATGAATTATTAATTTTCCTGGTTTTCTTCCCTGGAGACTTGCCTTTGCATTTTTATTCATGCACACACAGTGCTGAGGGTGCAGAGATTCTCGGCTGATCAAATGTCTCCTTCCTTCTGCAGAAGAACGATGGACAGTTCACGGTCATTCAGTTGGTCGGGATGCTGCGAGGCATCGCATCAGGAATGAAGTACCTGTCTGACATGGGTTACGTACACAGAGATCTGGCTGCCAGGAACATCCTAATCAACAGCAACTTAGTCTGCAAGGTATCAGACTTTGGCCTCTCCAGAGTCCTAGAAGATGATCCTGAAGCGGCGTACACAACCAGGGTGAGTTATGAGGATACCAAACTGATGGAGCTCAAGAAAAAATTATTCCCTGCCACTTTTTAGTGTTCGGGCTCTCTAGCAAAGAGGTTTTTACAAATCCAGAGCCTCTAAACTGTGCATGAGGGTTTGGCCAGATGTTACCAGTTAATCAGATTAATTTTGCAAATGCCTGTAAATTTTTAGTGGGAATGGCCGCATAAGGCAGAACTTAACTAGTAACTTTTAAGTTCATGTTGGGCACCTGAGTCAAATACCAAACTTTGCAAAGGCACTGCGCTCCTAGCTCTGTTCTGTCCTCTGGTGAATACCAAAGGGAGGAGAGAGCAATAGCAAGTACTTTGCTTAGGCACCCAGGCAGAGATGTAAGCTATGGTCTTCTGGACATTTTGACCCTTTTAAAACATTGGTAAGCTTGGAATGCCCGTGGCAAATGATGCATATTGCCCTCAACGTTACCTTGTTGAGGGCAGTTTACCCCAGCCCGAGAAAGAGCTGCTCCAGCCTCAGTGCTCTGCCCCGTTCCATCCTTGATTCATCCTTTCAGGGCATCAGCCCGCCCATCCCCATGCAAGGCCACCTGTCCCCAGCGCTGTGGAGAAGGGGTGGGCAGGACCCATCCTCAGCAGCATAGGCTTGGAGAGAGCCTCCAGTATTCATAGCAGATTGGCACGCCTGGATGTGTCCTATTAGTGTGTTTTTCCAAGGGTATTGTTTTACGGGTGGTGGGAGCTCTCTGGGTCGTGTTCCCAGTTCCTGTGGCGATCTGGGAAAGGCCTTTCAGCTGTTGGCAGTCATGGCCCCGCAACAGGACTCCGTGCATGGCTGGACCAGAGCCTCCCTGCGGGCTAGAGGGCCTGTGGCCAGCCCTGCTGCGGCGGCAGTGTGCTGCCATGTGCTAATTGGCACTGCTGAGAATCTGGCCCTTCAAGGCATGCAGTGATAAGCCTGTGAATAAATAATTATTGGAAGAAGGGACTTTTTAAAATTTGCTTTGAAAATGTGTTCCAAATTCTGCCTTTTTCCAATAACAAACACTGTTAGGGGGCATTCAGGGAGACCTTCCAATATTTAGCTCAACACTGAGAGGAAAGGACTTCACAGTAAAATACATTTTGATATAAATCAAGGGAGACAACTTTTTAAACCCAATGAGAAAAGTATTCCTTAATCCAAGCTCCCCTTTCCCTCCCCTCTTCCTTCTCAGAGCTGGTCTGAAGTTAGATTTCTAAAATGGTAGAAAGGGGAAAAGGAAACAGCAAAGCACATTTGACAGCTGTGGCATCATTTTCAGTCCCACAGCAGAGGCCAAGCAGGCTGGTCTTTGCACACACAGACTTCTGTGCCTGTTATGCAGATCTCCCTGCAGGATCTGGGACCACATTAAAAAAAAAAAAAAGAAGAAGAAAAAAAGAAAAAGAGGGCATTACTTCCGCAGCAATTTGCATGAAACCCTCATTAGATCAAAGTCTTCCTCAGTTTCAGAGCTGTCTGTTCCTCCCCCGCTCGCTCTCAGAAATGGAGGAACCGTATTCCCCTACCAACCCGTGCAACATAATTGAGATGTTGATCCTATACATGTCCCAGCATTCAAACAGCATTCAAACAGCAAACCTTCAGGACAGCCAATTAGTAGGCAGCCTACAAATGCTTATGGGCTGAGATAATGTGGAAAGGGGCCCCATGCTGTCAAACAGATTTACTTTAAAATTCGATGTCTCTTTCCAGAGAGAAAATAACATCGCTCAGTGCTCTAAGAAGTGTTGTTTTGTCCTCTTTTGCATGTTCTCTGCCCTCTGCATTCTGGTTTTGGGGTTTTTTTTCCTTCTCTTTTCCTTCTAGGGAGGGAAGATCCCCATCCGATGGACAGCACCCGAAGCGATTGCCTTCCGCAAATTCACATCGGCCAGCGACGTCTGGAGCTATGGCATTGTGATGTGGGAGGTGATGTCCTACGGCGAGAGGCCGTACTGGGAAATGACAAACCAAGACGTAAGCATGTGCGAGAGGTGCTGCGTGATGGGACTTTGAGGGCTCGGTGTTCATTCTGCAATCAGAGAGGCACGATGGGGACGAGAGGAGGAGAACTGCTGTAAAAATGGCTTTGCTCCCGCATACCAGACAAAAAAATGATCCTCCCGTTTGATGCTCTTTTTTTGCAGCAGCAGCCCAGAACGGGCTGTGCACAGAGAGAAATGTGTCTGCACAGAGGCAAGCCTGCTTCCCCCAGCAGACCACTGGAGCTTCACTAATGCTGTTAGAGCTGGAGCCTGTCCCTTCTCTGCTTAATGACAAAGGTCTGCCAGGGGATATATGCTGATAAACTGGCAGCATTTCAATTGTGTGTTCAAACCCCTGCTGCCACGTAAAGCAGAAACTCAAGAGAGTCATGGTAAGAGCTTTGTTTCCCTGCACAAAAGCTGGGTGATTTGATCTAGTGACAGCAGTCCAGAGAGCTGCATCTCGGCTGGCCTTCCACTGCTGATCTCAAGAGTGTAGTTTTGCTCCTGTTGTGAACATCATAAGTTTGTGCTAATGTAAGCTCTCGTGGTTCATTTGTACAGCACCCTTCAAGTTGTGTCCCCTTGCTCCTTGGCCCCGGTGCCCCCTTGAGCCTCTGACCTCAAGGCCACCCTCTGAACCATCTCCAGACAAGGAGATGCTTGGGAACACTGTCTCCCTCCTGACTGCAGCTCTTATCCTAGCCTGCGTAAGGATCTCTTGATCCTACTGCAGGGCTACCTCCTGCTCTGAGCTCACCGTAAACATCTGTCCTTGTCTAAGGCTAAAAAAATTTAAGCCTGGAATTGCCACATTTTCTAGACCCCTCCTTCCTCTTCACATCTCTAAGAACCATGGCATGTGGAGGTCTCTGAGGATGCCAGCTAGTGCATGAGGTCAGGGTCACCATGAGGCACGAAGGACCCCCGAGCAGCTCTGCGATGGGAGGGAAACCGCACCACTCTGTGTCTGGCAGAGTCATTCCTCATCCCTCCCACTGCAGCCCTGCCACCTGCAGAGATGCTGCTGCCGGCTGGGCAAAGCAAGCAGGTCCTTGCTCCACCATGGATTTTCTCTGGTCACACCACCTGATGTTTCATCCATCTTTTCTTTTTTGAGCAGCATCCCTGTCCCCATGGCTTTCTGCTGCTTCGCTGGCAGAAAAGGCTCTGGCTGAGCATTCTGTTTCCCCTGTGTTTTGTCTGTGGGCCTTTGCCATCAGTGGATGTTGCTACCTGTCACGCTGAGCTGCTGTCTCATCTTGCTTCGAGTCCAGGTGTGGAAATGCGCAGTACCTTTGAGACTGTCACACTGTGCTTCTTGCCAGGGAGACGAGCGCATTGTTTGGCATGAACGCCCCACCGCTTCTGCGTTGCTGAGGCTGTCACGTTTGCAGGGAGTTTGGTAAAGCAGCATGTATCTATGCAGGGATTTGTCTCAATCAAATATGAAGTCTTTCTTCCATAGCCTGTGTAGAGAATGCAGCAATTGAGAGTCAAGCTTTTTTGGTCACACTGAGCACTGTAACTATCTTTAATGCTGATGCATTGGCGTAGCACAGTTGTTGTTCAGTAAATGCCGGGCTAAGATTCAGGCTGGTGCCAGTGAAATAACACTCTGTGGCCAGGAGAGTCCCTTGTCTGGATCATAATGCTATGAACATCCACACTTTGCAGAACTGCTCTGAAAAGCCCAAATGCTTCTATGCACTGTGGGGCACAGGGTGAATTTCACACTTGCCTGAGAAGAAGCAGAAAGCAGAGGACTGGTGAGATGTTCATGAGCATCAGTTCCCGCTTAGGCTTTGCTTGGGTTACCTCTCTGCCTATGTGCAGTTGGCAAGTGCCTGGATGGTGGTGGCCTAGGAAACTTAATTCAGTGCTGTGGCATGTTTCTCATGCGATTTATGCCTTCTGTCTTCACCTTTTGAAGGCTTCCTCTTCTTCTTTCCTTCCCTGCTTGTGTTGGCAGAAGAATCAGTGGTGTTAGGTACAGCACTGGCTTTTGTTCAGAGGACCAGGGGGCTCCGCTCACATGAATTTCAGACTCCATTGCACAAGAGGTGCTTGTTGCATGGTGTGTAATTAAAGCACATCATTCACAGGCACAGTCGGTGATGAGCAAAATGTTTCTCACCATGGTACAGCCAGATTGTGTTAAGGAGGTGTAGTGCCATAGGGCAGGCAGCGTTGTAACTGCAAAAGCTACAAACCACATTTTAAAGTAGTGCTGATTTCTAGGCGGCCTTCTAAAAATATGCTTCGATTCAACCACAAGACAAGGCTTTGATGCAGGAATTGTTGAGAGGAATTTTGTGGCCTGTGTTACACAGGTTGCTAAGCCAAATGGTCACAGTGGCTGCTTTTTAGCCTTCAGACTGGTGATTTTATGAAAACACAGAGCTAAAAATGTTGCTTTGGTTTACTGGAATAGACTATCCTAAATCATCCTTTCCCAGGCATCCAGTTCAGTCAACCCAATCCGTACGTGAGTTGTGCTTGTCCAGAAAAGGAACAGTGACAAAAATGCCTCCTTATAGGTGCAAGTTTTAGCTCTTCAAGTCTTACAAAGCAGTACGCACCAATGAATGGAACAGCAAATGTGCCATTTTCTTACTTTCTAAGGATTGTGGTGGCTACAAATACTCTGTCTTCATTGTTTTGTCCTTTTGCTCCTCTTATAGCCAGACCCCCAAGGCACCTTCAGATGCAAGAGTGTATTACAGCATCCTAGCTCCTCGCAGTATTCTGATACCGTTTACATTGTATCGCCAGAACAAATGACATCCTGTAAATTGAGTTAACACTATTGATTGTGATGTTACTGCCAGGAATATCAAACATGCATAACCCCGTTGCAGATGTAGTTCAGATATTCTGAGCTGGTGCCAGATGGTCTGCTCCCCGTCTTGCTACTATTTTCTTTCTGCTACAGCTGGAGGATGATCCGTTGTTGTTATAAATACAGACATGGACACAGCAAATAACGTTCTTGTGGCTGTGCCACACTGGGGCTTTTTTAGTAGGGCAGCTGCAAATTTGTTATCAGGGACCAGCTGAAAAGCATGATGTGAAGAACAAGCAGCGCAGACAGCATAGAGCATAGCGTGGTGGGGCTGGTTTTTAATGCTGTGAGCAAAAGCCAGGCCCCAGAAGAGATTTCTTTGCAAGCACAGGTTGGTGGAGAGTGGTGCAACTGCTCCACTGACAGATGAAATCTTAGATGGACACAAAAGGACTGCAGATCTTGTGGGCCAAATCTTCAGACATGCTTGCTACCATTGGAGAGGATTACAAATCCTTGCCTAACTTCTTTTCTACTCTGTACATCCTTAGGGAGTTTGAGATTCCCGCTACTGCTGCTCAGCCAGCCTGGCTCATTCCTGGGACTCTTCCACTTGGCAAAAAGCCCTGTGGCAGAGGACGATTTGAAAGCGATCCATGCAGTCCTGGATTTCAGAGCCTTCTGGAATGCAATGCCAGCCTGACATGGCTCTTCCTGTACTGCTCATATAGGGACTAAAGATCAAGAAAATAACTTCCATGCTAACCACAGAGCTTTCTTTTTAAATACAGGATGTTTTCAAATTGTGAGACAGTGCCTAAATGAATGACATCTGAGGTAGTCATTGGAGTCCAACAGTGAAGTGGTGTGGTTTTCCACACAGCAAATAGCTGCTTCCAGCTCCTTTGGTCAAGGAGTCTTGGTAGTAGAGGGTGTGAAGATGGGCTGCCGAGATTCTCTTGGCTTGGTCACAGACCCTTATGGCTTGAAACACAAGCTGCATTCTCCTGAAAATTGTAATGGTTCAAAATGGGAACTGTCGGCCTTGGAGCCCTGCTGTAAATTTATCCCAAACTGGGGAAAACAAGTTACTTAATTCTGCCCTCATTTATTAATTTCTGCCTTTTGAGAGGGCAGGCAGCCCATGCGCATATCACTTGTTTTAGATACAGAATCATAGATGGTTTGTATTTTAGATCAGTGCAACAACCCTCCCCTGGTTTTAATTTACATACTCTTGGGCTGACATTTTAAATTCCTGGCAAAAATGTGGCCACACTAAGAAACAACTAGACCCAGATAGCACTGAATGATATATGAGATGGTTGTTCTGCCTCTGCCTCAAATTCATCCATCAATTAGCATTCAAAGTCTCTTTTGAAATACAGTCAGACTTTTATTACTGTAATACAAATTTGTGGTCTAGCACATGCCTTTTCATTTAAAAAGAAGCAACGTCTGAATAAACAAAATCACTGCACTCCAAGAAGATGCCAGAAAGCCCAGTAGGATGCTTTTTGTGGACTTAAGATAGGCTCCGGGAGTTTCTCTGTATATAATGTACAGACCTCGGCTGAGCTTTGAACAAATGCGACCTGACAGTGTGGCCCCCTGGTTGTAGCAGTGCCTTGGCTTTCTAGATTCATTTTGCAGTGACCAAAAATCAAGTTCTTCAACCCATCCTGTAGAAGATATGAAAGATAGTGGCATTTACTGGGTTTGCCTCTTGTGTGCAGAGTTGGGAGACAGTGGGATTTTTGGTAAACATATTGCTGGTCCTAAAGATCTCTGTTTAAATTAATTTGCATTTGGGGAAAAGGTGAAAGGAAAAAAAGCAACCCATCAGCCTCATGTTATGTCGCCCATAGGTGATCAAAGCTGTGGAGGAAGGCTACCGCCTGCCAAGTCCCATGGACTGCCCTGCTGCTCTCTACCAATTAATGCTCGACTGTTGGCAGAAGGACCGCAACAGCAGGCCCAAGTTTGATGAAATTGTCAGCATGTTGGACAAGCTCATCCGTAACCCAAGCAGCTTGAAGACGTTGGTTAATGCATCGAGCAGGTACAAACTCAGGCCAGAGCCATTTCTCAAAGCAAGATCCTTGTCTGAATACCCACCTCCGGGTTGAATTACCACTTACTGTGTATCCTGCACTTGTTCATGGGTAGATGTTTCTCCAGCTTCATTATATCCAGGGGAGTTTTCCCAAATCAGCTTTTTCTGTTGAAATTGGCAGATATGTGAGCAATTCAGTTACTCTATAAATGTAGTTCTGCTGCCACAAAGAAAATTATTGTGGCCTGTCTTTCAGAAATGGGAGTTTCAGTGGTATTTATAGGTCTATGATAAAGGTACCGGTGCTTTACCCCAAGGTTAGAGAGGGCAAGACTTGAGTGCATGAAGCAGGTAGTAAATGCTGCTCAAAATGCCTGCCTGTTGACTTTATCTTGGTAATAGAAATGAAGAGCGTTTCTTGGGGAAACTCTTAGGACATGCAAAGCTCATGGATGTCCCATGTATGCTAGCCACCACCACCAGTTCTGACAGTCTTGGTAATCATGAGAGGATCTCTGTGGTTCCCAAAGAGCTGTACACAAAGCATTTGCTAAAACAACATTAAGTGAATAGAGCAGCTGGTGTGCAATTAAGCATGAATCTGAATGGCTGCATGGCTACAAGTAAGGTAAATATGGTCAAGAAATAAAGCTGCACTTGGGGAGAAAGAGATTAGTATTTTTTAGTGCGTTTTAGTACTGGGATCTCCAATATACTGGAGTCTTGGAGACAATTTTTCTTTTTTCGCTGTAAGCACACAGGTATTACTTCTGAGCCATCTGTGTTGCTAATCACTCAGTCCCTTGCAAGGTCGTGAAGGAGTGATGAATATAAATCATCACTGCTTCACTGATGTCAGTGGAGCTCCCCTGATTAACACAGGAAGAGGCCCTTCAGAAAAGCTTATTCTCAGAGGAGGAAAAAAAAGACACATCATTTTCCTTGGACAGGAATGAGAGGGATGTAAGATGAGGTTAGACTGGTGGTGTGGACCAAAGCAGTTGCACTGTTCTGAGCTTAGACCCATCTGTCTCCACACCTTCCGAGTGACTCTTGCACAGCTGCATGTGGCAAATCTCGCCTTTTGCAGCTGGACCTCACATCCGCATGCTGGCACGTCCCTGCGCGTGGCATCTCATGCACTGAAAAAGCAGAAACACCAAATCTCTGTTAATTTTTAATTACAAGCTAGATCTGAATCCTCGGGCTATTTTACATGCATCATTTACCATCTGAAGAACAAATTACTCTTATTAGCAATTAGATGTAATGTCAGTCCCAGCAAACCTGCAGGAAAAGGTTTATGATAGCATAAAATATGTGATGTTTCTCTTTTATTTTCAGTTCAGAACAGTCATTTTCCAGGCCTGTTATGCAGTGGTTCATGCACTCTTATACCAAGCTGTTATGCCAGAAAAGAGGAAAATAAGCAGCAAACCATTTCCTTGAGTTGCTAAGCACTTTGCTGATGTTTTATTCCATGAACAAGTCCATGCAGTTTCAGACCTTTCCTTTTCAGAGCTGCCATGGGTATTTTCGATGTGGATGGAGCACCTGAACACCCAGGTTTTGGGTCTGTGTTTCTATAGTCATAGATTGCCGTGCCCGCACCGTAGTAATTCCAAATGAATCATAATTTCAACATACAGCAGCTGTAAAGGATTTTTTTGTATATGTAATGTATTCTTTATGGAAATTCTCATTAATGCAAATAAGGAAGGAAGTCACTTTCTACATTACTGCGTGTGCATATCAGTAGGTACCTCCTGACATTAGTGATGAAAATCCACTTCTCATTATGATTACTTAGGAGTTTTGAATTCCTCATGTGTATAAAATGTTATGGGAAGCCATTATGTTCTTGGTACTGCAAGTATTCACATTTTATTGGACCTTTCAGCATTGCTATTAAATAAACAAATAATACTAATGTGCTCATAAAGTATATAAAGATTCCTGAAGTGCTATAGTAATATAATATCCCAGCTCTCCTTCCAGTTGAAAGTCTTTTAAGTGTAATCCTCACCGTCAAGAGGCTTGACCCAAAAAAACTTTTTTTTTTACCTGTAGGTAATAATCTTTATGCAAGACTTATGTTAGCTGCATCCTGGTTTACAAAAGCAGGGGACAAATGTAGTTTCTTTCCTGGCTGACCTTGGACAAGCCCCCTTTGCTCTCTGCGCGTCATTAGTAGGGTGGTGGACCTGTACATAGCACGGGTCACTTGTGCCAGGTACTGTATCTGTGTTTCTGCTGTGGTGAAGGGTTATTATTTGCCTGAATTGCTTCTTCCGTGCACGGCATAACCGAGCAGGTAGCAATTGCCACGGTGAGGTCTTGAGTGAGGGTGCAGGAGCAGGAGTCTGCCTCTGGTTTCAGGTCTGGAGCACGGTTGGAGCATTGCTGCTCTCTGCAGGGCTCGCCAGATGCTGCCCACATCCAAAATGCCCCTGCGGGAGCAGCCCCTGAAGTGTTGACAGGAGCCTGCCATTGATGGCCACTGCTGGGAAATGTAATTTGGGTTTCAGCTTCCAGGCTCTGGGCTGTCCTAAGTTAATTATGAGCTTTACAGGAGGAGGAGAAGGAAAACAGAGCAGGAAGAGTGAAACCGAAGACTTTGAAGAGTGACCGGGGAGTGTGATAGAAAAGGAGCCTGCTTGTGGGCGAGAGGTGACAGGGGTGGATGCTTGTCCTCTCCTCTTTCTGCTTGCAGTGAGGACAAGAAGTGGCAGGAGCTCATTCAAACGTGGGTGAAGTCACAGGTGAAGTGGTATGTTTGATACACTGCGTATCAAGCCTGCTGGGAGGATGTAGGCTGCAGCAATCACTGAAAATGCAATGAAAGAGTCTTCTTTACTATATAAAAATGAGAGCAACTGAGTCACGTTGGGTACATCTCGATACTGATTCTGTTTGCTGCTTTGTTTTTGCTTGTCTTTAGAGTATCAAATCTGTTGGTAGAGCACAGTCCAGTTGGGAGCGGTGCCTACAGGTCGGTGGGTGAGTGGCTGGAAGCCATCAAAATGGGCCGATACACGGAGATCTTCATGGAAAATGGATACAGTTCGATGGATGCTGTGGCTCAGGTGACCCTAGAGTGAGTAGTTGCCCAGATCATTTCTGTTTGTTGGGATGGGGTGGGGCGTGGTGGGCAGTGGCAGCCAGGGGACAGACAAACCATTAAAAAATATGCAGGGATGAGGCTGCAGAAAGGGAAACTCTTACCCTTTGTTTGCAGTCAGCAGTTTCTTTTTTAGCATCTGTATTGATGATAACAAGTGCAGGCAGGAGTAAAACTTACGGTCACTGCAGCCAGTACTTTGGCTCTTTTACTCACAGAAATTAACGCTTGAGTTTGAATAATTGCCAGACCATCCTCTCAACATAATAGAAGCTGATTATTTGTGGTTACCAACAAATAAAAAAACCCACCCTACTCATAAATGTGTAGGAGCTAGAGTCCCTACTGAGGTATACCGTCTTTACACTGGATTAGCTGGTTTCACAGTTCATCATGACCAAGTGGCCAGTCAAGCCCAGTAAGGCACGGAAGTAGTATTCAACACTAACAGAAGTAGGCACAGATACAGACAATGACAACAGAAGAGCATCAGCAAACCCACAGCTCTAGGGGACAGGTTCCCTGGCCAAGACTTTTCCTTCTGAATGTGCCCTTGGTTTTTGCACATAGGTACGACTGTAGTTGGAGTGACAGCATTCAAATGACTTCGTAAATGCCTCGAGGCTGCTGATTTGTTATGCTCCACCTTTAATTGCCTGCCTTGCTTGTGTAATTATGCCTGTACTTTCCTCCTCCCGCTTACTCAAACCCGCCCCAGAGCCTGCCATTCTAGCTGGGTTAAGTTGAGCTTAGTTTACTGCAGGCATTAAGGCAGAATGGGAAGGATTATGCTCCATGCTGCTTTGGAGAAGGTCGTGGCTCCTCTGACCATATGCAGATTGCCAATGCACATACAGGATCATTGCCGAGGTTTAGGAATAAAAGAAGAAAAATCCCCGCACCCCAAGAACCACAGCATTTCTCCTGTCTGCCACAGGGCTCGCTGTGGAGTTCGCCATGCAGGGTAGGAGGTCCCTTGCACACAATACAAGTCGGTAACATTGCCATGGAGTTCAGTTTTGTGTTACATGCAGGAAAGGAGGGCAGGACTATATCTGTTCTTACTCAGATTTTATTTGTTCCACTCACATCACCAGTATTTGTCCCTTACACCTGAACTCGTTCACTCTGTCCTCAGAGATTCACATTAAAACCTTGAGCTAGGGATTAGCAACTGTCTAGAGAGTCAGGGTGCATGGATTTCTACACAGATCCTTTTTTGGGTGCCTGAGACTCTTATATGCAGTTTCCCAGCCTAGTCCTGCAATTACGTGCCATGTTACTTTGGCTTTTGAGGACTCCACAGTTCCTTACCTGCTCATCTGATGTGGCAGTGCCCAGGAACACCAGGCTTCACGGCTCCATTTAGACTGGTGGTCTACAAACATTAGCAAAGGAAGAGGTCCATCCCCAGGGTGGTCAGAGTCCGTGCAACAGAAAGACCTAGCCCGAGGGTGAGTGGGAAGAGGAGGAATAGGGTAAGGCAGTAATTTAAAGGAAAAGGTAAATGCTGGAGCATTCCCCTCTACTGTGTCACCTCAGTTCTATAACCAGAGCGAGTTCCAGTTGAAAATGCAGATTGTCTAAAATACATCACAGACTTGTTGCTGTTTGGCTGAATTAGTCATATCAGGGAAGAAAATTAGGTTTCACAAAAGCTTCCAGTTTATTCCTCTTTAGGATTTTATACAATTTCAAGAGCTCTAAAAGAAATGCTTGGAAGTAAAATGCTTTGGTTTGTGTCAGAGAAAATGTTAAGTTTGAGCCCAAATTAATGGTCATTTTGGACAGTAAATTAGAAGTTCACTTACTCACGTAGCTTTAAACAGTCTTAGCGTCCCTATGTGCTGACACAGTCTTAGTCCCACTGACAAAACTATTCCTAATGTCCCATTTTCTTGAGTGCAACATTTCAGATTGTGAAATTATCTCCTTAATTTGACTTTAAAATGTAAACACTTCCCTATATTTACTCTTTGGTATTCCAGACATTTCAAAAGTATCCCCCGAATCTTTTCAGGCTACCCAAAAAGTACTTCAAAATGTTTTGTTCCAGTTGGCAGTGAACCAAGAAATCCATTATCTGTACCATTCTAGGCAGAAAGGCAAGTTGGTTTAAAAGTCCTTAAGTAAGATTATAGCTGCCAGAGATGCTCTGACCCTCACCACCTGCAAACCGCCTCTAAGGCCCCCTCCACCAGGTCCCAGTATCTTCTCTATAGCACATATGTCATCCTGCTCTAGTCCTTTACTGGCCCCAGTGGAGACAACATGTCTGAGCTGCTTCAGCTTTCTTCCAGGCTTTCACAGCAGTAGAGCAGTGCAGAGGAGCTGATGCCTGGGAGCCTGGGAAGCTTCTGGATTTTTTTTTTTTAAGCTTAAAGGAGACGTTTCATAAATCCATCTTGCATTTCAATTGAAACTGAAAAAAGGTTGAAACTAACTCCAACTAGTCAGTTATCCATGCCAGCAAATAAATTCCTCCCCCAGCTGCCTTGAACAGAGATGCTTGTGTGAGTCAGGCTTGGTTCTTCAACAGCTCAGCCCGTGCACCTGTGCATTGTGGTGGTGACTTAGCAAGAAGGTTTGACCCCACTTGGGTCTGTTTTCGGGAAAACTGTGAAAGGTTCATTTAAAAGGCCAGCCAGCCAGCCAGATCAAGACCTCTCTCATCCCTCTTAAATAAAGTAAAAAGACAAAAGACCAGATTCTCAGCTGTTAAAAAAGGAGAAACCATCATAGTGGCTTAAGAGGAAAGTTGTCCCATGTTGAAGACCTGAACCACATGCTCAGGCTGATGTAAACTGGCACATTGTGCTCAAAATCAACAAAGTAGGGCAGGGAAATGGCTCCTAGGTGGGCTTGGCTGAGACTCTCATGGGTTCTCTAGCAAATAAACACCAGAACAAACAAAGTTCTTTAAAGGTTAATATGTTGGGGGGGTTGGTTTTCTGGAGGTTTTCATTTTTTCTCCCTGTAAAAGGGAACAACAAAACATTTTGTAGTCTGCAAATGAGAATTCAGGTTAAATATTCCTTGTCATTTTTAACAGAGGCAACTGTTCAGTGTATTCCAGAGCTGGGACTTGGGGGGATTGGGTGAAAAGATGATCTGAACATCTGAAAGTAGCTTGCTTTCCCCAAATGACATCAATAAAACATTCTTCACAATTTAAGAGGTTGCCTTCAAATGCCATCCAAAATGATCTTCCCCAAATTCAAACTGCATAGGAGACATGTGGAAATTAGATCAAGAAAGGAGGACTGGATAGTCACTGCCAGAAAAGGCAGAAAAAAAATATGATGAATGTAAAGAATTCCTAAAATCTACTGAAAAAATAATTACTAGTGCTGTAGTAGGGGTTGGCTGTAACACTGACAGGACTGGTGACTGTGGGCGCTCACCTTGTGGCCTCTTTACAGGACCTGGTTGAGGCGGTAAATGTTCAGCTTTTTTTTTTAATCCCCTGCCAACATGCAAAGCAAAATCCTGATTACTGCCCTGCTTCTTTCAAACTGATGGCTTGATGCATTTATTCCAGAAAAGAGTAGTATTAGTGACAAATTTCTGAAAGCAAAAGATTAAAAAGCTAAAACTGGTGAATATCGCCCCAAGTCCTGAGCTCTGCCTACTTAAGCAAAGACCTGAAAATGTATGTGTTCAAACAAAGAGTGATTTTCTACATTTAGCTCTAATTCTTGCAAAGGGACGAATCACCTTGTGAAAAGTGGAGCCTCACCCTCCACCCCCTCTTTCCAACTGGATATCAGACTTGAAGGCAACCTTTCCAGTGGACCAGACCTGCTCTTTAAACTTGTGGACCACCTAGTGACTTTGAGTGTGTCTGGAGCTCTTTCAATCCACTGCAAGAATAACTTTACCAGGACAATACTCAAGGATAGATAGATCCATGACATGAGTTTCAGTCTGACCCTTGACTGGACCAGTTACTAACCGTGTGGACTACATACTTCCACCTTTTGAAAGATCTGTACTCACTGAATCTCAGGACACCCTGCTGTTTGTTATTAGATGGAGAGGTCTGAATATTTGTAATAATATGTGCTGTGTTGCTTTGAATTGTATTTTTTTTTCTTCTAAAATAAAATAAATTATTTATTGAAAGTTATACTGGATGAAGATGGTTTAAGAGTTCACCTGCTCTAGATGCTTATTCTTAACCTGAAATCTCAGAACTGAGATTGTGATACTGTATCTGCTTCTGAACAAACCAATTCTCATCTCATAATCAAGTAGGACAGGAATAATGAATAAGAGCAGATGAACTCTTAAAAAAAGATTTTTTTTAAGTCCTCATTTCATACCTAAGTCCCTAGCAAGTGGATTCCTCTTTTTCTTTAGCGTCTTCTTTGAGGTTCTTCTTCTTTCCCCTCATTCAAACTGACAACTAACTCACTCCATGAGTAGTCCCAGTCTGCATGGGCAACTGTAGAGTTACACCACATGAAGAAGAGTGGTGAAATCTGGCCAGGGTGGGAGATGAAATACAAAATATCTGTGGTGGGTTGACAACTGCCAGCTGCAGAGATCTTTCAGCAACCTGGCCCTCTTGCTTGCATGACTAACTGGCTGCTGAGGGGGGTTGTATTTTATGTGGCAATCCAGTCCTAGTCTGCACTGTGTTTGACAGACTGGTCCATGGTGTATAAGTAGTTCTGTTTGTGAATAAAATGTTTTAAATATATTTCTTACAACGTGGAGACCATGAATTCAACCCTTGCAAATGGAAGATGTTGCAGGGAAGGGGATACCATGTTGTTCCTGGCATGTTGCAGCTGGGCTTTCGTACAAGGCAGTGGTAAGAGAGCAGTATGCGTGCAGCTGTATACAGGCTGTTTGGGATGAGCCGACACCAATTTTCCCCTTTATTTCCTTGGCTTTTTGGTGAACTTAGGTCAGCCTCTTGCTACTGTGTTGGCAAGTGATTCAGATTCCTGCCTGTTGCAATTTCCAGCCCTACGTGAATGAAAGAGAAGTGAAAAGGGCAGAATTCTCCCTGAAAGAAAGATAAAAGTTTTGCAATGAGAATCAAGTATTTTGAAGCAGGGAGACCCCCCAGCGCGCAGGTTCGTGTATGTCCATGGGCTCAGGAAGCGCCCGTGCTGCTGCCGCAGCGGCACACACAAAACCCAACACCGGGGGTCGGGTCACTTGCACGGCAAGGTGCAGCCTGGGTCCTGATCACGATTATCACTTGCCCCTGGGTCTCAGTTGTGCCTTTTCTTGCAGGGAGTTGCACATTTCTATTGCGAAGCCCCGGTAGATACCCACACGCACCTCCTCTGCGGAGCTGAGCCCAGTGAAATTACCAGTTGGCTGCAGTAATGTAAGCCAGGCAGCTCTGGAGTGGAGCTTGAAAACAGTTGTTTTGCAGCCCTTTGGCACAAAGTTGATTTTTTTTTTTTCTGTCCCTAAACCAGCTGGTTTGCGCACCCGATTTTGTTTAAAATTGGCTTCTGCCTTACACCACTTTAAGTCCTTCGGCACTGGATGCACAGGCGTGTGCAACGTGCTGTAAGTCACGCTTGAAAAATGGGAATTAAAGCTGCCTTCTCTAGGTGGTTTTTGAAAAGTTTTGTTGCTGGCTCTGCAACTTGTGAGGTGGCTTTTGAATAAAGCTACTGATTTTATAGTAGCTGAGCATCTGGCAGCTCAGGAGCTGTTGTCTTCTGGTCCCTTGTTGCGGAGGTGAAGGACCCCACAGTACTGTTTTTTCTCCTCTCTGAGGAGTCCCCCTGCTTTTGGCCAGTGGCTCTGCATTTGAGGATTTGATATTTAAAAATAAAAAATAGACTGGATCCCCTGGTGAGCAGCTAATGGATTGAAACCAGAAACTCCTTTTTCTTCTTTCTCAGTTGTAAATCAATGAGGCACTCCTCAAGGATATTGAGTTAATCCCCCCATAAGAGAAAAAAAAAAGCTGTGTAGCGAGTAGAGGGTTTTTTTATTGGACTGATGGAGCTGCGTGTGAAATGCCAAGAGGTACATGCCTTTCTCAAAGTTTCAGGCTGTTTTCTTCTGCATAACATGCAAGAGTATCAGAAACAATACACCTGTGAAATATGTGGTGCTGGATTTTCAAAAGAGCTCAGCTTGCACTTTAGATACCTGGGGGGGGGAAAAACCACGTGAATTTTCAAAAAGTGCCAGCAGAGTAGTGCTCAGCAGGGGGAAGGCAGATGCTGGCTCTTTTAAAAATCAGGTCCTATACCGGCTTGGGTTTTGTTGGGTTTTTTTCATCTTTGGTGTGAACTTCCAACTGTGCTGTGTACATAAAATAAATTGCATGTAACAATAGCACTACTACAATTTCCTTCATTATTAAGATGGCTTGCTGAACTAGTTTCACAATTCAGTGGAGGCAGAAATGAAAGCATGTCCCCCTGAGAAGGTAGACACCTTTTGCAGGTGCTGCAGCCTTTTCTTTGCGAGGTAAGGAGCATTGCTGATGTGTCTCATTGACCTCCCTTGCTCCATGCCCCTTACATTGTGATTTCCCCTATGCATTGGCAAGATGCATCACTGAAAAATGAATGAAGTGTTTAGTCTGGAGCAGAAAATCTGGTGTTTCCTAAATCAAAAGGCCGAAAGCGTGACAATCCTTGGAGAACAACAGATCTAGTTTTTGGCTTCAACCAGCTTATATGTTAACGTATCAACCTTCACTCAGGATTGCTTTTTATTCAAAGCGATGTTCATCTATGTAATTTTTGGACATGGATGGTTGGTTGTATTCGCACAGGAGTCTCTGTCCAGAATGTGAAGCTGCTAAGAGAGGTACACCTCAGTGGTTAGTTCATGCAGCGTCGTGTGAAAGCTCTTTGGTGGTCATTGCTTGTGTTCACCTGCAGTCCAGCATGCAGCAGTGCTGTGAGCTGTAGGCCAGGTTTGCAGTATGTCCCAGGTGATGGTTGGGATCCTGGGTTTTGCTGGTGATCCCCAGCCCTTGCACCTGCCTGCCCTGCCAGTGTAGTTGCCAAAAAGTACCTACATGTTTGAGGAGGTCATGTCCTGATGACTTTCAGTGGAGAGCCTTCTCCTAAAAGACCTGCACAAAGGGTGTCAACAACTCTGGGAGTCACACGTGTATTGGCAAGACTGTAGAGCCCTACTTGAAAACGTCCTTCATTCAGACCGGCTTGAAGGTAGAAAGCAAGGGGCTGATATTTCTCTAGTGGAAGTCTTCAGACAAAACACCATGTCTCCTCTAAGTCAAACTGCTTCTCTAACTGTCTCTGTGTCTTGTGTTGGAAACACAGATGCACCTGTCTTGATGTTTCTTCCAAGCTTTTATTCCTAAATTTATTTCTTAACACTTTTGCCCCTAGAAGGAAATCCCTACAATTATACTCTGCCGTAACCATAGCCTTACCTGGCTGCAGATGTGTCATTGAATCTGATCACCCAAGGTCCCGCTGTAGTATCTCCAGGGGACAACTTGTCCCACTCCTGTCTTTAGATGGGATAAATTGTCTCCTGGAGGTGCCTCTTTCATGCCATCAGCATGAACCTTGGTGATTACCTTCGCCTATACACCTACATTTTAGAGAGCTGAGCTTCTGAGAAAACAATCTTCCCTCCTAATCCTGCATTTTACATAAACTGTCTTATTTTACAGCTTTTCTGTAACGGCAGCCCAGTAGACAGACTCAACGCAAATGCCTTTGGCTTGTAGAATTCATCCCAAAAAATAAGAAACATGGGTTTATGGGAAGATTTGCAAAGGCCCAGAGGGGAGCTGCATTGCCAATTACTGTTGATTTTAGGGGGTCATCAGGGTGATGGCCATGCTCAAGGCTTTTGCCCTTCAGCTCTCTGTAGGATTTTGTGTATCTTTGTATTTGCCTCATCCGAAGAGGAAGGAAGCATGGACTGACCTCACTCCTCACTGCTTGTATCTGAGATCAAATACCAGCCTTTCCCAGGAGAAGAGGAAAGTGCAACACAGGCTTTCTTACATTGCTTTTCTCTTGGAAATAGGACTTTTCACACCTAGCAAAGTCCATGGCCAAAGGTGATGCTGACACTTTGCTGTCCAGCTTTTCTCCTTGGCCAGCGAGGTGATCTCAGTCAACTCCCATCACCTCTCTGAGATGCTGTCAGCCATTAAAAATAAAACAAATTTAAAAATGGGGAAAATGAGACTTGGCCAACTGAACTTGGCTTTGGGAGCTGCCAATGGTAAGAGATAGATGCTGGCAGCAGCGTCAGCGTGTGTGGCGCGTAGTGTGTGTGCCTGAGAGGTCCCTGGAACCAACGTCTGCTTTCTCCCACAGGGATTTGAGGCGGCTGGGAGTGACACTTGTTGGTCACCAGAAGAAGATAATGAACAGCCTTCAAGAGATGAAGGTCCAGTTGGTGAATGGGATGGTGCCGTTGTAACTTGGTTTTAAAGTCGCTTCCTCAAGTGGGTCGATCCTGCACTTTGTACACTAGCCCTGAGATTTATTTTGACTAAAAAAAAAAGGAAAAGATAAAAAGGGAAATTCAGTGCTTTCTATAACTGAAGGATGTTGGCCTCTGCCGCAGCATTTCTAAAGCAGTGTTTGACTAAAGTTTTCCTTTTCTTCCTATTTGTGTCCTCATTTTCATGAAGTAAATGTAAGATGCATGGAACATGGAAACGAGTCTGCTGTACGTGGGGTAACCCGTCTCTTAAGCTTCAGCAACGACAACAACAAGCCTTCCCACCACACGTTGTCTGTACATGGGACATATATATATATACACACACACGTATATATATGTAGCACCTTTATATACTGAATTGCAGCAGCACATAGTAATACTTCCAAGGACTGACCTGAGCAGAGGAGTTTTGTAGCCATTCGTGGGCTCCCAAAAGCTGCAGTTTGCTGAAGTTTAACTTCAAGTCTTACTTGTCTTCAGAAGTGTATTGAAGAGCAATATGATTAGATTATTTCTCAATAGATATTTTGTTTTGTAAATTTAAAGAAGAAGAAAAAAATGCTGTTACACAGCATTAAGTTATAGAAACTAGTGTATAAACATGTTGCTTGCTCCATGGCAAATACAATACAGGGTGTATATTTTTTTTTTTGTTTCCTCCCTCTGTGTTACCAAGTTATTTTCATTTGCTCTTCTGGGAGGATAATACATGACTAAGATGTATATACTGTACAGTTTGCTACGCATCAGGTACAAGATTGGGGCTCTTTCTTTGGTTTGTTCTTTTTCCCCTCCCTCTTTCGCTTTGTTTTGTTTCCCTTTTGTGTTACTGCTATGCTTTGTATTTCTGCTTCTGTTTGGTTTGAGCAACATATAAAGCCTTCAGGAGTTCTGATTATGTGTATGAGGTAGAAGGAATCTGCTTAAATAAAAGATGTCACCCCTTCCTTTCCACTGCAGACTGGGGATGTCCAGGAGAAGAAAAGTAAAACATCTGGTTCTCAGTGGCCTGTAGTGATAACACGGCATCAGGTTTTGTGTGTATGAGCCCTGCCCACAGATAGCATGGGATAACACGCCTCCACACTGGTGTTTGAGCCCAGTAGCCATCACCTGGTGCAGCCCCCGCCCCTGTCCTTGGCACCCAGGAGAGAAACCATGAGGTGGTTTTAGCTGGAAGGCAGGCATTTTGCTGTTCTTATTGCAGAGGTTAGTTAAGTCCTGGGGTGCGGTGTGGAGGCGAGCCCACGGTCAGGCAGCATGGAGATTTTGCAGTATTTCCCCCCAAGTGGTGGTAGTGGTGGGATTATTTTGGGAACTGTGCTGTCCCAGGTTGTCTCTCTGGGCATTTTCAGTTTGGGTATGGACCTGGCCACTTTGGAGCAGAGTGCAGAGAGGAGGGAAGAGCAGAGCAGCCCAGCTGGTCACAGCAGTGGCATCCCATGGGTGAGAAGGTCCCATTCATCTGGAGCTGGCACAGCTCGAGTCAGCGCTCGGTTGTAGCTGGTTGTGTCCATTAAAGCTCACAGCTGCTGTTTTCAGAGGGACCTGAGGACAACCCAATCCCCTGGGAATCCCACCAAGAACCAGTTTGGGGCTGCCCTACTCCTTTTGCTGTAGATAGGATTAATCAGCACAGTTGATTTGGTATTCATAGGTTGGGCTTTTTTTTGTGAAGGCTTTGGTAAAGATAAGGATTTAAAAATGGCTCAGCAGAAGGTGAGTGTTTGCTGTTTCTCTAGATATACTGCTTCCTTAGAGGTTAAGCAGCATCTTGTAGCATCCTTCTTTGGTGATAACATCGACAGAGTGACTTGCCGCAGCTCCTGTCGTCCTTGGTGCTGCAGAGCTGAGCACAAGGAGCTCATCCAGAGCTGAACGGAGGCTTGCGTCCTTCACGTCTTGCAGAAGCAGGTGTTGAATGCCATCTTCAGCTGTTCCAAAGGTCTTTCTTCCATTTCCCTGAAGCCTTTGGATGAGATTTGATGCAAGGAACGGTTTCTAAAGAAAAGGGAAAGGTCTAGGAGGACAGGGTTGGGTGGGGTTTTTTTTCTTAGCAACAGGGCTTTGCTTGCTTTCACTGGGGTTTCTTCAGGCAATATTTGCCTGTTCTGAAATGGCCTCCTCCTCCTCCACTCTGAGTTGCTGCCGAGCTCCTCAGGAATCGGGAGAAATGGGAGGGAGAGGAGCTGCAGCGAGGTCTGACAAATCTTGATGTGTGATTTCTCATCCTGTTTCATTTTGGCAGCCACCGGACCACAAAAGAGGAAGGGGGAATCAAGACATAACAATTTTGGTGCGGAAAAGAGATTTGTCATATAATAAATAAGATTATTAGAGCTGTCAGCAGAACAGTCTTGGGATTATTTGTGCATCCCTGCCTGCAGCACTTGGGGAAAATAACCTGTAGGAAGACAGAAACAACTCATTTTGTCAGGAGGAATTGTTCAGTTGCCGTCCACATCCATCGGACGCACCAAGAGAGATGCTATTAGCAAATATGCAGCATTTTCTGCCTGTCATCTCTGTTCGTTCCTTACCTGTTGGGTCTGCTGAAGGAGTTGGGTTTGGTCTCTTTTCCTGGAGTTTTAACAGCAAAATCCCCTTTTCACCATTTGTGGGCTTTTAAAGGCGTATGCAGTGTGTCTGGGAGGCATACCAGATGCTGGAGTAACCTTCAAAATAATTAACTAGTGGAAAGCAAACTGTTCTTAAGCCGGACTGCATTTGTAAATAGGCCACCTCTTCTTGGTTCCTCCAATAAATAAATAACCTCTTCTATTTATTTCAAGAGCTGTTCTTGTTACAGATGTCTGTATAATAGGCTTTGTCTCAGAGCTAAAAATAAAATACAATGGTGTTTTTAACAAGTAGGGTCCAAAAGTTACAGCTTTTATGTCCACAAGCAAATTCCAGAGACAACAGAGGTTTTCAGTTCCCATGCAAGAACTGCAAGTACTCTGTGTTTGGGGCATGATCGTATATATTGGGGTGCAGCAGAACAAGATGACAGTAATATTTTACTGGTTATGCTTTTTGTAAGGGCTGTAGGTGGATTTCCTGTCTACAGTTAAGTCCAAGTACTTTGCTTTTCCGGCCTGCTACTGCTGCAGCTGGTCCAACAAATACTTTTTTTCCAGTATATTTTGCTGCTAATTGTGAGGAAGGTATTTCAAAGGATCTGGGAGGTGAGAAGGCTCTTTTCAATATAGTTTTTCATTTTGGGAGAAGGAAGTGTCCCCAAGCATGTCTTGTGTAGACTGACCCCCTTTCATTGTGTAGCTACCATTTGGGAAAATTACCTGAGCATAAAAAAGGAAGACTGATTTAAAAGAAAAAAAAAGATCAGTTTAAAATTTTATTTATTCCTTCGATATGTTAACAGCAAGAAGAACAAAACGTGAAGGTAAAATTCTTTTTTGTCTATTCAGTGTTGAATATAATGTAGAAAGTCCCAGTGGTCAAGAAAGTGTGACTCCTTGGGCTGCTGTGGTCTTGAAATTAGTCGTTAAGGCATATGTAAGATACATCAGTAGCAGTCTTAAGAGTAATGCTTAGTTTCCAATCCTTTATTGTAATTCCTTAGGGCAGGTAGGGTGGGAGCTGGTGCATCCAGCACTGCCAGAGCCGCAGCATCCATCTCAGCTCCTTGCATCGGCATTTTAACTCGTAGGAGACTGTAGCATTGCTGTATTTATTCCTCCCCTTCCCCTGCCCCCAAATCCTTGGATGCTCTCTGTGCATTTTGTTTGTGTACATGGTTTTTTTTGTAGTGTAAGATATGAAATTTTCTATTTTTTCATAAAAATAAAAACCTTTGACTAACAGTGACATCCAGTTGTGGATCACATGCACGCGTGCCCCTTCGGCTTTCCAGGGATCGTCAGGAATTTCCCCCTTGGAAAGGAAATAAATTCTATTTTTTTTTTCTCTCCTAAACATGGTCTTGGTGCTAATCTTGTGGTCCCTGGGGGAGAGAGGGGCCTCTGGGATGAGGGACACATGTAGACCCCACATGAGGGCATCCTACCATGTTACGGGCTGTTCTGTCTTTCCTCTGTTTTTATTCTGGGAGGGAAACCTGCTTTGTAGTCTGGGTTGTGGGGCAAAGCACCTGACAAACCGACCAAGCCCCAGAGCAGCCCCTGGCCACATCGTTCTCCCATCCCTCAGAAATACCATTTTTTGTGATCCCCCCCTGAAATGAATTTCTGTGATTTTGGGGGGAGGGGGGGCAGCAGGCCAATGGCCAGCTGGAGCACCTGCCACCACATCCCCAACCCCATTCCTCCCCTGCCCCATGGATTTGGGGGCAACCTCATGCTGTAGAGAGGCACGTGCCAGCCTTAAAGAGAGGTGAGAAAAAGCAGGGGTGGAAAAGGCCAAGGGGCGAGAGGGAAAGATTGGCCTGGGAGAGGTCTTAATGGAGGCGGTGGTGGTGCAACCAGCATCTTCTGACTCCTGCAAGATGACCACTGCTGGAGGACAGAGGGGAGAGCTGTGGATGAGGATGCTGATTCTCCCAACATCATGGGAAGCCGCAGCAGACAATGGGTGGTATGCTCAGACTCTGGCCAGGAAAAGCGTGGTAGGCTGGGATACAGGGGGAACACCACTTTAATAAAGGGAGCACAAGGTCAGTTGGGTTAACAAACAGATTGACAGCAACTTGGATAAAATATCTCTGGATTGACATGCAAGTCCCCATGCAGTGTTTTTTATTCAGCCTGGGGTTATCTGCTGCTGGACCATGATGGTGACAGATGCTGGGAGGGATCAGAGGGGCTCTGGGGACAGGGGAAAACCAGTATTAACTTGCCCCATGTAGGCAGCATCCTTGATAGCTTCGTGGAGGCAGAGAGCCTGCTAAGGGGAAAACACAAAAATGGGAAAACTTTGAAGAAGAAGCTGAAGGTAAAATAGCTTTGCAGGTGATTGGGAGGCATCAGACAGCTGAGGCTGGGCTCATGGGAAAATCAGAAGGTTCACCACCTCTAGCAGCTTCAATGCAAAAAAATGAAAGAAGGCAAGCAAAAATCTTGAGGAACAAGGGTGTTTAAACAAGGTCTTCCTGATTTCAGCTACTGTAGAAATAGAGATGGTGCCCTCATGAAGACAAATCCATGAGAGCAGCTGCCTCCTGTTCCTCAGATCACATGAGCAGGAGGGAGAAACGGATTAGGATGCAAAGGGACAAAATTTGCTACTGCTACCAGTAAAGATGAGAGATGTCTGCAAACTCCTTCCATAAGGCTCCATTTCAAGTGAGAACTAAGGAATTAGGCAATTTCCTTGAGCCTTTGTTTCTGCCTTGGTTTGGGACCAGCCCTTACACAAATCTCAAATCAGGGTTTGCTTATTATTTTCCACCGCTAGGCTCAGTGTGAGACGAGGCACTTGCATTCTGTGGCCACCAACTAATAGATTTATCTGCTCAGAAAGGTAAGGTGCTTTACCTGCAAAGCGAGTCCTTAAGCATATTCCTATTTTTTTGATGATTCTTCTGCACAGCCTCCAGTCAGTCCCTGCAATAAATGCACGGCTGCATCTCCAGTTGCAAACACCAGCTCTCGAGGATGCTTAACAAGCTGTGAACAGGGTAATATTATTCTCTGCACCACTCTTTTTTTAGTAAACCCGAAAAAAACTGCAAAGCGAGATGACCTCAGTGCTGGCGACATTGCAGGGCAGCAAAACAGCACCTCTATCTTATTTTTCCTATCCAATATCCTAAAAATGGGGCCTGGGGGGCTCTGAACCCCCACCTCCTCTGCCAGCCTGGCCAGGCTTGAGCCTGTAGTGCCAGCTTCCCTGGAGGATGCTGCAGCCCTAGGGCAGCAGCAGTGGGAAAGCTGCTCCCCATCACCCCATAGAGCTGAACTGCCGTGCAGAAAGCAATGCAAGATTTATGAAGCCATGGGGAGAAAGAGCAAGGGACTCTTTATGTATTTTTCATGGGCTGAACTGCATAAATAGCATGCAATGCATAAACTGTGACCGGATACTTCCACAAAAAAAGGACCAGCGAGCAGAAGAAGAGATGAAAGAATGAGATAGATTTATTCAAGTCAACAAGGCCTGTTGAAAGTCACCCTTGAGTGCATTAAGAAGCAGCCGAAACAGCACGGCCAGATCCCAGGGCGATTCATCTTTGCCAACACGAGGAGGGAGCTGGACCCCGGGAACTGGAGGGCACATGTCATACCTACCTGGTAAAATGGGTGGGTAGGAGGGGGGAGGCTGCCTCATCCGCAATGCCTCGGATGTGGTGTGGGACTGAGGGAGATGCTAGGACAAACTATTGCACCGGTGGCCAGGTTGGTGCAGAAAGTGAACCAACATTGAGGCATCGCAGAAACAGCTCAGAATGGGGTAAGACAGGAAAAAAAGGGCTACGCTGGAAAACTCAATGCAGGGATACAGGGGAGAGTGCTGCAAAAGTGACATTCCCCATGGCAGGACCCTCAGCAGCTGCACATGTTCTTCCAAGTGTGCATTTTTAATAACACATCAGCTGCCAGAGCTCAAACCTCATGTACATGAAGGTGGGTATGGGGGAAGCAATCTCAGGCTGAGGTCAGGTAGGAAATGGGAGCTGGAGAAGCACAGCTAGCGAAAGGTTTTGCTCATTTTGCACCCCTGAGAGCAAACCAGGGTGTGCTTGCAGTTATTGCATGCCATGGGGTCTCCGGGGAAAAAGCCTCGGAGAAACTGGCAGGGGTGGTGCTCACTGAAGATATGCATTGCCTCTGTAATGAGACCCAGTTGGAGCATTTGGGGCAAGTCTCTGGGACCCAGTGGATTTTGGTGGATGAAGACCTCTGCATTACAGTGACCTTTGATAACCTGTTAATGAATGGCTCATTATTTTCCTCCCAGAAAGGCCTATGAGCCAGCTGCAGAGGAAAACAAGGCGACCATGTAGGTGATTGTTTTTACCCCATCATTTCCTCGCCTCCAGCTGGGGTCAGCTCAGCTATTCATAGCATCAGCTATTAGTAATATTCAGCAAATAAAGTGTAATAAAGCGTATGCTTTCTTACACTGACATGCTGCTTTGTTAACCTATTAGCAGCTCTAACTGGGATTTTTTTGACTGCAAAACTCTTCAAGGTCCCCCATAAGCGACCAACGGATGCATTTGTGCTGGCGAAGATGACTTATTTCTCTCAAAGTTTATTTAACTACGAAACCAAAAGAAAAAATCTTCCAAGCTGAAAAAAAAGCAGCAAAACTGTGAGATAGGCTGCCAGCCGTTTTCTTGGTTTGCTCCCAATAAAGGCCATATTTATTACAAGAAAATTGAAATCCTATTGATTTCTCTTCTGAGGTGCTGTTTCAAGCTTGACATTTAAACACAAAACTCCAGGCTCCAAAGTTTAATCATTTACTGCTCAAGAAATACAGTGTGTGGAGCTGCTGAGCAAAAGGGCATGCGAAGTAAAACTGATATTTCATTGGGGAAAAAAAAAAAGAAGATAGGGAAATGATATGTTCATTTAAAAAAGAAGATAGGGAACCACCTCTCCCATCCAGTGGGAAAAATGCTGGCAAAGCAGAGTCCTGTGGTCATTTTCCATGAGATGTGTAGGAGCTCAGGACCACTGGGCTTGCTAGTATCTTTCAAATTGGATAAAACCCATGGCTGGACCCTGATATTGTAGAAAGAGGGGAAAGGAGGCATATGCATGTGGATGTATGTGGATGGATAGATATGGATGAATGGCTGGTTATGTAGGCACATGCATGCAGAAGCACCAGGTGATAAACTCTTAATTAAGACAAGGATTAGGGCATGACTGAAAAATGGTGAATAGCAGCAAATAGTCCAGGAGTGAGAATGATTCAGGCTAAAAGGAGTGGTTTTGGGTCACACGAGAAGTATAAATGGGGATTGTCAAGGATTGGCACTGGGAAGTATTTGGTCTCAATTAATGATACTGGCCCAGGATTAATTAATGATCCTGGGGAGGTGGCTGGGAACAAGGAGAGGGAGGCAACACTGGGTGGGGCAGCCACAGCAGGGACTGGTGATCTCACTAGTGATAAAATCCCATTGAGATCCATCCCAACAGGCAGCCATGAGCTGCCGAAGTGGGAAAGAGGGGACTGAATGGACATAAAGTGGCTGGGAATATGCCTCTGGCAAGACATTAGGAGAAATTAGGTGGAGGGGAGCCACAGGCACAGCTTTTGTCCTGGCTTGGCCACAGCTTCTGGGCTTGAAAGTTACTTGCAGACCTAGAGGTCAATCCCCAGTACTCTGGTGGGGAAGGAATAAGTTTCTTTGGCTTGGAAGCAATGGCCCTTTTGGGGGGTTTTAGTGTTTTGCAGTGGGAAACCAGGCTTCCACAGCCAGGGCTTGTGAGCAGCTGGGTGCGCACCGAGCCCTGCACAGACACCAGCTCACTCAGCATATCCTAAAACCTGGTTTTGGGTGATTTTAGGCCCTGAACATGCTCAGGTGGGTCCTTCTCTTGGCCCATCAAGGGGATAGGGAAGTGTGAGTGGGCCCTTCACCCCTTTGAAATATGTAGTTTGGAGAACAGCACTGCACAGCCAAAATCACAGGTCTTTTTGTAGCAGCAACTACACCTATTTATTCCAGCAGAAAACAATAAAATAAAGTAAAATTTTTAAAAAATTTTTAAAAAATTGTAAATCTTCTGTGTGGGGAAAGGCTGGTAGCTCTAGCAGAGACAAAGCTGGGATGCCAAATAAACATGAATAGTTGCTTCAGGGCACAGAAATCAGCCCTGCAATAACTTCATCCCTCTCCCAGCCCTAACTAACAGGTGTGGGTCATTGCACTGCCCTCCCATTTTATGCAGCAGCCAGAGACACCAAACCCTTGGCCCCCATGTTTTGCATCCCAGGGGGGCCTCTAGCCAGGAGCAAAGCCCTCACACACTACCCATCCTTCCTTAACACCCTAAAATAGAGTTTCTTCATCAGGGAAGGCAATTAGCATTCAGGTGCTGCCGTTAGCATAATCAGAAGGGCAAAAGGCTGACAGTGATGGTTGCAGAGCCAGGGCCTGGGTCAGAAAAGTAATGGAGAAATAAATTATGGCAAGAGAGCATGTTCAGATCTGGACTTGAGCCACAGTGGGTTTGGGGGCAGAAAAGAGCCCTGCCTCCTGCCAGTTTATCATCCATGGTCCAGTGATTCTCACGGCTGTAGCCAGTAAGCGGCTGATAAGCAGCTCGGCTTCTCCAGCAACAGCAGCATCTCTGTAATGAGTGGCTGAGACCCCTGGGTACCACCCAGAGATGCTGCAAGTCCTCTTGGCACCACATCCTAGCTGTTTAAAGCCAGACCTTTCCCTTCTAAAAATCAGCTTCTTGGGGGTGCCTTTGTGGGTGTTGCCACTGGGGTTTGCAATGACGGGTATTTAAGGGCCCCAGGGTTTTGCAAGCTGCTGGCTGGCGATGTGCACATCCCAAAACTGCTGAAAAGGGAGAAAAAAGAGATAGAGCCTGATGACTTGAAGTAGATTTGGGTGTAAGAAGAAACCTAAAAAAAGTCAGTTAATTGTCCTGGTGACCCCTCCATCCCTGTAAATTTGGAAATCCTGAATATAGCTCACTTTTGGGAAAGGGAGGACCAGGTTGTGGCCCTTTTCTTGCAGCCATGGTGCTGCGGCAGGAGGCTGTGTAATGTGGCACAGCTGTCTTTGAAATTGGGTTCCCCTTGAGCCAACCCCCTAACAACAATGACAACCAGGCAAGAAAAGCAAAAAGCCTATTTACTTGGAGAAAAAAATGCCAGGAAGCTGAGCAGCAAGCTGAAAGATCTCCATCGGTGACGGCGTTGAACTGGCATCTGGTCCCTGGAGAGGGCAGGGGACAGTTATCCCACGGTAAGCTCTTTTCTTGATGGTATTATTCACCTGTTCAAGGAGAAGAGGTTTCTTATTTTCTAAAAGAAAGATGAAGAGGATGGTAGCTGTGCTCCAGGTTATTTTTTATGCTGTGGAAACATCCTACCGATGAAGCAGTGAGTTTGTAGAAGCTAATAAATCAGGAGTCAAATAGAAAACAGGTTCTTTTTGGTTCCTGTAGCCCTGTGATTTGATTTGAGCTTTATTTGAAGCTGACCCTTGCAAAACTCTTCTTTTATATTCCCCAGGAAGGTTTACCATAGGGCACTGCAACCTCCCCAGTTTTGACAAGTGATGGCATGGAGAGAGGTTGTAAAAGTACATAAGATAATATTTTAAAATATATATATAAAAGAATAAACATAAAAAATATATAATTATTTATATATATGTAAAAGAGCCTTTATCAAATCAAAGTTAAAGCTATAGAAATGTGATGTTGTGCTTCCCCAAACAAGGGAAAGCAAAATAATCTCTCCATGCCTGCCACACTGAGGACTTATATTTGTGTGTGTATCTGAGTGATGCAGAAAGGGAGCTGAACTTGTGCTAATAAGCAGCTACTCAATATGCCTTGATGAGTGAATGCATTCAGAGCCTATAGAGAGCGAAATGTTTGCCCTGGCGAGAATGGGAGATGATTCCCCTCCTGTGAATTTGCCTAAGTACAGAATAAACACCTACTTTCTTTCTGCTTTCCCCCTTTTTCTAAAGCCCAGCTGTCTGTTAATGCATATAATGATGGTCCCGCCGGAGACCAAGCCTGAATTCCCATTCATATGCAAAAATCGTAAGTGAGAAACTTTAGATTTGGCCCAAATAATGTCATGTGCTTCTCCCAATGAAGGAAATTCCAGCTTGCTGTATTTTTCCTGCTCAGTGCATGCCAGATGTCTTAAAAAAGGGGGGGAATGATTATCCCTCTGCGTGGAGCCAGAGCTGGTGACAAAGGAAGGATGCTCCTGGCACCCCTGTAATGCACTGCCTCCAAGCAGGAGCTTGGAGGGGGAAAGCAGGGGTGGGGAATCACCTTGCTCACACAGCCGCAGTCATGTTCAACACCAAACCTCTCTTAAGCGTGTTGTGTTGACCCTGTGAAAGGCAATGGCTGCATCATGACAGGATGCATTTAGGGAGCCCTTCCAATACTCTTAAAGATATCTGCCTTTTTCTTGTGGCTGTAGGCTGAATGGTGTGTGCAAAGGGAGTGAGTTGATGCTGTGTGGTCCAGACGTGGAGGATATAATCTGGCCATTAAGGAATACTAATATATCTTTAAAATGTGGAGCAGCAGCCCCTCAGCATCATAGGGCAAGCAGTGCCCCGTGCATGCAGTGCCCCGTGCATGCTGGCCAGGCAATAGCTGGCCTTCCTCCAGCACCTTACAGACAGCAGGGGAGACGGGGGGGAAAAAAAGGGCTGAATATGATAGCAAAGGAACTGAGGCTGACTGTACTGGGAAAATCAGGTATTTGTGCAAAACCAGCTCCTGGGTACTCTTTTTCAGGTCACCCGCTCAGTGCTTTCACGCCCGTCAGCACTGGCTCTCTGAAGCCCTGGCTCGAGCCACCCTCTGAAAGCCTACAAAATGTTCATGCTAAGGAAAGCAGAGGCTTAGGAAGCTCCTTTTAGGTTTCACCAAACCATTTTGCTTTTGAAGGAGGCTATTTGGCATAGTAAGAGAGATTGTGCTGGGCAGAAAGAGGAGGGTGATGTTATTTTGCAAAGCTTTGCTGGAGGCAAAGCACTAGAGCAAGCGCTGGGGCTCATACTTGGGTGATAGGGACAGGGGACGGTCTCATTTTGGACAGAAAAAACTATGAACAGCTGGATTGCTACTGGAAAACAAAAACCTCAAATTATTCCTCCTTTGGGAGGCTCAGGCATCACTGCAGGGTTATTTCAGGGTGCTGTGTGGGTTGTGTGTGGTGGGGAAGTGATTTTTCAGGCTGGATACTTGCCTTGGAACTGTATGCTTCAGAAAGAGGAAGTGATTTAAGAGGAAGGCAGGCAAATTCGAGGGGTTTTCTTTTTTCCCAAGGAAGAGGAAAGGTCAGGAGAATATTTCTTCCCCACTGTCTTAAGATGAATGGGGGCTTCACGGCGATGAGGCAGTAGCGGTCTGTTAAGAGACTGGGGGATTTGGGTTGGCGAGGGTTTTATGCTGAGCCTCACAGCTGGTGCAGGTGCATTTCCAGCCATAAGAAGTAATAAAAGTCCCGGTGGAAACATTTGGCTGCAGTAAAAGCAGACAGAAATCTATTATCCATGTGAATGTAATGTCAATATTTACAGAAGGAGGTCAAAGAAGAGAGCTCTGCTTGGGAAATGTCAGGTCTGGAGGAGGAGGAGGCATTAGCAGCATTTGCATTTGTGCTGGAGCAATCCCTGCACGGCTGGGGAATATTGAGGAGGTTTTGTGGCTTCCAGCCCTATTGAGCCCGTCTTCTTGCACTGTTGCGCTGTCTACTGCAGCAGTTTTGGGCACGTCTGCAATGCCTGGAAACAATGCTAGATGCTTCCTCCTGCTTGGGGGATACAAGCCTGCTGCAGGTGCGTCATCCAGCCACGGTGGCTGCAAGCAGCTTTTCTTAGCTGCCATTAATAGGGAATTTTCCAGGGAGGGAAAGACAAGGGTTACAAACGGAACAGCCAAATGGCACAAAGCAAAGCACGAAGGGTCCAAAAAAGCCCCCAGGTAGAGCCAGGTCAGTACCTGCTGCTGAAAACCTGCCAGCAGCTAAGTGATGCTAGAGCATCCCTCACACAGAGGCTTCCTGACAGCAGAGGAGACAGGAGCTGGAAAACCCTGAGTTTTTTGCAAGACTGCCTTTTGACTTGGCACAGTCCCATGAAACACCATGCAGCTAGGCAGGAGCCATGTTTTACCGTGACCAGCTGAGGAGGTCTATGCTATGAAAAGCATTGCTTAAATACCTGCCACATACCAAGGCAAGAAATTACAAAATTCTCATTGCTTTTCCTCCAGGGTGGAGGCAGGATTATGGGTTTATCTATAGGATCTCAGATTACTTTTCTGCAGGCTTATTGCTGAGAGTGGAAAATGCTTGAGATGGGTTTAATCCCCACTGCTCAGTGTTATTAGTAATTATTATTGGTAGCACAGGAGTTCTCAGGCCCTCTTAAATGAAAACCAAAGCTGCTTTCTGTGAGCATGGATGGTTCCTGCTTGGGAGGTTATAGCCATGGCAGTGGCAGGCAGCAGAAGCATGGGCAAGGGCACAGCCTCAGAAACAGCTTTTTGCTGCCTTATCCAGCTGCTGCCCATTGATGTTGCCCATGAGAATGGCAGGATTCCCAGGTGATGCTCCCAGGTGTGAGAGGAAAGGGGAACTTCACCACCCCACAGAGCAGGTGTCCAGCCCTGTGGCTGCTGGGAGGAGGTGGGGGGTGGGTGTTTTCCCCCCAGAAGCGTTTTTTTCCCTGGGGAAGGAGGCTCATGTAATCCCAGAAAAGCTGAAAAACTCCTGTGTGCTTGCCAAGTGGAAGAAACGCCTGTTGCCGAAGAGTGAGTTCCTTCCTCTGTCCTTGGGCTGACTTTTTGCCTGTAACTGCTGCCTATGCTTCAACTGCTGCCAATGCCTATGCACTGGTAGCCTGTGAGGATGTGCGATGTGCCAAGCTGTGGTTTTCATGGGTGTGCACTGCTTGCTGGTATAAACACGTGCATGGCCAGATGATGGGCAACCACCTGGCGAGGCAGCCAGCCATGCACATGGGCAGCAGAACCCCCTTTCTGCTTCCCTGCGCACCAGGTGCTGTGCTCATCTCGGACTGGACCCAAAGACAGGAGATTTGGGGAGCTGAAGGAGTTGAAAGTGGGAAAACCTCTGCCGTAGCACTAAATTCAAGGGATGGGGCAGCCCTGCAGGGTGCAGATTCCCTGTCTCTGTCCTGTGTGCCTGGGGTGGCAAAGGACACCTCCGCAGCATGCAGAAATCTTGGATTTTCCAGTTCCCTCCAGATTAAATGTTATTTATGTTATTGTATTTGGGGGGTGGGGGTGCGTGTGTGTGTGTGTGGGGGGGTGCGTGTGTGTGTATTTTGGAGATGTTTCTTTGCTGGCCATTTCACTCGCAACAGTTTCATTAATAAAAGAAAATTGGCCACAATCTTTGCCAAGTTAATGCCACTTGGTAATTAAAGCCAGGTGATACGGATTTATTCTGCATGGGATCTTGTGATTTGCTCTGCCTCCAGTGTCACTCAGCTGTAATTGAGTTGATATTAATACCGATTAGGAAAAATAACACTGTGTTCCTAACACCTGCGCACAGAGAAGGCTGTTACCGCGGGGCGCTTGTGTAATAGGGACTTCCCACTGCGAACAGAATACCCAGCCTCATCCCGGTGAAAATTAAGCCCCACTAGCAGTGCCCTTCGTTTTTAGAGGGGCTGCAGACACCTGCCCTGTCTCCCAGCTTGCCCCAGCCCCCTGGCAAGAGCAGAGGTTCTTCAGGTCTCGCAATTCGCATTCCCGTCGGGAAATCCCCCGCCTGCCCCGCCCCCGCGGCTGCCCTCCTGCTGCCGGCCTCGCTGCCGTGCCCCATCGCAGCCGCCAGGGGGAGCTGAGCCCCGCGGTGAGATCGGAAGAGC
>JAVJGI010000001.1:65807280-65868014 GCA_035590275.1 Ibycter americanus | reverse complement strand
CCCACCCGAGGCGGGAGGAGGCCCGGGGCTGGGCCCCGTCTGCCCCCGCGAAGCCTGGCTCACCGGCCCCTGGCCCGCCCGGGGCTCCTGGGTCTCCCGAGGAGGCAGCGGGGTCCCCGGGAGCAGGGCGGACCGGGCCTCCCCCCCTCCCCGGGGATCCCCACTCCGGAGCATCCCTGCCCCGTCTGTGCTCGGCGGGGAGGTCCTGCTCTCCCCAGCTCCTCGGGGGTGAGGGCTTGGTTTCGGCCCCTCGCTGCTCTCAGGCCAGCAGCCCCGGAGCTCGGACATCACAGGGCTGGAGCAGGTGCGGGCCAGAGCCCCAGCTCACCGCCGATGTCCATTCTCATGTCACCTGTCCCACCCGAAGTGTCCCTCAGCTCACCAGTTCTGCTGCAGCCACGGGACACACAACGCTGTCACCCCTGAGCCACAGAGCCAGCCGTGGCTGGAGCTGGGACGAGTCTCCACAGCCTCTTCCTCAGGGAAGATCTGCTGGAGATGGGAATTGGGGGGCTGCCTGTTCCAGCTCTGTTCCCTGATGCTGCGGGGTGGGAGCCGGAGTCTGCAGCACCCAGGGGACCCCATGGCCCAAAACAGCAGCATTTCACCACCCTCCATCACTTGAGTTTGCCCCTGGTCCTCGAATGGTTCCCAGCGATGCCCTGTTTCTCAGCACACCTGGTCCTGGCCTCTGGCCCCTCAGGTTCCCACCGCCAGGGACCCCAGGGGACATGGTGTCACTGGGACGCCTGGATCTTGGCTTCCCTCTGCTTTTCTGCCCAGTTTGCACCAAAAAGGAGGCTTCCATAGACAGCCAGCCTCTGCCCATGTGTATCTTCCCCTTGTCTCCTCCACAGCCTTTTGCTCCCTTGCTCCAGCCAGAACACAACCAGGCAGGAACTGAAGACCTCAGACCCATTCTGGTCCCAATCCTGTCACCACCACAAGTGCCACCATGCATGGGGAGTTCACCACCCACAAAGCTTTGCTGGCACCCAGGAGCCACCCCTGTCACTTGGCTGCCTGCAGGGGTGTCCTGTCACCCCCCACACCCCCCAGCTCCTGGGCACTTCTACCCCCACAAAAAGCAGCAGCCCAGGGCTGGCTCTGCTGATGGGATTAGGAAGGCCAGGCATGATTTTCCTGCCTGCTGCTGTTTTGACTGCTGAGGTCAAGAAACCACAGCAAAACCAGGAGCTGCACAACTGGAAAACATGAGCACCTGTGGTGGAGGACAGAGCCCATCTGAGATGCTCCAGCACCCACGAATACCCTGACCACCCAGGCATCCTGCCCCACGCTGCTGCTCCCTGTACACACCCTGGTGCTGGCCATGGCAGAGGAGGAGCCCTGCCACTGGCAGCCTTCCCTCAAACCTCACCAAGGGAGCATGCCACTCACCTGTCTTCACCTGCTGTCCCATGGGCTGCTCACATCCACTGCTTCAGTACAGCATCAGAAGTGGGGTGAATGGCAACAGTGTTGTTCAAGTCAGCATTGGTGGCTCCCATCTTGAAGGCTACAGCAAAGCCCCACAGCTTTTCATTGCAACCCAGCCCTTGCATGTGCAATTCCACCACTCTGGGGAAGAAGCAAGAAGCTGGATGGGACCCAGCACCCGTGAAATCCAGGCTAAACACTGGGTTTGGTGCTGGGGATCTGGATCCCAGCACAAGACCAAAAGGACAACTGCCATGGCAGGGGGAAGTTAAGCTAGCCCCCTGCAGTGCCCAGTTGTCCCCCTGGTCCCCTCCACGCACCTTGTCCTTCTTGCCAGTGCACACCAGCTTCATGACACACTTAAACTTCCTCTGGCTGATGGTATGGTATGAAGGGGTGAAGGACATGCTGGAGATCTCCATATTCCCCCTCCTGTGCATGGCTGTGGCTTCATCTGCAGCAGAAGACATGACATGGGAGGCAGGGGAGGTACTGTAAAAGAGGGAGTTAAAGCACATTTTGCAAGGCTCAGCCAGCCACTTGCTGAAGACCAGGTTGTTTCCTCAAGCACCAAACCAGCAGCTCTGAGCCGCCATGCCCTGAGCCTCCTCCCCTATGCTGCCGCCCCCCATGCCCTGCCTGCCCCACCTTCGGTGAGGCCCATGGTGCCGGATCAGTGGGTAGCTGAAGACGACGGTGGAAGTGTCATGGGAGTCCAGCTGGGAGTCCTGCTTGCCCTCGAAAAGCCTGTGTGTCAGCTGTCTGCTGACTGCTATCAGCAGCGTGGGGAGGGACAGGGAGCTGCAGCCACGGCACAGCACAGAGATGAGGGGCTGCGGGGTGGGGGCACAGCTGTGGTACCTGAGGTGAGGAGAGCTGTCTTGCAGACAGCAAGTTTCCTTAACTAAGGTTTAATAGGAAATTAATAAAAATGAAACAAAAATATATTAAAGGACATGAAGTGGGATGTTTTCTCAACTGGTCTAAAGGTCTCTGCCCCTGACAGTTCACAGATCTGCACTGCTATTTTTTCCAGCTAGGGATTATGCCCATTTTATCTATCTGAAAACAAAAATGTCTGTACATAGATAACAGAAGGGTGCATGTGTTTGTGTGCATGCAGACACACACAGCTACACGTGAATAAATGCGTACAGGCATATACATGAATATAACAAAGATAAACCCCAGCTTTCTGAAAGATAATTGAAAACTTTTTGATTTACATCACAAAATAGACCTTTGCTTAACTGTGACAGCTGGAGGAGTCATAGCCTGGCTGAGAACCTGACCCTGGAAAGCAGCTCCATGAACACCACAGACTCTGCTCTTCTTGCAGCAAGTGAACTTCTCAGATTTTTCCTTCTCTTCTACTTTTACCTGTCAGTAATAAGAGAAGGGTGACCCACAAGTTACTTCAAAAGGAAAAGGTAAAGTATGTGACAGACTCACTCTGCCTGTGAATCCTGGAATTGTCCTCCCTGTCTGAGCCCATCACCAAACAGAAAGACCTCAGCTGATTTCTCAGAATACGCTGTTCACTCATATACCTTGGGGAAAGACATAAAAGCATCTCTACTTTCAAAATCCCTACTTCTGTGTACCTTGTGGACACCTTAGCTCCAGTTACCTCTTTAGACAGCCTTCAAGTACTTTTTTACTCTTCCTCTATATGAAGTTACAAAGGAGCTGTGTATCAAAAAAGACTGTTTTCATTCACTCCTTATGTGGTCCTACACTAACTGATCATATCCAGCTTTGAATCAGCCTCTTCTCCTCACCATTCGCTTGGACTTATTGTCTTGCTCCTGGCAGGGAGGGAACAGAGGGCCTTACTGTTCAGTGTTCAACCATGGCAGCAGTTCTTCCAGGAGAAAGCAATGATCAGCCTCTGATTTTCCCCACAATTGGCACAGATTGGCTCCATGAGCCATCAGAGAGAATCACACCAACATCTTGTTTTCTGTGCATCACAAGAACCACCAAAGAAGTGAAAGGCTTTTGTGGGGTCTGTCAGAGCATCCCTGCTCTGGTCCTCTGTAGACAGACAAAAGCTCTGAGGAGCATCATCCTCCACCAGCTGCACTGCTCTGGTGCAAGGCTTAACGCAGATATCATCAGACCTGAACTCTTGGAGGTCCAATGCAATTTCTTGGTCTCAACTCATGGCGCCAGAGAAAGACCTTATTGTCCCCAAATGCCTCTCCAGTCTTCCTGGGGAAGCTGATAGGTACAACAAGAATGGCAGAGTATGATATGTATGCTGTGCATAACTCCCAGTTCAAATCCACCTTCAATGGGAGTTCAAGCTGTGATACACTGAAGCAGCCGAGAGGTAGATTCCCCTCTGCTAAGGCTCTCCTGAGAACATCTGTCAAATCCTCTACTTGCTGGAATCTGATTTACTTGTGGAAGCCGGGGATTAATTAACAAGACCACTTCAAAGCTTTCCTCTTTACTCAGCCTGAAGTTATGTCTGCAGTAAAATTTCTCTCCAGTCCAGGTTGTGTAGCAGTCTTCAGTGAAATGTTCAGCTATCCTCCCCTAAATTTAGGTCTTTAAACCGCTTACTTGATCCTAAATGGTGCTTTGGGTGCCCAGATTCCACTGAAAGCAATAACAGAAATGAATGCTTAAACGCCCACTGGAAACAATGAGTGTAATGAACTCATAAAACTGCTGGAAAACTCCAGGGGAAACTTTTGTTTCAGATCCTAACTGGATTCTAGGGATCTTCTGTTGGAGATGCCAGTTACTGATTTTCCTAGTGGCTTACCAGAGCCTGGCCAACTTTGGATTCAGCCTTACGTTAGCACATGAGTCTTAGAAAACCAAAGGGATAATTTCTCTGTGGCATTTTTCTCTGGATAAACAGAGAACATGTCCCTAGGTTTTTCATAGATCAAGAGCATCTCCACACAGCCATGCAGGTTAAAAAGGTCAGCCACCTTTAAATAAGCCCTAATTGACACTTAGTTTTCAGAATGAGGGTTATCAAATGTTAAGGTTCAGTTCCGGAGGCAGTCAGTGACCTAATTCTAAACACCATTAATCCGTTTCACTCTGAAAAGTAACACAGGCCTTTCAAAAAGCCCACTAACCTTAAGGGATGTCGCTGCTGCTTTTCTGGAGGTTGGCCGTGTTGGATTCCTTTGCCAAGAGCCCAGGTCATCTCCCACAGCCGCTGCTCAGATGATGCCGATGTTCAGCGTTTGGCTTGCTCCAGCATTCACCATTTCTGGCCTGCTGTGTGCTTGGAGCACCCTGCTGTGGAAGGGATCACAACCCTTCCTCTCACACTGCTGCTGATCGGTGAGAGCTTATCCAGATCTCAGGTGCATTCCTCCATCTACTGTCAAATAGTTGGCAATTTCTCACTCAGAGGGTGGGTTTGAGCAGCTCCTGCCCTGCTCCAGCGTATGCTGGAAAAGTTTAGGCTCAGGTAAGGGTTATGGGCAATGACTCACCTGGCCGTAGACTGCACAAAGGACACTGTTATGCACAAGTCCTTTCTCTGGCACTTGGCTCCTCTCTTCTCTTATCCTCTTCACTGTCCTGGGAAGGTGCAGGGCAGCTGCTTTGGGTCCATGCCCGAGTGATCTCGCTGTCTGAGCAGAGCTAGCCAGTGTGCTGCCTGAGCATAAAAGCTGTAGTGATCCTCCTGCCCCAGCTCCACATGAGTCGCCTCTGCAAGCTGATGCAGCAAACGCTCAGACTCTAGCATAGTTGAAAAGTGACCTTCTAGCTGGTAACATACCACTCCACTGCTGGGGACAGACATCCCCTCAGTTCAGTCCTCCCAGGGATTGTTAGTCCAGATGTTACTGCACACCCATCCTTGACTAGATCCATTTACTAAACATCAATAGTCCAAAACATTTAATTAGGAAATGAAAACAACAAATGAAATTGTATTTCCAGATAGGAGGAAGCTGGTTTAACATATTTCCTAATGTCTCAAAAGAAGTTTGTTTATAGCCAACATCTCATCTATGATGTAACATTGGTTTTGTTCAGGCTGAAATCATGGGGATGGGAAGGGTAAGCACTATGTCCTTCTGAGCCCGCATCTCACCTGCTGGAGCAGAGCCCTTCTACACTGCAGGCTGCCACCACGACTGGAGCACCTGGTACTCCTCCCTGTCTGCAGCAGTGCCAGTCTGACACCACTGAGAGCCTGAGAAGACAAGTAAAAGAGGTAGGTGACAAGGGGAGTCAAAAACACATCAGGATCATCTGCCAGAAGCAGAAGGTGGCAAAGCTGGGGAACAGAGAAGAGAGCCCTGATCTCCCACAGGAACCTACACACGCTCTCATCAGCCCTTCCACCATTCACCTTTTCTTCTGCAACTAGAAGAAAGGCTTTGGGAAAGCTTTTTTCCCTCCTGTTTAAACAAGACACTAGGAGCACAGATATGATGAGCACCATCTCTCAAGACAACTTGTGTCCATTCATTTTCCATGGCTTTGAAAGTTACATTTCTTTCAGGGTTATTTTGATATGTGCAGGTACAAACCCAGACCAAGAGATTGCAGATACTATGTACTGAAGTAGTCAAGAAGTTCATGGACACTGCACCTGAGCTACCTAGAGAAATCACGGATCCATAAAGGACAACTTTGTATTCTGAGGTTCAAATGCAGAAAGGATGTTTGTTAGGCAAAGTAGTAAGGCATGGCTACTGCATGTTTGCAGTCTTTTATATCTGCCATTTATGTGTTCCTGCTGAAAGCTAGGAGCTCCGCAGTGTTTGTAGCAGCTAGCTCATTCTTTTCATCCAGTTGCTGGTGCATCACTGGGGCTTAGAACAGGGATATTTGCACGCTGTTTAATCCCCGTCATTTTAGTTGATCCACATGTCAGCTTCAAAATTGGTAACCTAAGTCTTCAGAGAGAAAGAAAGGATGAAAGGAGAAAGAAAACAAAAGCAATTAGCAGTGTAACCTATTATTCAGCCAAGATCATGTTCATTTTGGTCTTGTGGCCTGCCCAGGAGAGAAAGAAACTTGCTGGAAAAGAGAATATAAGTGTCCTAAAGGAGTGGAAGAAATAAAAGAAACCTTCCACAAAACCAATTACTTAAATTGCTTCTTACCCCAATTATGGAATTAAGTTTCAGGACAAGACACCTCTGCCTACATAAGAACAGCATCACCAGCTCAGACCAAAGATCTCCTCTCTGCTGGGGCCCCAAGCCCATGGGTAGGGAAGAGACGTCAGAGGAAGGGAATGTTTAAGTGAATCTTCCCTTGGCTTTACCTTTCTCAGGGGCCAACATCTGAAGAGCTTCCTGACTTGGTGGTTGTGTTGCTCCATCCCATTTGGCAGCCCTCAGGGCATACATCCTCCCCTGTCTGTTTGAGGCACCCTTACACTTCCCAGAATGTCCTGGGGTGAGGGCTGTAGCATACACCACCCTCCTTACTAAACCAGCTTCTAGGTGGGGGAAAATGGGTATGTCTAAATTCAGCTGTAACTGATTTTATTTCTGTCCTGTGTGTCAGCTGGGGTTGCAGGTCTGTACACTAATTTGGATACTAATAGCCCAGGAGTAGTGAGTATGTTCTCTGCATGGCTGCCTGCATGAGGTCTCCCATAATACACCAAGGGTGAGACTCTCTCTGTCAAGATGTTCACCATAAATGATGAATGGCTGGAGCTGTGTATTAATCTAGGTCTGGTAAAAAACAGCAGAGGACTACTTATAAAGATTTTTTCCAAAGAATGCTATTGATGTTATTTATCAGTTTAATAGCATGCTGTAGGAGGAATCATAGGATCATAGAATGGTTTAGATTGGAAGGGACCTTAAAAATCATTTACTTCCACCCCCCCTGCCATAGGCAGGGACACCTTCCTCTAGACCAGGTTGCTCGAAGGAGGTCTGGCTTAGGCTCCTCTTAACTTTCAGTTCAGTAATGCACAGAGCAGTGGGTATTGTTGAGAAATTCATCGTGCTCACTCCTGTGGGAGAGGCAAAGCATCAATAAGGTACACACAGGTTACCAATTTCAGTTCAGGCTTCCAGTAAATAAGCCTCAGCCTTCTGCTGTACATCAGGGTGATGAAGAGGTGAGTGTTGCAGCTTGATTCCCACAATAGCCATTTCTTTTTTCTTTTGACTTAAAGAAATGTCAGCCTACTCTTGACACATTTGAAATACCTGCACTGTGGCCCGCAAGATCTGTTTCAGGACTTGCTAGGGAATATATTTCATGTTCCTTTTTCATTTCTTTCTTTTCTTTTTTTCTCCTTAGACTTGAATGTACTGCTTGCTTTAATGTTTCAGATTATATTGTACAAAACACTGCTCTTAGTCATACAAAGTAACAGCCAAGTTACAACTGTCTTTCACTAACACTAGCAAGGCTATCCAAGTGCGAACAAAAGAACTCAATAAAGATCCTCTTCCCAAGTGTCCCCCTATTATTGCCACTTTACTCCATTTTTCTTTTTCAGAGTTCATTTCTAAAATAAACTTGAAAAGCAGGTTCCAGCCATGTCTGTGCATTGAGAAACTGCTCATTCTCTGACCTCCTCTATTTATTTTACTGGAACAACTCATAATAAAGTGATTTATACAGGGAAAACACCACTCTTGGACCTCACTCATTAATATCTTTCTTTTTCCCCCTCATGCCATAAAGGAGGCTGAGCCAGATCTTTTCATGTAAAGGTGTTTTCTGCCAGGGAATCCAGAGGCAATGCAGTTGCCTTTCCAGGAGCTTGGACAGGGACAGTGTGTGTTGCTGGCCCTGCCTTGCTCCAGCTGCTGCCTTGAGCCAGGGGAAGCGATGCCTGGGTCAGCAGCAAATTTGGGAACAGCACCTGACCATGCTCAGAACACTCCTCTCTTAGCTCCAATCATATGAATTGAATCTAAAAACTGATGTTTCCCCCAGCGCTCTCTTTTTTGGGCCATTTACAAACCCTGGGACAATCCTGCTCCTCTCAAGCTGGCGCAGACCCTGAAGGCAGAAGCAGCCTCACCGGTAGAAGGATTTGCTTCTCTTCTGGCACAGCTTCAGCAGGTTCCTGATGGGCATTAGCAAGGCTGAGGAAGATGCTGCTGGCACTGTGCAAGGAGGTGCAGCCCCACAGGACCCCTGGGCTGCCAGGAGCCAGCAGCAGGGCTGGTGGGGACAGACATGTCTTGGGGCTAATGAGCTGCTGGTACCCGTGCTGAGCCCAGGCTGAGACCAAGTCTCTGTGCCTGCCTTGAGAGTCAGCACACGTGTCACATGCCATAAGCAGAGGTTTGAGCTGGTGAAGTTCTGTAGTGTGGGGAAACCTCAGCTGCTTCTACTATGTGTCTACAAGACATTTCCTGCGCTTGATATTTACATTAAGGATGCTTTGAGAGGATGAGCTGTTAACACTTGCTCCATCACATTGATTGGCCTGGTCCCTGCCAGATAAACTTTGACCAGAGAAACTACCTGGCTTTGTTCACTGCTGCAAAGCCCATGGCTGCAGCTGCCCTCTTTCTGGCTCATTTTTTTTCAGTCTGGGCCACCACCAGCACCAACCCCTTGGAAGAGGAAAGGCAGAAATACTGTCAGAGGAGCCTCCTTCCTCGAAGCAGCACAGATAACACCCTGTGCCACTGCAGGGTGCTCAACCCTGTTGCATTACTGCCTCATCAGCATCCAGAAAGGGACTACAGAAGTCTGAAATATGTCCAGATGTCGTCCCATAGGCAGGTTCATTACCCGCTGCACAGCACCAATTCACACATTGAGTTATTCCTTATTTCTTTTTTCTAGTTTGCACGAAGTAGGGAGCTAGATGGTAACCCACAAATGCCCAGCTCCCCAGTTGTCAAAACTTTACACTATTACACAGTTTATCATACAAAGACATCAGCCCTCACTGGTTACAAGTTACTCAATTCCTTCATTACTCAGTACTCCATTTCCCATTCGTCAGATAATTCTCTCACTTCTCCTGTTAATTAGTTCACCTGTTCAGTCAGAACTTATTTTGGGTCTGGGGAGTGGTTTGCGTCGGTGGTCAATGAGTCAGTGGCCACGATCCCCCCCACTGCCAGAATTATCTTTCCCCTAGTTTTGCTGAGCTCAGTTGCCCGTGATGAGTTTCCTACCAGCCCATCCACCCCATGGAGGTGTTTCCTTCCTGAAGGTCAACCAAGCGCTTAGCAGGACACACAAGGTGCTTGTAACCTGAGTTAACCCTTAACAACTCATTCGCTCCAACTGTCTCAAAGTCAAGCCACCAACAACACCTTCAACTCCATCAACGACCGATATCACAGATGCATGGGAGGAAAAGAAAATGCGGCTATATTAAATGCATAGGACCATTGAAAGATACAGTTCATCTGAGAAGATCCTCAAGGTGCTCTAGCCTTATTTTAACTAAAAACTTATTTAACTTATTGTAAGTAAGAAAAAGTACTTTTTTAGAACTAACAGTTTCACTGGAAAGCTCAAGAAAAAACTCCTCTCCAGCTGAGCATTACCTAAGAGTACAAACTGCTAAGGCTGCAATCTGTACAGTCACAAACAGGGCAGTATCTGATATACTTACAGATGTTAGACTGGAAGTGAGGATTTATAAAGAATATCATTTAAGAAACGAGGATGTGTTAGTGTGGGGCAAAACTCACTCCTTCCTGTGTTGGCATTTTGGCTGAGAACAGGATAACAATGTGGATTTCTTTACACAACCCCACAAATCAAAAGTGCTCCTGTTCTTTCAGCTAGTTGTTCCATCAACAATTTTAACTTTTACAATATGCTTAATTTCATTCTTTGGTTTTTGTTTGTTTTTTTTTTTTTTTTAACAGTGAAAAAGGAGCTGAACTCACGTTTTTCTCAGGGGCTTGTTGAAGTGATCTGCTTGTGCCAACAGAGCTCTTCTCACATCTGCAGAGCCTGCTAACCAGCCATGGTCTGCCTTTAGGTGCATATCTGCTCCCTGTATTTTGCTCCCTGGGCTTTGTTTCTAGCAAAAAAAGGCTTTAAATAGCTCAGAGTGGTACTGCACTTTAAAAGATGAATGAATATGCTCCATCTCTGGCAGAAGAAGCAATAACCATGGTGTGAAGGAGGACACTCTCTCCCAGACCTGCTGAGGAAAGATGCACACTTGACAATCACAAAGTGGCATTTTCCTGAGGTGCCCATCATGCTTTCTTTCTCTGATGCACACCAATACTGCACAACTGGGTAGAGAGCAGGGAGGTTAACCTGCGTTTTTTTAGTGCTGTTTGAGTTCTCAGTGCTTCAGGATTTGTCTCTGTGGCTGACCCATGAAGATGCCTCCAATGGGAAGATGCTATTGACCAGAAGAAATAGTAGCACAGCCTGGTCCCCAGTGAATCACTTTGCCAGCAAAGTGCACCAGAGAAGTGAGGTGACTTTCAATGGACTGAGCCAAATGTACTACTTCTGCAGCACAAAGAACTGATTTATCTGTAGAGGAGGCATCACAAAAGGCAAGCAGCAGTTGATTTCTAGAGACGTGCTGGTTATAACCCAGCGGCTTCCTTACCTGCAAATTACCCAAGGCAGCTGCAGAGCCATCCTAGTGATGCAAGAGCACTTGCCCACCAAAAGGGGACACATCGGTTCTCTTCTCTTCTACAGCTTCTTAAAAAACTGCCAAGACCTGTGTGAAAAGAATTACGGTTAGCACAAAGATGCTCCACCCATGTAAGTCCAAACTGAAGTGTACATTTTAAAGTCCTCTTAGAGTGCATCTTCCTTAGGAAGAAAAAGATGTAGACCAAGAAAGAGCTGTAATACTTGAGCTCATAAGGCAGCATACCCAATGTAACCAGGGTTGCATGACACCTGCACATGTAATTAGTATTACAAATTAGTAAGTTAGTTCTATGGACAGGTGGATTACAGGATTCTTTAGCTTTATTTTTCAGCTTGCCTCTAATCATTCCTAAACAAAAGCGTTGTGGGTAATTCTGTAGACACTACACTAAGTGACATGATTTAAAAGAAAAAAATATATAATAAGATAGGTACTTGTACAGTCTACCTTAATGAAATAATTATACATAAACTTGCCTCCAATGCATGTGATTAAAATAATGGCAATGAAATCTTTGCACAGTGAGACAGGTAGTCAGGATGCAGCAGGTTTCAGTGAAGGAGTCCCTGGTGCACACACCCAGCACCTCTGACAGTCTGGCCATCTCAGGTAAGACAACAGCACCCAGCTGTGAGGCAAGCCCTGAGGGGGCTTTTGGTGCAATCATTTGGGTTACTCAGCACTTGAAGCTTGCTGTGCTGTAGTTCTTCTAAGAGAGAGAAACTATCCTTCCCAGAGGACCAAGGGCTTCTGTCTGGTTGTGGGATGGACTCGGTAACAGCTTTGGGAAGGTGGAGACAGCAGCAGTGAGGTCTGCTGAAAGGGGAACAGGACTGCAGTGAAGGGAACCAAGAATCAGCTGTTCCTTTGAGCTTGGGCATCACTTCTTATTCTCATTCCTCACGTTATGCTGAGCAAAGAAAAGGTTTTCACTCCAACAGGACTTTAAAGGATCTCAGTCATGTCCAGGAAGCTTTTCTTACTGAAGGTTTCTACCCTTTTGCCCATTTCTATGTCTGTGCAGCCTGGGATATCCCGAGAGTGGCGTCTAGTTTACACTTCTCACACTGTCTGCTTAAGACAATGGGGTGTCCCAAGGGCTGATGTAGGAGAGGAGCCTTTCCATGCACTGCTGCCATAGAGGAGGCTTGTAGTGAAAACACTACTAGAAGCTAAATTTATTTAGCTCAAATAAGAACTGTGCCATAAGTGATCTTTTCACATTACCTGAAACATCTCTTATCTACTGACCTTCCAGAACAGAAAGAACAGACTTTGCCAGGCAGAAGTTTATTTCCTGCTATAATTTTCTCGATTGCCTTTTTCCATTTTCAGACTCAGAATATTTTTTAGCCTTATCTAGCACTAATCACATCTTCTACAAGAAGATACCGTCAATAACAGATAAGGATGACTAAAAATTATTTCTTCCTTTTCTTTCAAATGTGAGGCAGGTAATTCCCCGCTGCCAAGTCCTGCAAAGCAGGACTAAAGACCCTTTTCCAAAGGAGTGAAAGTGAAATTAAGCTGGCACAAGAGGCGGCTTTCTCTTAGTCTCTAGGGAAAAGTCCACCCATACCTCTGTATTTCACAGGCACAAGCAGACGGCAGAGCTCCAGCTGAGTCGCTGCTTCTCTAAAAAGGCTCAGAAGCAGGGTATTGGTATCTTCAGCTGCACAGTCACCTCTGCAGGTAAACCTGACCTGGTGAGACCTGGCCACGCTCTGGTGCTGCAGGATTTGGCCCAACACCAAGGGTGCAACTCCTCAAAACTCTGGGCTTAATTCTCACCCCAGCTCAGACACCTCATGCTCTCCAGCTCCCTCGATGCAGATACCATCCACTGCTTGATTGACAAATAAACCAGAAACACCTATAAATCCTTATTCACCTTATTTTCCAAACAAGATTGAGGTGGGTTTTTTTCCCCCCCTTAACCTGTTTTATGGTACCCTAGAAGGATCACTCAGAGCCTTCAGTCCTTTCCAGACTAAGGCAGAGCTTTTCTTGAAGCCTGGGGAGGCTTTTCTATTTCTTCTTTGGTTTGGGGACCTGTGTAACAGTGGGAGATTGCATGACTCACACATGCAGCAATTTTTAACACTTACTTTGAGAGATCCAGGAGAGGTTCATCTGAGAAAGTCTTGCAGCAGGTGCTTAGATTTATCAATGGTGTAGCTGGGACCAAAGATCCCCATCTGAAAAATGAAATGCCCACAAATCAGCAAGATAAATACCGCAGCCTTTCCAGTCCTCATTGGCAGGATACTTACAGAGCCAGCCGATTGCTTCAGGGCTAGAGGCGCTTCCCTGGCACTAGCATGCTCATGGAGCACTCTGCCAGAGCTCAACAGGCAAAAACCTACATTTAATCATCTTAGGATAGTGGTGAGCTGGGCTGCTCCAAGATGAAATTAAAATGTTACAGTTTGAACATCAGACCACAAAAAAGTCAACAGTCAGCCCTTGAATACTGGTGCTGGTAGGAATCTGAAAAACGGGGCTGTCCCAGAGCATTTTGCTGGCTCGAGAGCAGTGTGCCAAGGTGCAGGTGGGCAGACAGCGTGGCTGGGAGTGCACATCACACCTCCACACTGCAAGCATCTTCTAAGCTAAAAGACCTCAAATGCTGACTGTGATGTGGGAGCATGGGAAAGGTAGTGGAGAAAATCAACCAAATGACATGGCTTCTTTGATATTACATTTATAATTTGATAGTACTTTTTATGGTTTGGAAAAAGAGAGTCTGCTGGAGTAGCTGAGAAAACTTCCCTTTCTGAAATTCAAGGAAGATACAGTGCTACAACAGATCTCCTGATAAATATTTCCTTTTGTACCAGTGAATTGCCAAAGGCAGTTGAAACCAACTAGAATAGAAGGTTAGACTCTGGTGTACCTAGATCTACCCTCATCAAAAATCATTATAAAACCCCATCCTGTGTCATCATCTAAGCCAGGACTGCTAAAAAAAAATGCACCTGGAAAGCATGCTCTTTTAAAATGTCCATGTCCCCCTATCTTGACTTACATCTTGATGCATAAAGAATTTGACAAGACTCATCATACTGCTTTTCTCCATCTTTCTAGTGTTCATCTGCTGGTCACAGCTTATGATTTACATCGGTCTGAAGTCAAAATCAGGTTGGAGAGGTTTTGTCTACCTGTAAGCAAAAAACAGAAGAAAAAATGTGCTTGCTTCTGAAATACTCATTTGAGGTCAAGATTAAATTCTTGGCTCTCCTACAGAATCCCAACGGATGGCCGGGCAAAGCAACTCAGCTCTGGATCCTGGAGCTGGACTCCTTTTCCTGTCTCATACAAGCCCTGCCAGGTCTCATGCCTTGCGTGTGTGTATCTCCCAAACAATAAATAAAGGTCTTGCATACCCTGACTCTCCTTATAGCAATATCTATTGTTTAACTTGGTGAAACACTATAGCATCCAAGTCCCCAAGTTGCTGCTCTAAAACACATTGCTGGAGAGAGTGTGACCTCTGAAAATCAAGCAGAGAGAGTAAGACGTAAAGCACTGGGTATCAGGTTTATACCAGAACACAGACCAGAGTTATTGTCCAGAAAATGCTGATGGGAAGCTGATTATATTTCACTATTATGCCTGTACATTGTCCCTTTGCGCTAGCTATTTGTTAAGCAACCTCCTGGAGTAGATGACTTCTTCCTGCCTCCTCCCATCCATTTCCACTGTATGCCAGCAGCAAGATGCATGGGTTAGTGGTGAAGATCCAACATCATCTGCACTCTTCACACACTCGACCTTTATGTATCACCCCCATTCCCCACTTGTCATTCACTTCGATGCAATGCTTTCTGTCAAAGGCTGTCCCAAGCCAAATGGGGAGTGAAAGGAATCAATGTTCTTGACATGGAGCCTCCTGTTTTGATGTATTTTTTTCAATTTGCCATTAATGCACTGGAAATTGTTCTCTCTGACCATCCATTTGTTTTCTCTGCTGGAAGAGTGGAGAAGCAGCCTCTTATATCATGTTCAGATGGGGGAAAAACCAGGCAGAGCCTAAAGTCACTTCAGTTTTGTTTCCTTCTCAGGTGCGTGCCAGGTTTGCCTGAATAACTCTGATTTTCTATCCACAGATCATACAAAGAAATTTCCGAAGCCTCATTGTGAACCTGGGCGTTCTGATCATCCTCAATTTATTTTCAGAGCCAAGAGTCCATGTTTGAATCTTTTGCTTGTTTTGAACATTTCAGCTCAAGGCACAAAATAAGGGCAAGGGGCTCCAAATTTAAAAGAGAAAAACAACTGCCTCCTGAAATGATCCCACCACAAAAATGTTATTATTTCCACCCTGGAAGATATTTTTAAATATAAAAAGCTGTTTTGACTTAGTTTGAAATATAGAAACTCTGTCCCGCATGACCATAAGGGTGTCAGATGCCACTACACGTTGCACAGGAACCAGGGCTGGAAGGAGCATCAGGAACCCATGGAATCTGTCCTACAGGGTTCACGCTTGTGTGTGCAGAGTGGCTGTAACTCTACCTCCAGACCCAAATCCCAAGTTCAGAATATCTCTTCTTACCTGAGATTGGAATTCCTTGTTTTGGGCACATTGCTGTAACAATTATCCTAATTTACACTGGAACAGCCAAGGAAGGGCTCACCAGAGTACAAAAGCACCACATTAACACTCAGAAAGATTAATCCGCTCCTTCCACCAAAAATGTGCAATTCCAGCAGCAACCTAAAGGCAACAACTGGAAACATCAAGCAGATGTGAACTGAGGGAACCCAAAGTTACAGCAAGACAATTACTAATGAGCAGCGATGCTGTGCATCCTTGGCTGGGGTAGCACTGTGAACAAGAGAGTGGGTTAGTTTCCCTACTATCTTGTGGGCTACATACCTAGCACAGCAAACTGACTGGAAACTCAGTTTCATACATTAGATGACCTGCTTTATGTCTGTTTTGTGCCACTGGAAAAGTTGAGCAGAAAGTGCCTGCCTGTGCATCTAACTATGATATGGGTCCAGGTGGGGAATAAGCTGCAAACACAGATGAAACATGCACAGAAATGTGTCCACCTCTAGATGGATCCTGCAGATGGAGGTGAAGATGGGATAAAAGATATTTGAGTGGGGGACAGGTCTCTCCTCTGCACAAGACCATCAAGTCCTACGTACATTTATAAAAGGTTCACCTTTCCTCCTTCACGCAGACACAGCCAACATCTCATCATCCTGACTTTTATTCTTTCCCCTTATTTTTCCAGCGCTGAGTGTCCTTCCCTAGATTAACCAAGGCTATTTCAGAGGCTGGAAGGCTTCCTTGAGACAGAGTCTCACGGCTTTTACTGGTATAAAGAAAAAAAGAAGAAAAAAAAAGCTAATATCCCTGCCAGAAGCCTTCCATTAACCAGCAGCTTGTGCATGGGTGATAGAGGGGAACACTCCTGGGAAGAAAATGTATTTCAGTGTCAAGATTACAAAGGATTATTAATATAAACAGAGGACATAAACTACAATGATTGCTGAAAATGATGAAAAATATCTCAGCAGTATCCTTCTCATGTTGCTTACTCACCATCTGAGAATTTAAAGGACAGAATCATCACATGGATCCAAGGGGCTTACTGGAAACACTCTTGATTGCCTTCAAGCGTGCATTTATTCTCCTGACTGTGGGGTGCATAACTGACCTGCGGTATTTAGAAGCTGTGTTTATCAGAGCAGCTTCCTTCTAGGTAGGGAAGCAGCAAATACAGTTGCCTCAATATCGTTCATGTTTTGAGTGCAGGGAAGAATTTTTGGTTGAAGTTGTAGACTGATCAGTAGAAAGAAACAGTGGAGGATGGGACTTTTTCCCCTTAGCAGCCCTAAAGAACAGCAGGACTAAGAACAACCACCCTGGATCTGAGCACCCAGCTCAGCTACAAGCAAGCTTAGCTGGTAAGGTGGATGGTTTCAAATAAAGTTCAAGCAGAGCCCTGGTTTTGGCTCAGCCCTGACTGCAAACACCACGACAGTTGGTTAGAAATGGTGTTTCTTACAGCTGGGGACAGCTGAACAGTTAGGCTAAGTTCCCAAAAAAGGCCATGTCAGCCATGTTCCCAAGGCAGCCTTTTAATCAAGTCGTTCGAAGGTGGAGACTGGGATATTTTCAACAATTGCAAACACATATTTTGGGGAAACATTCTTCCATTTGTTTTCTGGGTGCAGCCCAGGGAAGAGAGGCAAAAGGAGGGGGTGTTGGATGGGAAAAAGGGAAACCAGACAATAGCTTTATCTATAAATAGCAGGGCTGAAAGGTTCTTAAATTAAGATTAGGGAAATAAAATCACACCTCAGGGGTGGTGAAGACACTGGTTTTGTAAGCCACGGCCATACAGTCCGTCACAGGCAATGAGACGTTTTACAGTCCCACAGAAGGAAACAGGACCTTGCTGTTCTCCTGGCTCAGGCTCCAGCACCAAATCTGGGCTCCAGACCTGACCCACTGTCCACATAAACTCCGAAAGCAATTATTATTTTTTACTTTTTCTTTTTTTAATAAACATGAGGAACATTAGTCTTTTGTCTTTCTACAGCTCATACCAACATCTAAATAGAATATAGAAGTGGGAGAATGACATGGGTGGGAAGGGGGTCTCCTTCTGTAGAAAATTTAATAATAAGTGCTGTGGAGGACAGGACTCTAAAGAAAGTGGATGTGGGGTTGGTTCTGTGTCCCTGTGATCCTAAAACTCTATCGTATGCCTTCAAGTGGTACCCAGCAGCCTTTTTAAGAACTCTAACAGCCAGGTAAGGCAATGCTTGTATTTCTCTACTCTAGAAAAATTGTTTTCGTATTTCCCCTTTCTACCATCCCCTCCACCCTTGGAAGCTAGCTACATTTAAAATTGAGAATCAATTTTCCCTCTCCTATCTTAGAAGATGAACATATGCACCTAGAATTCCCTTTCATAAATAACATTAAAAAAGGAGAAGAAAATAAACGGTAGAAGCCACCAAAATTCTGACTTCTATGCTGGCACCTGGCAATGGAACATCAGAAAACGTGCGCTCTGAGACTGGATTGCTCTGAATGACAATGAGAAAACAGTGTGCAGGGGTTGTTAAATAGATTTGTTCTGTGCTGGGTGAGACTGTAATACCTTGCTACATCAAGCAAGCACAACCACAGGTTCAGTTGTTTACACAGCACTGTTTTGTTCAATACCTTTCTCAGACTGAAACAAGTGAAAACCATGCTTGATACCCGTGGCTATTCTCCTATTTGAAATTACATTAGCAGAGCATTAGCAGGTACGTTTTAAACAGTGAAGCTGATGAGAGTCAAATCCTGAAGACACACAAACTTCTCATTTGACATTCAAGTTTCTCTTCATGTGTTTGCCTATTGTGGTTTTGCTTCATTGCACGTCTACTGATTTCTTGGCAGTACATTCATGCTGACACTACAGATACCTACATATTTCACAAGTATCTTCTAACTATGGAGAATAACTACAGGATAAAACTGTTCAGGTGCCTTGCATATTAGTGAGGAAAAATATAAGGTCCCTGGAAAGCTGAAGTCTAACTCTTCCTCTTTCATAGAAAGTACCGCTTTCTTTGTGGCATCAATAAATCACTCCCTAATCTCCCTCCCCAAACCTCCACATTGACTCTTGAGACAGGGGAACTTTATGGGATTCCTGACACTCTCCATTGGCAGAGCCTAATGCAAGAAGCTACCGAAGAAACGCGAGCCTCTAGAGCCTGCAGTCATAAAAATAACCATCTCTGAGCAATGCTGCACGCCCTGCACTGGTCTTGTCCAGGAGGTGCATAACCAGCACCTTGCTTTCCAGCTGTTCTTGCTGCTGTTTTTTAATCGGAAAAGCCAGGGATCAGAGAGCAACAACAGCCAAGGGCTAAGAGTGACCACAGCACAGGCAGAGCAGTGACCTCACTGGCCAGGGAGCAGCCCCACATCACCCAGACAGGGTGAACAGAGCACAGACCTGGCAGCAGGCTCCTCTAGCAGGCAAGGCAAGGTCACAAATCAGTCCTGTAGGTCTTTCAGGGAATTCAGACAGGAGCAGCAAAAGACAAGTACACCCACAGCATCACTCAGGCATAAACTGCAAGCCCTGAGCTTAAACGGAGCTCCTGGAGCCATGAGCAGAGCCAGTGGGTGGGAGTCTCAGGTGAGGCTGATCAAAGCAATTAAGCCCTATTAGCACATAGCAGGGCTGCCTGCTGCCCATCTACTCTTAATTTAAATAGGCAATATGTATATAGTTTGTATACTGGACAACAGGAGGCTGGTACGGAGATGCAGCTCATGGCAAACCCTGTGAAGCAGATGTTTTTCCAATGAGAGAAGTACTGTAGCACCACAATAACCTGGAATGTCGTGGTTGCTTTGCATTATGCAGCAGTAGAACAAACCATCTTCACGTTCCCCCCAAAAAAACCTACTGGCAAAATTGTGCCACAAATCCAGAGCTGCTCTGTGCAACAACAAAAACATCCACAGGGATGGATGTCAGCCACTGGGCAATGAGGAACAGAACACAAACCGCAGCAGTAGTGGCAATGAATACCAGCACACTGCCTCTGCTCTTCAGCCATTATATGTTTAAGGATGACCTACCAAGCTACCCAGCTGATGTGTAGTGGTGGTTTTTTTCTTGTTATTGAAGAGTAGATGCTTTCTAAGTGGATATTTACATGCTTTTTAGTCCCTCACCTGCTTTTTAGATGCAGTGAGTACATACCTGAAACACCAACTCCTAAAAGGCTCTTCATATCTGGGGATTTCTGACAGAATCTGTTGCTAAAGCAATTCCTTTTGCCCTCACAATTTTTATATGACAGATTTATTTCTGATAGATAGATTTATTTCTGATACACACATTGCCTTCTGGTGCTCCTCTCTCAGCACTGTACTGTAAGCTGGTTCTGATACTGAACATAGTCTTGAGTAGAAGCATATGATTCGTGCTTACAGAGTTCAAACATGAGGTAGATCCAAGATCAGGGACACACAGAAATAAGGATTTAATTTGGCTCAGGGAGAATTTCAGGTCGTAGCAAGAACCAGAAGCTGTTTAGTTCGTCTCAATAGTACCTCGGTCCTACACACAGGAGGAAAGCTTACTTAATTTGGCCTTTGGGAAATGTCAGATTGCATGAAACTAACCATGCCAGCTAGCTGTCTTAAAAACCTTTTCAGTTCAAGCATCATAAACCAAAAATTCTTTGTTTTTAAGAAAAGCAGGCACAGATTTCACACATGAGAACCCCAGCAAGTACTAAGAAATGGTCACAGTGGATCTGTTTGGCCTTTGGTAGCTGAATCCTGGTCTAGCAATGGAAAACCTGTAAGGTTCCACTGCCAGGGAAGAGAAAACAAAAGTCTGATGCTGGACATGAGCATCTGGGGACACCTGCTGGGTTCAGAGGTCTGGGATTTTGTCTATCACACAATATTTTGCCAACAGATGTGGGCTCGTAGCTGACAGAATGCTATTGAGCTAATAAGCCTTGATGAGAGGGAGGGCACACAAGCTAGTCAGCAGGAGCCCACTGGGGCCATGTTAACACTGATCATAGAGCTTATCATCTGTCTGGGGCAAGTGACAGAGTGACTCGCAGCGGACATATCCCCAGAGAGCTTGGAAAGGCAGCTTCAACCAAGACCACAGGGACAAATTTTCAAGAACAACTCCACTGTTAAAACCTGACATCAGCTTTGGCAGAAAGCGAGTTCCTGCAGCTCTAACTGTGACATACTTGGCTGGATTTGTGAAGGAAGCCACCGTGAGAAAAAAAACACCCAAATCATCCGTATTTTGGGCCATGTTTTCAAGACTCCATTACATTTAGCCACAGCTCCCAAAATGGCACCTATTGTGTGCTGAGGATCTTTGCTGATCTGCCTGTTAATATCATCAGTAGAAAGCCAATTCTTCTGTAGATCTCACCCCAGTTCTTAGTGCTGAACTGAAAAATTTCTGAAAAACTGCATTTATGTGCACACTAATAAAAAAAATCAACCTGCCTTTAATCATCTTTCAAAAACAGGGCTCCCAATAAACTGCTGAATTATATCCCTCCAGAAATTAGTTATTCTTCAACAAAATAGCCTGGACTTTTATGAATGGGAAAAATACAAATGGAACCGCTCACTAGGCTTGCTGATGGTCTCCTTATTTTATTGTTCCATGAGTTACCCAAGCCTGAGAGCCTTTGAAGGATCAGCTACTATAAGCTGTTTGACACTGCTGTCAGACTTCATCATTCCCAATGGAAAGTGACAGTCCTGAGATTAAACTATTATTTCCTTATAAATATAAGGAGTCACATTTACTTATAATTAATATGCAGGCTTTGACAGGCCAGACATTTGTAGCACAATTTCAAATTACCAGCAAGAAAAAAAAAGACTTATTAACTGCAAATTAATATTTATGAGGTGGGTGAGTGGCTAAATTTTACTTCCTTCAGTGGAAGACCATTCCATAAAGGAATAGTTGTCCTCTTTCAAGGGAAAAGTATTCAAAACAAAACTTGTGATTACATGTATGCATTTTGCTTGCATCTGTTATGCTTCTTCAAACGCAGGGGGAACTCACACACTGTCGGAAGAGTGCTTTGGAAGCTGCTTTCCACAAGTTTATCTCCCACTAAATTGATTAAACTTGGCACAGAGAAATCTCAGGCCAGAAATTAAGAGTCTGAGCAAGTCTGAGAGCCTGTTTCAGCTTCTCGTAGCAGACAGGAGCTGGTGAGAGCAGTCACAAGAGGAAGAGCTGATCTGGGAGGTAGGCTTCGGTCCCAGTCTCCTGCAGGCTGGGCTGCCAGTGGGGACCAGTCACGTGGTGTGGCTTGCAGCTTTGCACAGCAGAGGCGATGACAGCGTCGCATATAAAGCAAGGCACCTTGTATAAAGCAAGGTACTTCTCATGCTGCAACAGTGCAGTTAGCCTTGCTGGGAGAACAGTTCATGCCACACTCCTGTTTCACCTATGTGCCCTCTGGCATGCAAAGGGATGCCAAGAGAGTCCTGGGACTGTGCACAACAGAAAATTTGTGCAGACCTCAGCTACAAGCGTGCAAGAACATAACCCTCATTAAGGTTTCAGACCCTTATTTGAGCTCCTCCAAGATACTTCAAAGGTGTTCAATCAGCAGTTCTCCCTCACCATGATCAAATCATTGCTGTGACACCCTTAATTTTATTCTTTTTGCCAAAAAGCCTACTATACATGCATTGTTCTGTGCAATGAGGAAGAGAAAGCAGCCTCGTGCTCGATGTGGCAGGCCAAGACTTGGGTAGCCATTGATTTAACATTTCCTACAAAGTCCTGGAAAGGCGCAGATTGACTGGTTACGGGACTGAATGTGTGACTTACTGTGTTTTCAACCACTCTGCAATCTGTTCCTTCGCTGTAGTACAGCAGAGAAAGTCCCCATTCCCACCACCCTTACAGTCAGTCTGGCCTGGAGGGCAGATTCCCAAACACGTACACAACCATGGCAAGCTCAGTGGGCATACAGCAGTCTGCTAGGATGGCGCTGCACCCAATGGCAGGCAGATTTTGGCTAGCATGGACTACTTCCAGGCACTTATGTGCTGGTAGCCCACACTACGCAGGGCTAAGGAGCCATGCTCCTGTTCCTATTCTGGGAGCCAAGCCTCAGGCTGTAGTACCATCTGTCTGCTGGCCGTCTGAAACCATTGCAGGAGGTATGCCATGGGCCAGGTACGGGTCAGAGTTAGCTGCTTTCTTCTAGACAGAGTATTTCAGGTCCTAGGGGAGCTCTCACAGTCCTGCACAAAAGAAAATGTTAGTGACCACAGTACCTGGCAAAGTAGAGGCACAGAGAATCACCAGCAGCAGATGTATGTACTTGGGTTTTCTGAGTCTCGGGACTGCACATGAGCCATTAAGCCAAGCAGGGACAACCTGGATACATTCAAGGAAGCTTCTTTCCCCTTCAAACACAAATACTGTTTGAGAACAGACAGAAAATGAACACAGTAATCATCCTGCCACACACTATCAGTTGTTATTGCCAGCAAGGCCTTTGCTAACCACTCTAATTCCTGAAATAGCTACTCGAAAATGGGGTCAGTAAAGTGCCAATTGTTCATTTAAATTACAGTGATGGAATCCAGCTCTAACAACATTTGCAGAAACAAGCTTCAAAGAAACACAGGTGGCAATAATTAATTCCCAATTTCCTCCTTTTGCACAGACTGACCTGGATGAAGAAAAATTGTCTGAAACATAAAAGAATACAAAATTATTTCTTCAGAAGCTCCTCTGATGAGGTACGCTGTATCAGGAGAAAGGAATAATTCTGCTCATTCTGCCCACATACAAGAAGATGATGACCTTTTGCTTCATTAGTCTGAATCACATCCAGCATGGATAATACTGAAGGACTGTTTACTGAAGGAAGGCTGCCATGTCTGCACATAACTCTTGCAAGGATGAAATAGGAATTAGAAACTGAAAGCAAACAAAGACATCTTTGTTGAGATGACATGACTGTACGCTGGGAAGGCTGGGAGATTTACCAAGCTATGTGGCAATACCATCCTTTTTTATTTGCCCAATCATGCAACTAGAATAGTGATATTTAATTCATCGCTTAAATGCTTTTACCTCACACAAGTAATTTTCATATGGTGGCAGGCAATTCATTCCATGCTGGATAGCTTTATCACCAAGATTCACCTCAAGTCACATAATTTCTTCTCTTGTTCTCTGGAAGGTACATCAAAAGGTGATGAAGGCCTCCAGCTCTTACCACAACCCACCGAATACTCATGGTAGTAATAAGTGAATTTCAACAGATGAAGGGCCATAGAAACTTTTTTTTTTTTCCTACCATAACTGCACCTCCTGAAAATGCTATAATTGAAAAAGCAGTAAACAAGTTCCAAACAGGCATGAGCTACTGAACATTCATTTCATTTAGAAGCCCTGTGCTGCGGCTCTCTCTAAATTAATTTAATTTAGAAGTCACATCAATAACTGTGCCAGCATCAAAACACCTATGGGCTGAGACTCTGCAAACAGCCATTCCATCATGTCAGAGTTTCTTCTCTCTGGAAACTCTGGCTGCTAATTAGCTGCAACACTTCTGACAATGGACCATAATTCACCAAGGTCCTCTGCAAGTGCCTGTTTTCTCAGAGTTAGTGCATTTTCAAGGCTTAAAAGTGACTCCTCTAGCTGAGTCTCCATCTTGGTGGTAGTTTGCCTTATCTTGCACTAGCTGTATTAACCAGGCTTGTGAAACAGTAAAAATTGATATTAAAGAGATGATGGTGGCGTTTAGATCAGTATTTCATCTCGGAAACATCTGCTGTCAATTAGGGAAGTTAGCACATACTCTAGGACAGATTCTCAGTTGGAATACATAGCAAGATAGTGTACTTCCCTTTAAGCTGGTTGTGCTGTGCTGATTACTGCAACTGAGGCCATGGATTTGAGCAAGAATAAGCTGATTTGCACTAGCACAGAACTGGTCTCATTTTATAAATATTTGTTAACAGTCATGTGTGCTTTAGGATTCACTAGGGTGTCCAGTTCTTCTTGGTCTCATTGTAATTCAGGTGAGCATTCCCATCAACTTCTGTACAGCATATATTCTGAAAGAGACACTGCCACGCTCAGTCTGGCCAAACCTAACATTTTAGGGTCCACCTCCCCTTTCCCAGTGGAATACCATCCTTTACTAGCACCCTTTCCATCAGTTTTCAGGGTGACATTGGTGCTATACAACTCTGATGCGTTTGGAAATCTTGCCCTTAGATACTAAAGCTTCTTGACCTCTAGACAGGAGTTTTTAAGCCACTCAAATGTTAGAAAAGTTACATATCCACCTCAAAACATGATTACTCTTAAAGGTGATTTTTAAGGAACTGGTCCCCCAAAAGCTGTCTGGTTGTGATTGGTATTAACAACCTACCCAGGAATACGGATCCTTCTCCTTCTCACTGAAGCTCTTCCTTCTGGTGTGTAAGCTGTATTTACATTACTGACATCTCCTACTTAAGAAATCTAAGAGTTCTCACTAATTACTGCTTATAATCATTGCTGCAGTCAGGCACTTAGAAATGTGAAGTTCCATTCCAGTTACATGCTACCTCCTTCTCTGAAATGCCAAAATCACTGCTAAAAGAAACTCATGAGCACTCCTAACACTTTTCAAAATGCTGCCTTCGACCAAGGTAGGGAGAGATTCTTTTTGATGTTTTGTATTAAACACTCTCCTCAGGATGACTCCGGTAAAAGTTACCTATATGAGGGAGTTGCAAGAGCTGGGTGACATCTCGAGGGAGGGCAGTCCGTCCGGGAGCTGAGGGTGGGTACCACAGGAGCAGGGCAGTGACCTCACCAGCGGGCATGGCCCCGCGTGCCTGAGCCGGGCAGCCCAGCCGAGCAGGGGCCGTGGCAGCTTCCATCGGCAGCCCAGCAACCGTAAGAGAAAGTAACAAGTTAGGTCCATGGTCAACCCAGGACACCTGTGCAAGGATCTGGGAACACAACTGGAACAGGTGCACCTACAACTTTGCTCAGGCCAAGACTGAAGGCCTGGGCTTGAGATTAAGTGGAGCTCCCGGGTAATGAGCAGTCAGTGAGGGTGAAGGACCCTGCTGAGGTCTCTTAGGGTGGTACACTCCGGACTCTGACAAAATGTGAAAGAATACAGATTTTAATTACAGCACGACCGATCACACAGTATGAACAACAGATTCAAATGAGTCTTAGCAATTATTTCCTGTAGGCTGAAATATAACTGCAGAAAATGCCTGCTTAATAATTTAGAAAGATGTAAAATATCAGTCTTGTTTGCAAACAGTGCAGTACAAAAGTTCAAAGGGGTTAAATTAATCAAATAAATTATTAATTACAATTAGCTCATCCATTAGTGTTATGGCACCATCTAAATGCACTAGCCAGCATCAGGGCTCTTTATGTTGGTCCCAAAAGGGACTTTGCAAAGTACAAACAGTCCTACAGGGACTAGGATAGAGGACCTCCTCCAATTGAATGTCCCACCACCAGTATGCCAAGGTCAAACTACTCTTCTCCTTACCTGGCACAGTAAATCATCATTTTTTTACAAGTGGGAACATTCCTTCAGTAAGAGTGACTGTGAATATTGCTTAGCAAGACACTGCAACCCTGAGGTTAGGCACAGGCTGGAAGGTGGAGGGCAGAAGGACAAGGGGAAGAACATTTTGGGCAAGATCACAGTTGACCTGAGCCCATTTGCTTTTTCTGTAAGGAATTTAACTACTGAATAGGAGCACTAACGGGATGTGTATGTGTGTGTGCGTGTTGCTTTTTTTGAATATCTTCAAAAGAAAATAATTCTTTTTGGAAGAGAGGGAACAAGCATTTCCCTTTCAAATGGTGAATAGGGGAGAGGGAAGAAGTCCCCTAGAAGCAGTAAGTCACCCAAGCCCTGTGAAGGTTGGAATCATAGGCTGATGGTTATCTCCCCTTCTGACATCCCTGCCCTGCGCCCCCCCCCCCGCCCAGTATATGCAGGCAGGTGATGGATCATAGATTGTGCCCATGGAAAGAGGGAGCACAGATCTCAAAATGAGCATTACAGTGCTCAGCCTGGAAGAACTTAGATCAGCAGCTTAGAGTTTCAATGACACAGCAAAGACCAGAGAATGGTTCCCACAAGTCACAGTCCAGTGCTTGATTCACAGGACCACAACCCAGACTGCTTTAAAAAAAGCCTTAAAATGTAAGTAGCATGAAGTTTTACCTATTACTCTATCAGGATCAATAGGACAATTCCATTCTGCAGAACTATGTTCTACCAAAACTCAAAAGACTGATTAGAACAAAAGTTTCAATAGCATATTTTTGTGATACCATTTATTATCCCACATGGTTTGACACAGTGTAGAATATTGCACCTATAAATCAGTTGCAGCAAATTACTTAATGATGCATTAACTGTGGAATTTCACATACATTACAGTTCTTTAGCCAATGTTGAATGCTTTTTCAACAGCTTAATCCATCCCAGAAGTACTGAAGCAGGCATATTCATCCATCATTAGAATGCACATGGTCTTCTTTTTGCTCTTTTTATTTTATTAAAACCCTTGATCTACAAGCACGGCACTAAATAATTCCACAGAGCTTTATCTGCACAATATTCCCACCACCATCCTCACCCCGCTATCACAAAAAATGTTCTCATTCTCTATTAGATTCTTGCTGTCCTCTGGCACAGCTCAAGACTGGCATTGACTTGGGCCACATTGCTGAGAACTGATAGATGACACCACAGCTGTATGTGTGAAGGTATTATTGTTATCCCAGACTCCGGTTCTTCACCTGGTGTGCAAAAGCCGATCCACACGCGGCATCCAGATCTTGGCTTATTGCATGTCTGCACAGAGATTGTCACCAAAATCGGGAATAAGAAAACTCCTTAACACCAATGTAGCATTAAGAAGCAGGCATTCTTTATTGTAGCAATGGATACACGGGGGATCATTCCACCTAACGTGCATACCGTATGTTACATTTAGGCAAGATTATGTACACCATACATATGTTTATGCATTACATTTCTCAGAATAGTCATAGATATTCATTAATTTCCCAAGAATAGGTGGTACTATGTTAACTAAGCGTCAGGCATGCTCCTTACAGCTATTTAAGAAAACTGCTGGGGGTCTCAAACAATAGTTGACCCTTTAGTTACAGCTGACCGAGAACTGAACCCCAGTTACCTTTCCCTGTATGGACTTGTCTTGACCACAGTTCAACTTCTTTTGGCAAGTTCCGTTTCAGATCCGGCTTCACAAGAAGCTCTTTTGAGAGTGGTCTCTAGGAAAAGAAATTGGGCTAGAACTCTGGAGGCAGTGAGGAAACCAAAAGCCTGTAATTCACCAGCATACAGGGAGAAAAGGTCACCCCAGCTGCCTTTCCTAACAACTGCTGCAGAAAGAAGGCACGGGGCAAGATCAGATTTCATAAGACACAAAGCCTCTCCTTTCAGGGGAGTCATGAGGATGTCTCCAGCCAGTGTACGATCCTAGCATCTAACACTGAGCTGAGTTACAGCTGCAGACTTCTTCTGTCACCTGTACAGCACGCGCACAAAAACACATGCCTAAGATGCAGGAAATAATGTTGCAGTATTGTAGCAACAATGTGGGAAATGTCAGTGACAGACCTTACAGGAAAGTGACTCACACTAGCACTCTTATGCCACGTACTCAAGGTACTAAGATGTGTGCACCCAAACAGTCCGTTCAGCATTCAGGCACTAAGAGGCTTTTATCTCATGGTCATCATAGAGAATGAGGGACACTGGCTATCCAGTCCACCTTAGCATCTTGAGATGACAACCACATGTTGGTTTTTGACATGCTTTTTTTTTAACCCTGCGGAAGTTGGCAGCGAACCCACCATTAATCCATCTCATCTTTCAGGCTTCTATAAACAGTCAAGAAAATTTCCAAAGACAAGATATTTCTTAAGGAAAGAGTTGCCCTCTTACAATCACTTCTCCCAGATGCATGTACTTCAGTGAGTAATATCTCAAGAGGTCAGAGCTTATTTTTTTGTGCTGAAAACTAAGCAGGTTACAACACTGCTTTTGGAGCCACTCAAATCATCCCAATACTCAAGTACTTTCTTGAAGGTCAACAGGAAATAATTCAAGTTTCATAGTTGAGAATCAGCTTGTTAAAGCCATTATTTGAAGCTGGTTTACACCAATAACTTTTCCTGCCTCATGCAGGATTGTTTTGCACCTTTCCACATGCTCCTATCTTACCTAATGAAGTAATTTCTAACCTGACAATTGGGCTATTCATGTCAGCTGAGCATATTTTGCAACGTGTCACTGAACTAGTAATCAATCTCTTCCTTTCCTTATCACTCAATATGGAATATTTAATGATTAACACTTTATATGGTCAGTATTAAATAATTTTGGCAGAACTCTTCATTTATTGGTCTCAAGACAATCCTTTTTGTTCCCCTTCCCTGTGCAAGGTGTGGAGGAGCAGGGAGAAAGGAGAAGCCAGTCTATACCACTGAGAGTAATGGGATTTTCCAGTGAAAGGGTGGAAGAAGGAGGGGAACTTGTTCTATTCTTGGGTGGAGTCTCAAAAAACATGTAGTAGCAAAATCCTGGCTTGACCTCAGTAAGCGCAAGGCACTACCTGCATCTAGTTCAGTGCCACAACTTACTTCCTCTAGCCAAGGGTCCACAAATTCAGGGCTGACTCAGACCTTTCCCTCACATGTATCAATGCACTAAGCCTTTGTGCATGGACAAGAAGATAAAGAGCAGAGCTGTGTAGAAAAGAAAGGAACACAAGAGCTGAAATTAGGGACTTGGTACAGTTTTCTGTCCCTGGTGTGCGAGGCCAGGGAGCTCCAGCCTGTGTCCCTCCACCACTGCACCTGCTCTGTTTGCTGCTGCTGCTGGTGTCAGGGTGCCCTTGGTACTAGGGACATCACTTCCCTCCCTGTGCCGGCAGCAGCACTGGCTCACCTCTCATTAGCTGCATGAGAACAGCTGCTTTCTCTCCAGTTACAGTTGTGCAGACCGTTTATCTATTTCTATTCCCGTCTCACACCTTTGTCCCCCCCGATCTCTCTGGGCTAACAAGTAAATTTCTTTCACTGCCCACATAATTTCCATCTTCCCCATGCTCCCTTTCCTTCACAAGCCTGTGGTCCCCTTGCACATCTCTCCTTGCATCCACCCTAAGAGGTAAATATCTGCTAGAGAGAATGGCATCACACCCTGCACCCAAGGTGTCTCCTCTGTCCTGGCTGGGCAGCAGGTGCCCAAACCATGCAGTTCCTGTCTCTCTACAGACACAAGTGCATTATCACTTTCTAAATGGGAAGTTCAGGGGACACCTCTGAAAATGGCACTGTGTCTAAAAGCAGAAGGATCTATTTGTTGCACACCTGCCTGGCCTTACCACTCGGTTGCCTCTGGGAGTCGTTTTTGGACATTCCCCAGCTGATCATTCCCTTTTAATGTCCTCTGCTGAAAGGCATTGAGATTCTTATCGGGAATCTTACCATTTGAGTCATCTCTCTCCCTAATAAAATTGGCTTTACAGTTTTGCAAACAGGAAGAGTTATTTTCCCCTCAAGATAAATATCGATAAACCTACTTCAGTCAATATTTACTATTTGTTTTTGGGAAGAAACAAAAAAGTCTAGCCCAAAGTTTAATAGAGTTTGATACCTGTTTTTTATCTACACTACAGATGCCGTATCATACTGCTGCCTTGGCAGACAAAGGAAAATTAGTTTTTATTCATATTACTGAAATGCTACGGGGCGCTTTGTAGTAGGAGAAGGATGGGAGCCTGGGGCTTGTGCACCAGGTATAGCCACGTTTTACAGTCAACAGCTTTATGTTGGTTTTGTTTTTCTGGGGGAAATACTGCGGTGTGGGTTAAATGTGACCTGCCATTTCTGTTATAAAAGGCTGCATCTCCGTAACACAGAGGGTCTTCTCTCATTCCTGCAGGAGGGGATGTATCACAAGCACCCTAAATACAACAGCACTTGCTTATGGAGCTCTTCACTGTCCTGTGTGAAAACATGTGCAATTATTTGACCTGGCATAAATTCATAATTCTTGACACCTAGAAAATTAACATATTACCTTATTAAATGCTGTTCACTCACAAATGTGCAGACCAGCTCCTTCCTCCCTCCGTTTTCGAACTGTAGCAAGCACTTCCTAGAGGAAAATTAAAAGGAATGATTACAATCAATTAAAAAAAAGACCAATTTAAATTCTTCTGCTACACAGGGAGCTATAGCATATTTTCAAGAATGTTGTTTTCTTTCTTTTTTTTTTAAAGTTCCTATGTGTTATGTTGCACCTCCTATAGATAAAATGACCTCCTTCAAAAGCACAGGTTTGTTTACTTTGGAGAATGCACGTACACCTAACCAGAAAAAGAAAACCTGAGTGGAGAAATATGGGACTCTCCTCATCCTAAAACAATCTGAAATTGTGGTGAAATATAAACACAAGCATTTCTTCAGGCAGCTATGTGGATGATGACTAAACTCTCCAAAAGATGGCTGAAATTCGGGCATCCCCTAAACCTGTCTGAGGACTCTGATCAAGTTATAAAATAATTTGGAAAATTCAAGCCATTTCAACCAAGACCAAGCAATTACACTCTTTTGCCAGTTCTGGTAATTTTTCATGGTTCAGCATGGAATACTCTTAACTTGCCCTGCACATAAAATGCCTTTAGATACAGTTTGCACTGCACTGCACCCGAAGAACGTTTTCAGTGCAGGCATGGGATGAAAATTATTCCCTTGCAGGGTTACTGAGGCAGGCAGGCGGCAGGTGTCATTCCCCTCCCCCCTCCCTATTTTTTTTCTTGCTTTGTAAAGTATTGATTTTTAATGGTTACTTTTCCTTTGTATTTTAGCAGCTTTGATTGTAAAAAGCAGAAGACAGGCCTTGATAAATACGCATTTTGCGAGAGTGCTTTACCTGGCAGAACAAATCGCTAGCATTGGAGCCAGCATGCAAATCTTGATTTATGACCGCCATCAAGGCTTGCCGAGTGACAGCTCTGATGAAGGGAGTCAGAACTACCTTTGTTTGCTCTTCTGTTTTAGACACATCCTTCCTTCCCCTTGCAACTTCTCTTCTGCGTGCATGCATGCGTCAATGTGCGTTCACTAAGATTTGTGTTCCAGTTACTTGGTTTCTATCACATCATGATTGATGCTGGTCCAAAGCACTGACATCTTTTGCAGTGTGCTGTTCTCCCACTCACTTGACGCTTAGGTGACCTCAGCTTCATTGGTATTCAGTCAGTGTCAGAGATGCGCTTGCTTCAGCTGCTTGGGCCTCAGTGAGCAGGTGGAGAAATGACCGCTTGAAAATGAGTTAAGACCAGTACAGCAAAAAGATTGATGCAATTAATTTTTCATTACATACAGCATCTATGGATTGTAATCAGCTTGGATTGTTCTTCCTCTGAAGCACAAATAAAATGCAAATGGTTTTTGAATGAAAGGAAGTGTTCTTTATGAGGTACTGTGCTATTCAGAGCAGCAAAATGACTTGAAATAAATGGGGATTATGAGGAATGTTTTATGAATCCACCTAGGAGAACTTAATAGAAGTTTCATGCAGTGAAAAGCACAGGTGAGTTTCCCATCAGATGAACATATTACTGCTCAAGCAACTGGAAACAAGAAAGAGCCAAAGTCTTTAAACCTTATTTAATAATACTAATACCTAGCTCTTTCCATAAGGAGATGTTACTACACTTTACAGGGAAGGTACTTATCTTACAAATGGGTTAGTATCTTTTCCTCTCTACAGCAAGGAGTAAGAGGCATGTCTACTGTGCCCTGCCAAGCTTCACCCCTTGGCAATACATTGGGTCACAGCAGCGATCAAAGGAGTCCTGAGCAAGCCTATTCACACTGCAAAGCACTCAGATGGACAGAACAGTTGTAATGTAAAATTCTTTCAGAAGCTTGGCCACAGAGTCAGCAAACAAATACTCTCCATACTGGGAGCACAGTACCTGGAGATTGTTTTATAACACACATACCTTTCAGAATCAGCTTTCAGAAGCAGACACCAACTTCGGGGTAGGACAACTATATCAGCTGCTAAGTGGTCCCACACTTCAGGATAAATGAAATATTTCTCACCTGGGCCAGCAGACCTAGGACTCAGCCCGCCAATAGCCTTTCTGATCAAGGAAGGTGGAGTTTAACTGTGGAAGAAAGGCTCTTGATTTTGGCAACAGCTCTGAATACTCGTGTGTCTCCTGGAGTTTTCATGGTGCTAGTCAGATGGGGATTTAGAGAATAGGGTGGTAGATCTAGAAACAAAATAAAATTTAATTCTTTGTTTCCCCCAAAACAAGGTGAGAGGGAGATCTTAGTAGGAAGGAAGGAGTAGTTTCCCTGCAGTTAATTACAAGTGCATGCAAGCTGAAGAGAAAAGAAGTGGGAAGGAATGCAATGAGGTTTTATTGCTTGCAAAACACAAATGGCTTTGTTGTCAAAGGAATTCCCACCAGTGACAAGGCAAGAGTGTTGCAAAATTTTCCACTGTATTTAATGCAGTGGGTTCTTCTTTCTGGGTATTGCTATAATACATGCACTTTTTTTGACTTTTAAGGCAGTGTAAGCTACCAAACACAGAGCTGAAGGGACCATGTGCCTATGGCAGTCAGTTGAGAGTGTTGCATTACCAATTCCATAGTATGGGAAATCCTAGCAAACACTACCACTCCCTCTTCAGAAGTATGAAGTGACTGGCTGCCATAAGCCCCATACCAGCACATGTGTGCTTAAAATCATTGATCAAATCCTGGTGATACCAGTGAGCCATTCAACTTAATCCAAAGCTTGGGGATTGTTTTCTTCTCCTGTAGCTTTCTAAGAATTAAGCTAGACTGTCAGTCCAGGAGATGAAAACTCTGACAACTACATGCACCAATAACTCGTGCTGGAGGAGCCCAAGTTGTGTGTGCCATTGCTCAGGTCAAATGTAACTAGCAGTATGTGCTTATGTGTGCAACAGGGGTTATAACTGTTCAGTGCTAACCAAGAGGTCTGCTCCGCTGAAGTCAGTGTTAATTTTCTTGACCTGATTCACAGAAGGGCTACACCAAAGATGACTGACTCGGAAAATCCCAGCACAATTTTTCCATGGTTTTCATTTTAAGGCACCGCCTGTTTGGTTGTTCTGCAAGTTTGGGGTTGTGTTTTTTACAGTGCACATGAGTTTAAATCTGAGTATTTAATTTCAGATGATTATGGGCTAGCCTTTTATGTGAAATCTGATATTTGTGTTTCACAACAAAAGTAGAAACATTTACATCCCTGAATATGTTCCAATGCTTTGCTTTTCTTGTTTGCATTCTCAAGCCTTGACAACAATCCATGTATATTAGCTGATACCAGTAAGCCTATTTTCAGGAGACCTTAATGCCTTTTAACAGAATTATTACCTTTGAACGATATCACTCAACAGATTAGACTTATCTGGTCTTGGTGTTAGCCTTATGTAGCTCTTGCTAAAGTTTAAACATCAGCTAGAAACCAAATTATATCAAGGATATTTTAGCATGATGAAGTCCTCTTCAGGCTTGGAACCTTTGCAAGTCAATACAGCATAACATATAGACCAAAACACCTTGACCAAGAATTTAAGTATCTAAGCACAATACTTTGAAATTGCATTTGACTTACACAAGTACACATTTTCTAGCAGACTGAAGACAGTTCATGTTCAACAATCCAAAACTGTTTCATGTCCTGCAAAGAATGTGTATGACAAAGTCAGTTCACTGCTAGAAAAGATACACCTCTTGTGCAGATTAGAAATGAAAAGAGATGGACAGTCAGAATCTGGATTGCTTTGTGTTTTAAACCAAAAATGCACACAGACTTTTTCATGATGCCTTTGCAGGATATATGGCATTTTTCTAAATAGGAAGAAATGAACACTCAGGAGAGAATAGAGGCAGTATGAACCAAATTAAGTCTTTAATGGTTGGGAAATTGGAAAAAAAGAATGTCAGTCAGCCTAGGTGAAGTCAGGACTGTGAAGTGTAACATAGTCCCACCTCTGCCCTGCAAAACCATCAGTCTACCAGCAAGGCCATTGGCCTTTTCTTCATGGTATGATTTTTAATGTGTGTGTTCTTTTTTTTTGTAGCACATGTCTAACCTCATCTGAACTCTTTTCCTTCCCTTCACTCTCTTCATTTTCTTTTATGCTCTCTCTTTGCCCTTCAAAACTTCATTTTACTGTGTTTCTGGCCTTAGCCGGAGAGGCTTGCAATAGGTTTTTTTCTTGATTTTCATTTTCATGATGGACTTCTTAAAAATGAAGCTTTTTTGTCACAGTCTCTGTTTGCTTGATATCAACCTAGAGCAAACACGCCAACATACATAAAAGCTCCAGATCTGAAAAGATGAAGAGTTAAAGGCTAGAAGCCCTTCAGGACAGGGAGGATATTTTGAGTAGATTTTTCTACAAATTGGAAAATTCCTGTGTCACCACAATATTTTTTGAGTCCACAAAATACAAAGCAAACATTTCATATTTATGTAGATTTGATTTTAAAGGAAACAGTATGTTATGCTGAAAGAAATAAATCAGCCTGGGCCTGCCACTTGGTTATCTTTGCAGTTTATATGAAAACTTCCTGACTGACTGTATATAAAATGATGTTAAGTGGCATGAGTGTTTGTTTAGTGTTAAGGATCTAAGTGCAGAACAAGCATCCGTGAAATTTCTTGCTCTCTGTAATGCAAAAAACTCTGCAAGCTTTTGCAGTGTTTTGGAGTGGCCAGCAGCAGATGCCTATGTACTAGGATAAGATCAAAGCAAGATCAAAGTCCTATTTCCCAGGTACACTGAAGCTTACAGTAATCCAAGACGTAAGGCCCCTCAAATGGGATGTGGTGATGCGGATTAGCACTCCTCAGTCATTTTTCTATTTTTCCTGAATTTCTTCAGTCCCTTTTTGAACCTTTGTAAGCTCTTAGCATCCACACCACCCTATACTGATGAGTTCCACAGATTAATGGCATGTTGTATGAGAAAGCATTTCCTTATATTTGCTTTGAACCTGCTCATCCATTACATTGCTCCTCTTAAAAACGCTGTTCTGTACCACTGATCAGACTCTAGACCTTTTCCTGCATGCTAGATTTCAGAGGCTGGCATACCATGACACAAAAACCAAGCTTCAAGACAATGCTGAGCTCCTGCTACATGCCTGGGCTCTTGATACAAACATGTATCGGTGGCATTTCTGATGGGGCCTGGCAAATTTGTTCTCAGATGATGCTATGCCAACAGATGTTCCTGAAACACACAGAATACATTTAAGCATCTTGCCCTGATTTGAAAGTGTCTGCAGCATAAAACACAAAGAGAAATGATGCCGCCTGTGTGACAGCCAATTGCTGGCAGTTTTAAAAGAGAACATCTACATTCATATTTCTACTTTACTGCTTTGTGTGTATTTGTAGCCCTCCAAAGCAATAAAAGGAAAATCAAGCTCTCAATGTCACAACCCATAAACTAATTTTGCTAATAAAGAAGAGAAAAGGAGGGGTTCAAGTGAAGCAGAATTTCTCTTTCCATTCCTATGAAGCAGCCAAGCAGCCATGGTATTGCCCTGACCTTTCTTCAGCCATTTGTTCCTCTCTGCTTCTCCCTTGGATGTGTTTCTGTGTCACTTAGCAGTCACATAAATAATGTCAAGGGGCTTCATGTGATGGAAAGCTGCAGTGAGCCATAAGCCATTCCAGCTTTAATTAGGTACACAAACTAAACCCAGCAGGAATATGTCTGGGGTACCATGAATGTCACAACCTTCGTGGTGAGGGCAAAACATTGTTAGGAGGAATAAGGAAAGCTACTATTTATTATAAAAGCAGGTTTTGCTTTCACTGGTTCTGTTTCAATTTGCAGATGGCCACTCTGTTGAATAAAGACCTCAGGGTATTCCTCTTTCCATCCTGCCTTTGCTCACCTGCCAGTTTTTAAGGCTGCATTTTTCTAAGACAATATGGTGACTAATGCTCACAACCAGCTGATATACTATCTTGAGGCAAGCATGACATAACTATCTGAGCAGCTCAGGCAGCATTCCCAACATAGGAAATACTTTGGAAGAGTTTCTGCTTTTCTGAATAATTTAGAGCTGGTTCAAGGTTCTTTGAACCTTGAGGATTTTTCAGGCTACTCTGTAAAGTGCTCAGCTAGACCCCGCTCTGCTCTCCATGAAATAGTAAGATCCATTCATCCTGTGTTCAGTTATTGCAGATGACAGCTATTTTTGAAAGCATGGCTCTACAGCATAGCTTTTAAAGCAGCACATCTTTTAAAGAGTAGGAATTAGGGTTACAAAAAGACTTTGGGCCAGCTGCCTTCCCCGTCACATGCCTGGCAGGCTGCAGGCCAAACAGTTTTGAAGACTATCTATCAGAAGGCAACATAAGTAATCAGAAGGCAATGATGAAGGTGAGGACAATTCAAGTGCTTTCGTGAAATACCCAGTTCTTGAAAGTCTGCTTGTAGCAAAATTATTTCACAAGTGTGGCTAACACTAACACAAAGCTAACAGTCCCCAGTAGAGGCAGCTGAAAAACAACCCTATAAGCACTTTCATCATCATTGACATTTCGTAGAAAATTCATAAGCTACAATATTTTAGGGCAGTTAAAGACACAGGGTTTGTAGCTTGTATGGAAGCTATAGGTTTATTTTTTTAACTTGAAAAACACTACAGTTATTTCAGTGTTTGTTACAGCTGTTTGAATACCCTGACAGACGCAGGTGAAATGAATTGAAACCTCATGACTCACCTTAGATGAACTAATGTTTCTTATCAGCCAGTTTTAATTCACATTTATCTTGTGCAGTTTGACCAGTCATTCATTCCTGCAGTTGAGAGAGACAAGAAAAGTTAGAATTTTTTCCCCCTTCATTTTCCTGGTCAGTTTCTCTCAGTTGTGTGTAAGGGACTTGACTGTGTAGGAGTCCAGTTTTCTGTACAAGCTTTCTATACCGAGTATTTCTGTTCAGGTCTGCTTCTCTGGAACTTGTCATGAGTATTTAGTGATATGTAAAAAGATGTTAAGAACTGTTGCAGGAGGGCTAGGTGCGTAAGATAGGGAGGGAGACTCTACAACTTTCACTATGGTGTGGATCAGAACGCAGGAGGCCAGGTTATAAACTATATTTTTCAGAGGGGGAATTTAATGACCTTATGATCATGTTATACAGCGCATGCTCAGCAATCCTGTAAACAGTACAGGGGCACAAATCAGCAGGTTTCAGTGAAACAGTTTTGCATGAGTAAAAATACTGCTGTTGAAACTGTTTGGAGGAGGCAAGGCAAGTTTTTTTTGACAGATGACAAAAGAACTACATGAATAGATTATTCAGTATCTGGAAACACTAACAAAGTCTATGCTTTGAAGCAACCATCTCTTTAATAAAGTATCAGAACTGAAGCACTTTTGTTCTCTTCCTTTGCAGGCAGTTCAAAAGTTTAATCTAATTTTGGAATTTTCTCTGAGCTCACTGAACAGAAACACAATATACTAACTCAGCTGTGCTTTCTGTATTAAAGGATTGACATAATTTACTGTTCAGTGCAAGCTCAACAGTTGATCATGTCTCACCCAATTCTGGCAAATTTCCTGCCACTTCCATATTTTATATTAAAGGAGATTCTGATTCAGCGAGGTGATTCAAACATGTACAACTAAGCATATGCCAAACAGTAAGCATTTGTCTAGTTTCAATACAATCAATGCTAAACTTGAGTTTCAGAGTATAATAAAAACCTCTGATTTGAATTTTAAAAAACCCACAAAACTGGTCTTTAACAGGACTTCTTAGTCTTTAGTATTAGTTCTGATCAAAAACTGAATATGGATTTGTACACAACCAAGCAACAGAGCTTGCATCCTAATCTCAGTGAGACAACAGAATGTGGGATACAGCCCATGCTGCGAGAATCTGCATGCTGCACCCCGCTCTTCTCTGCTCTTCTCAGCTTTGGTTGTGGCAAACTGCACTCTAGTGGAACTGAAGCAGAAACACATGCTCTGGGCTGACTCCTCTGTATCTCCTCAAACCCTCTGCTTGCCTACAGCTCTGCAGAAATTGGGTGCCTGACAGATTTCACAGTTCTGGAGGTCGCTTAGAAAATAATTCAGCCTGAGATCATCCCAAATGACACACCTGATGTATGGTTAAGAGAGAAGTTTGCACACCGTTTTCACTGTATGACTACCCACCTCACTGGATTAGAGAAAAAAGGCATCCACAAGCTATGCTGTGGGGTCCCTAAACTTCCATGGGGTGCAACACCATTTAACCACCACAACATCTGGGGTTGTCAAGATTATAGACAGGTTATTTTCTCAATACACCTCAGCGCTGCAGATCCTATTGGTTTTAGTGATCACTAGTGTCTTATTATTTAAAATGTTCACAGATTTTAAGTGCCTTAATAGGACCTGAGTTCTTTATGACACCTGTCCCAAGAGCACCTGGCTTTCAAGCTGGTTAAATCAGCATTGATACACAAAAGTCAGACAGTAGAGCCAAAGCTGGAGTTACTGCCAGTAACGGAGTCAAAGTGAGGCTAAGATCAGTCCGTTATTTGAGCAACACAAGATGCATCTTGGATAATATCCAAATCTCACCTAACAAGAAAATAGACTAGAACTAAAGGGCTTTTGGCTGCTGCATATAGCCAGTAGAAGGAACCCATTTGTGTTACCTTAACTTCACTTGCGTGAACTGTATGTTCTGCACCAAGGCCAAAGCTGAAATGAAAGCATAAAAGGACCAACGTAACCATACAAATGACACAGGAATTAGTGTAGACTTATTAAAAAATAAAGGAGGGAGCAAATCTGGGGGCTGAATTTTACTTACATTGAAATCTATTTGGCTTTACAAGTACCCATACCACATAAGTTCTGTTGCCATCTTCTGTTACAAAGGCCAGTATGGACATGGTGCCACCAAGTACGTCTGGACTCCCATTTGTTGGGTTTGCTGTGCCACAGAGCATGGCAGGCAATAGGTGAAGATGCCAAAGAAGCTTCTGTTCTCAGATTAAAGCGAAGCTTGTGAACACTTCTATACAATGTAAATGAAATCTGTTTCATTTTCCAAAATGCATGTAAAATTTCAGTTAAATCTGACAAATATTCTTGGCCTGAAAAATAGAAGTGAGGAAATATTTCTTTTTGGCATTTTTTAAAATTAAATACTTAAAAGACTTTGTGAAGTAACTTTTTGGTTACCTATTACCTTAATTTTATTTTTGAAGATTGCAAAAATAGTCAGGTCAAAAATATATAAAACAGAAATTTATTGTTTGGCCACTGTTTCTGTAGAAGTCCTCATTCTTCTGGAGTTTGCGGCTTGTGCCATGTTCTTGTTGCTGGTAGGCCCTCATCTTTTAGATGAACTTTGCATCAGGCAGGTCATGGTTACATCTCAGATACACCCTTAGTGTGTGCAGAGAAGAGGGCCTTTGAATCTTTCCTACTACCTGTGTGTGCAGCACAAAGCACAAGTGAACTGTGAACTTGGTTTGATGATCTAGGATTCACACTAGTACCCCCAATAACAAAGACACATTCACTATCTGTGTATCAAGACCACATTTTGTGCTTTAGATTTTAACCTGCACACTGAATTGCAGATTGTGTGATAGAGGCAGCACTTCAAGATGCTCGTTTCAAAAATAAATAGATAGTTTAAAAGCTGTTCACAACTGATTTAGGGGAAAAAAAGAAACACACAAGGGACTGTATTTCCATGATAGCTGTGCCTTCATCTTGACCGTCAGCAATGTGATTCTGTCACAGGCTTTCTTTGCAAAACATCAAAATACCTCCCTTTGCAGGGGAAATGTTAGCTATCTCTTTTTCAAATGGCATCAAGGGAATGTGTTCTTCTAACTTCAATATCCAGAATGAAAAGCTAAGGTTGAGCTCTTCTGCTTGCACTAAAGAACCGAAGTGACTTAATATCTTCTCTTTCAGAGAGGACTCTCCTTTTGTGCTTAATATTCAATTGATCATTACCTTTAAAAAAACAAAACAAAACAAACCACCGCCCCCTCAAAAAAAAAAAAAAAAAAAAAAAAACACCACCCCAACAGATCTCTTTTTTCCCCTATTATCAAAAAGCTGTAAACCATACATAATCAGTCAGGTGCATGAATAAAACATTCTGAAGCAATTCTTCCATGTGCCTTGTCCTGTTTCGTTCCCTGTTCAAGCAGTTGGCTTCAGGCAATAATTTGTTAGTGCAGGTGTGTCATGTTTTCTTGTGACTGCACAGGCTGGAAAAGCGACTGAATAAAGGAGAATGGAAATTCTAAGGCTGTAACAGAGCTGGGCCTAAAGCCAGGGCTGTGGACTGACAGTGACTACATGTACTACTACAAGACTGACATGGTCTTACAGCCATGCCTGTAGAGAGAGACTTTTACTTTCAGAGAAGGGAGAAGACTTATTTCAGTAACTGATTGAAACACAGCAATGTATTCAGTAAAGGCAATAGTAATAATAGGGCTTTCCTTTCCTGTCTGTCTTATGCTCTTCTAAACGTGGGGTTCCACTTCCTCTCACACTATCTTCCCATCATTATGTAGTGAGGCAGAGCAAGGAATGGATCTGGCACTGTGACAGCAGCACCCTACTCAAACTAATTTGTCTTGACGAGGCCACATAACCACAGTCCAAGATATAAATATGTCCATTTTTCCTGAGGTTTCTGGAAGGCTGAAACCTCAAGAAGGGTTTAGAGATTACAAATGGATCTCCAGATGCTGATGATTTTCTAAATCATAAGTCCCTATCACTCATTTGTTCCAAAATCTGGCATTGCACACTTTGAATCAGGCCCTAAAATTCTACTTTAATCTTTTTGTAGTGAGCTTTGAGGTGGAAACATTTGCCTCTTCGAGGAAGGAAAACTGTTGAAATAAAATAGAGGGAGAACATCAAAGATATTCACATTTAAATAAAGCCTATTTTGCAGATGCTAGGGTTAAGGTGCACAACAATCAATACAGCTGACATGTTTTCCTCTAATTGTCATCCTTGATGTTCTTTTATATCAAGCCCACATGCTATGAGAAGTAGTGAAGAGACAATTTCATATCTACTAATTATTATCATGATGTTATTAATTTAGACTAAGGATAATAATAAGATAGGGTGTGTGTAGAAAGAATTCATTATAAAATTAATTGCTCTGATTAAGGTCAACACATAAGATAAGGTTTATAAAGCATTTCAGAAACAATTAGTTTTGATGGTTATTTGGCATTCTAAGACATGTAAATCTAGAGCATGTATTTTACATTTCTCCCCCCTCCCCATTCATATGCTAAGTCCTCTGATAAATGCCATTTGTTCCAAAGAAAATTGAAATCAGTGGATTGAAGCAAAGCTGGATAATGAGGTATTATTGATATATTCCGTAAATGCTTCAATTATTCCTGCCTTCGGTTTTGAAATTATTTCAGAGAAACAAAAACTAAATAAAAAATGGCTTTTTACAAAGTCAATTTTAATCTCTCCATTGCATTTGTGGTTGTTGTCTTTTCCCCTTAATAGACATGGAAAGGGCTTGATTATAGTTATCTTTCTGAATATACTGTTGCTCTTTGTAATTCCTATCTCTTGACTCTCATCGGTTCTCTCACAGAATGGTGCCTCTCAGTTACGTGAGGCACCTGTTCCCAATTCATCTCTGTAAATGAAACTTAACATGGCTTTGTCTTCTTGCATCTTAAATGCACTTTCTTCTTTTCTTTCTTTCTGTCCCCTGAATTCCTAAAGAAAACAATTGACAGAAGGAGTTAGCAGAAATATCCTTAAGATGAAAGAGTGACTGCATTCAGGATGTCCTTTACCACAAAGGTCTGCAGCAGTCTACATTCCTTCCTAATGCAGCTGAATTTTGGCACTTGATTTCAAGGTGATCACACTGGGTCAATCCTGACAGCTTTCAAAGATCCTATCCTAAATATAGGCTGTTTACAGCAAAGAGACACTTTAGCTAAGCTAATTGCTTCTGGCCCAGCGACGGTCTGATCTTTGTCTGCCACAGCTATGGGCTCTCAGAAGATCATCAGTGTAGCTGCTCTGATACTAGATAGATCCGTTTTGGTGTTGCTCATTTCCTTCCCTCACTGTCCAGTCACTCAAACTAACAATGGAAGCAATCAGCTTCTCTATGCAACAAATGAGAAGTCGTCAAGTAATTTTTTTTAAAAGAAGCAACTGTCATTATCTTTATCACTGCAGATGAGGAAACTGAGGCCCTGAGGTGCATAACTAATGTACCCAGAAGACCAAAATGATGCTGGTATATAGCCTGTTTCTCCAGAGCCCTGGCACAGAAACAACGTTAGGGAGCTGTGGGTACATGACCACACATATCTAGTTTCCTGGATTCAAGTCTCTGAGAAACACAGGAGGGTGCAATTAGGAAGGGAACCAGAGCTTACTGAAGTCAGTGGAAATCTTTCCAATTATTTCAACAGGTATTTGGCACAAGCCCCTGATGAATCCTCTGGGGCTGCCTGTTGCCTGCTATGCATGGCTCCTTAACATCAAAATTCATCTTGAGCACTTAACTCCTCAAATGGCAGGTTTGCAGGTATCCGTGCTTATCTTTCTATTGCAAGCAGCAGCTGATAGAGACAGGATGGAGAAAAGAGTGTAAGAGGGGAGAGATCAGCCATAGCAAGTCACAAGAGGAAGCAGCTTACAGGAATGGCAGGGCCTCTTTTTCCCTTTTGCCTGTCCCCCAGGAGCTTGCCAGAAACCTGACAGCTTTGTGGCAGTTAGTAGAGCAAGCACCATTTCTCAGCTTATTTTCTATTGTAAAGATAAGCAGCTTGATACTGTGATTGATCAACGCTTCTTGTGAGTCAATACTCAGATCACATGCAGTAAATCCCAGGAGCAGTGCCAAAACTGCAGTGAGTGAATATGCCTCAGTGCACTGCCAAATTCTCCTTCCCTTCTCATACCAGAAACTCACCAAGCCAATGGAGCTGGTGTGAGTTGACATCAGCACACCAGAAGCTAGAAGCTGGCTCATTTCAGTCCCTGAGACATCAACATCAGATATATACATCCAGTGGAAAGGTCTGGAAAAAGCAGCACATTCTCTAGAAGAGAAAATAGCACTGAGAGGAATTTTGGAGAGCTGCAGTAATGCATTACGCTGCACCAGGTGATACGCCACTCAAACAATGCTCTGTATCAGAGCAAGCTAGGCTACTTCATGAGTCTAGTACAATGAGCAGAAAAGAAAAAAAACCTGATTGTAAAACAGCAGGCAGCCCTGCCGCTCAATACCAAGTAATAAAAATCAATTGAATGATCAATAGGCTTTTCTGTCCACCAGGGCTTTGAAGATTCTGCTGTCATGCTCTCTGCTATAATTAGCGCTTGATGAACTTAAAATGTTTAATGACTGTGAAATTGCATTCCTATAGAGACAATGCACATCTGGAATAACAGCATGCAATTCAGGGGTCTATGGAGTCCCACACCATTAAACACAGAACTTCAAATAGAGTTTTCACCACGAAAATGGAGCAGGCTCTTTGACGTGCTAAGAGCAGCTCTGGTCCACTTGCTTCTCAAATCAGTGGCGTAACAGACAAACTTCAGGATATATTTTAAAGTGACTACAGTATTTGCTTGTTTAGGAATGAACAAACATTCCTGGCGGTAGATGAAGAGAGCCAGGCCACCCTTATCTCAGTTTCACCTTCATAGTCAAAATGAAGGCAGAATGGGGTATATCTATATCTACATATATGAGAAAGAAAAACTCATTAACCAATGAACCCATTCCAGCTTCAATATAAAATAAGCTGCTTTGTGATATAGATTAGAAAATAGAATCTTTTGCAGGGAGAAGAAGGAGGAAATGTATGGCAAATGTGATTGACTCGAACTGACAGTTTTGCAAGGCTGAGGATGCAATGAGGATGTAACAAAGTAAATGTTTTCTTCTCCAGAATCAGTATTTTTCACCATAAGCCTTTCTGCCTTGCACACTAAATGAAAACAGCACTCTCTTGCCTGAGCTGGGGCACACACCTGAAAAGGAAATTTAATTGGCAAAGACAAGGCAAAGAGCGAGAAGAGGCTGATGTTTTCCTTCCCAAGTTCAGTGGAAACTTGGCCATGTACAGTTCAAAACTGATTTCTTCATAGGGCCAGGATAACCTGGACTAACATTTCTAGCTGTGCTATTAATTGCTTTTTCTGGCAACTAAAACCCCCAAGGAGAAGACCCACTGTACCAGACAGCTATTGCTGAAGAGTATGCACACCAGATAGATCAGGTGGTGTCATCAACCTGGCTTTAAGGGCTAAAGCCAACAGAGTATGGATGTGAATTTCAGAAGACATTCACCCTGAGAAGCTGGTGGTCTCAGAATGAGAACCCACGATATGGGAGCACTACATGGTAGCCCAAACTGGCCTAAGCTGCCTTTCACGATATACAAAAATCTAAAAAAATAATAATAATTAAAAAAATTAATTAAGGCCTGCAAATTGATTTTGTCCTTCTAAGGCTTTTCAGGACCAGTGTTCTGAACCAGAACCCTGGCTTTCTACTGTCATGCTGGGCAGATACTAAAAGAAGCTGAAGCAGAGTTCCCATCAGAATTACCTCCTTTAATTCTGTCTCCTCAATAATGGAAAAAAAATCTCTTCTGTCTCCCTACACTTCCCACCATTGGCCCCAGAGTCCAAGGCAACACAAACGTAAGCCTAAATATTTGTAAATGTCATGTTTTCACTCTGACTATATGTGTGTCTGCACAGAAATTCAATAGGGATTTCTGTTTCAAATCTGATGCTTGATCTCTTCAGTTTTTAGAAGACTGCTATGGAAGGCTTATCATGAATTTATTGTGAAGTAAGAAAAGTAAAACTGTTAACACTATGCTAGCATTCATTATGTGGACAAGGTTAATGCATGGTAAGATATGAGGGCTAGATACTAATCTATAGGACTTAATCTCAGAATTCAAGCTGAACTGCTTAAAGGTTTCTCTGTGCTAACACTGTTAGAATTAGCCATGACACTCCTGTTTCTGATCTGTAAGGTCTGAAAGTTCACAGTTCTCCGCCACACAAAAATGCAATGAAGATCATATGTTGCTGAAATGGAACAGTATCTCATATTTAAAGAAACCTGCAAAAATGTGCATGAATATGGATTAAAAAAACAACAAAAAAATCTCTTCATATATCACATGAGAACTACTAGTGTGCATTTTCTGTCTGCTTTTGTAAGGTGCATGTAAAACCTTTTAAAGCTAGGGGTTAAACATTCGACCTTTACTTTGAGCTTTCCCACCTCTGAAGTGTTTCCATAGACACTTAATATATTAAAACAACCTGACCTTTGAAGGGTGCTTTATAGAGTTTTCATACATTGTCTGACTGTAACACTTTATCTCTAACCTGTTCTTGGCTTCTGATTCCTATTACTATGATGAATCTCTAGTTTTCACTCTGTGGGAGCGAGGTCTTTGTTTTTTTTCTTCAAACTTCAGTAGCACAGCACTGGAGCCAGCCTTTGCTTCACCAATTCTCTGATCACCTGAGTTTTCACAGCAGAACTGCAGCAAAACCATAAGCACTAGAAAAAGCTTTGTGAATTCAAGTCCCTACTGCTCTTAAACACCCCATCCCCTCTTTTTTTTTTTTTCTTCTTTTTCCAGAATAAGTGTAGTTTTAATTAGATGATGCTTGCCACTTCATCCATGCCAGGCAGCAAGACAGCCTGAAGATACAGCACGTCTTTGCTTGGCTGTTCCTCAACCTGTTACATGGGTAGCAAAGGTCATGCCAAATTTCTACCCTGTCCTAAGAGCATAGCTCAGCACACCACCTAGAACATTAGTTACTGATCTACTGCGCTTGGGTTGTTATGTTAATCTAAAATGACTGGATTATAGTTTATATTTCAGGGAAATAACCCAAGTTACAAGAGCTGGAGGAGATGGGCCATTGACCTCAATGAAGACATGATAATTAACATCAGCCAGTGTAGCAGCTTGGTGGAGCTTTGCTGATATAAACCAGTGGAGGATTTCACCCATTATCCCTGGAAATGTTCCACAAAAATACAATGTTCCCTCTAGTCCCTGTTGTCATTGTCTTAAGCAATTACCGCACTAGATTCCCAAGAAAGGGTATAGCAATATATATTTTAATCTCAAGGTGACTTACTGCCTATTTTTCCATAACGAGAGATTACTGCTTTACTTCAATAGCTTTTATTAGTGGTGAAAAAAGAAAAGGCAGAGATCAGATTTTGTAATTGAATAGAGAAGGTAATTTGCACTCCAGTCTTCTTGGAAATGAGGCTTTTTATTAGAAAAAGGAAAAGGTCTGAAAGGAGTAACTCTTTCATGCATTGTGGTACATAAAAAAGCCAGAGAATAGTGGGGGCTGTCCCTTTCTTGCCTTGTGTACTTTTTTCCCAGAGAGAAAGCCAGAGCTAAATCCCAGCCAGATCTCTGTGGCACTGCCCAGTTATTTGGCTTACTATCCCTTAGAGGTCTTGAACGTGTGCAGCCCTTGTAATTACAGGCCTTCTCTCACGCTGACAATACCAGAAACAGCACAGGGGAAAAGAGGGATTAGGTTCTGGAAGAGTGCATGAAGACAGCATGAAGACCTCCATCATGTTTCAGGCTGTACCTAAGGAGACATTCTCTCCACATCCTACCTCCTGCCAGCCCACAGTAGCCAGCACTGCAGAAATTATAGAAATGGACAGTAAATACATCCTTCGTTGCTGACATATCTGAGGCCGGGGCAGTGCTCCTGCAAAAATCAGATGTCATGAAAAATGAGCACTGTGTACTCTAGCTATAGCTCAGGTGGCTAGCTGAAGAAGTAGAAAGCCTCAATTTTAAATAAAGAGCTTTGAATTAAAAATAGTGTTAAGAACTTCACGAATGAGACCAAAATCAGTGGCTCAAAGAGCTAAGTTTCCACTTGAATAGACTGGAAGGTGGTTGAAAGCCCAAAGATTTGTTTTACAAAATGTAGATAAGCAGTTTTGACATTCTTTGGTAAAGTTTCTAGACAAAGCAAACAAGCTGGCTTACAAGTTGAATTTACATTTCTACTTAATTATGAAATAGCAATTTCTTTTCATTTGGTTATTAGAATCCAGAACAAAACACAAATGGAAGGTGAAAATGCCAACTTTATTTTGGATTTCTTAAATATAGACTCCACTGTCAGAAAAAAACCTGTTCATCTCCTGATTAAGGAACTAAAGTAAGAACAGTGATATTTTCCATAGACTTTATTGAAAAACAGAAACTGAAATAGTTTCCTGACTACATTTTATTCAGTGGGATGGATTTTCTCTCTATTTTTATCTCAGACTTTTCTCTGCTGGCAGGCCATGCCACATGCCTGCAAAAAACAGATAATGCCACTGATATATAACTAGTGAAGAACTCACTGGAGCATGGAGGTGTGAATGGTTGAACCAGCCTTGACAGAGGCTCAAAAGAACACGATGACCCGTTGTTCAAAGAGGCACTACATGGTTGTGTAAGATTGGGATGGTAGGATCAGCTGTGATTTCAGATTTCAATCTGTCCTGAGTCTGGAACAATGAGAAGCTGTACGACTGCAGAAGAAAAACTTCTTAACCAACAGCTTCCCATTCAGAAATCCTGGGTCATATCCTCTACTGAGACAGTCAGCTTCTTGAGATGAACAGAGCCCAGAATTGGGCCGTCTGGACTTTCTGTTCATGTTTTCAGGACATGGGAAATTCAGCAGCAGCCATCATCAAGTGCAGCCGAACAAGTACATTTTAAGCACCATTTCTGTATATATGAAATTTTACAGTTCAAAATCACTTGGGGGACCTTCAAGAGGGGAAGGGAAGTTGAAGTGTAGGTTTTAATAAACTGGTGCATTTTTTTGTTTCTGCCTCTACCTTATTTGGTTGCTAAATATATGGCAAGAATAAATGAGGATCGATAACCTAGGGGGGAAATAACTGCATTGCAAAAACAGTTCAGCCAAGCTTTATTTTTCAATTGGCTAAAGAAGCAGCTTCTTAAACTTAGTATGACCTAGAAACTGCACATTCCCCAACAGTCCCAGCAGCCCTAATTAGCTGAAGAAACTGAGCATTTTACCACATAACCTTCAAATCATCTCTTTGAATTTAGTCTTTGCCTCTAAAACTCACTGGTTTCCCAAGTGCTTCCTTGTCTCATTTAATAGAGCTAATGAAACAACTCAATCAAGGAGCACGGTTTTATATATGAACAGATTCTGTCTGCATTCTTAAGGGCTGAAATTTGAAATAAATTACCACTCTCTGCTTTGTTCCTTAAAGTAAAACGAGTGTCAGCACTGCATCCTCTTTCTGACGCAAGAATGGTTTGTCAGGTACCTCACCTCCCTCTTTACTCTCAGAATACTTTCACATCTCAGGTGGAGAACTTCTCGGCCATGGGAATCCAAAATGGTTTATTTCTCATGCACAGCTTTACCTTTTGAGGCACGTTATTTTTCTTTGTACCCCTGCAAAAGATCTTGTGAACGGAACACAGTTCATACTTGTCAAGGCACCGATGTTGCCAGACCTGGCACACACATATAGAAATAAAATTTTATCCAGGGCAGAGGATGATGGGGGCATCCTGTTCACCAAAGGCCTCTCTTCCTTTTTTTCTTTCAATAGCTGTCCAGAAAATGTCTTTCAGTGACCCTTAGCCCAACCCTCCAGCAACAGACCTCTAACCTAAGACATCTAACCCAAATTGACCAAAGTAGCGTGATCCCATTCCAGTTTTGGAAATTAACTCACACAGAAGAAGTCTGGAATCTGTGCAGCATTCCTAGAACTTGTTCCATCTTTCTCCTTGTTTTGTTTCACTCACTTTCACTATGACTAAGTAGGACAAATACAGTTGAAACTGCTATTAGTTATTGCCATTGGCAAATCCTTTACTACGGGAAGAAGTTGTTGGGAGTTTAATCCATTTGAAATATGAAGTCAATAGAATTCAGCTGGTTAAAGTGTTCACATCTACAGGTACCTGGTGACCTTCAAAATCTGGAGTTCAGTTGGCTCAGTCAGCCACCCCAGAATCCTCAACATGGTCACTGTTTCCCTCTTTCTCACTTTGAACTGACCCTAGTTAAAAACAGGTGCTCAGTCAAGAGATCTGTAAGCTTATCTAATCAGTGTTTTGAAGACAGCTGGTAAGTGAAAGAAAATGAAGTCAACCAGTCTGTGAAAGCATTTTTGATGCTACTTTTTTCTAAAAATATTCAACTAAAATCTAGTTTGAAATATAAAAAAATATTACTGGATTTTTACTAAAAAAACCCAAATCTGCTAAATTCCAATCCTGTTAAAGTTGTGGGTTTTTTAGAATTACTGAAGAACATTGTGTGTGTGAAAGTGTTTCAGTGAAAAAATTTGGCCAGCAAGGGACTCCTAGAGAACTTCTTTGTCTTACTGGTATTCACATGGGGATAAGTACATAATGGGATAAAGAAATTACTTATTGGCCAAGACTCTGATCTGCCTGCTTTCTGAAACAAGCACATACTGCATATTTGATGGCTCTGAAAACTACAATGAGAAAGCAAGCTCATGGTCTCCAGCATTATAACCCATTAATGCCAAGGCACAATGAAGAGAACAAGGGAAAACAAAAAGAGAAGAGATGAAAGAAAGCTGGGCATAAAAATCTAACCTCAAGAACCAGCTGGGAATTTCCCATCAGAAGGATTCCCTGATGGAAAAAAACACTTCCACAAAAATCTGAATTGCATTTTTTACAGTAAATATTTCAACTCCACAGAAAACCCTTAGGAGAAAAAAAAACCACAACAAACAACACCTCATCCAGGTTTGCTGCTCTTTGATCTTCCTGGGTAAGCTTTTCTTTTGACAACCAAATTCCCATCAGATGGAAGCAAACCTAATGGTTCAGAACCAACCGAGAAGGCATTTGCCTCAGAGCTTTCACAGCTTCTGATTTCCTGGATGTTCCTGGAAGAATGTTATTCACAGCAAGTTTGCTCCAGGTTGCAATTCCTTTCAGATGCATTTCCTTTCCAGATTAATTGGGGACACAAACAGAAACTGAAACCATCAATAAATTACCTATCCCTGTCATTCTGTACCACATTCTGACTCCTCATGTCAGGGTAGCAGAGTAGGTTATTTGCTGGGCCTGTTCAGTATCATATAAACATATCAAATACCTCTTCTGTTACAACTGTTATTCCTTTTCTAAGAGCTGCTCACTTTCTTCATGTGCAAAATTTCATAGCTGCTTGAAAATGTGCTCATATTTCTGACACTGTTTTTGCCTAGCAAGAGATCCACTTACACAACTAACTTGGAACTTTGCAAAAAATGCAATTGATTCTGGTTTTGTGTCAAAGTTCAGTATTGTGCACCTTCCATGCCCATTATATTGAAGAATTAGAAATAGTAAGATTTAGAATTATCAGACATTTTATTTACATATCTAACCACCACACTCTCTTGAAAACCTAGCCTTAACTATGATGCTGAGTTGATGTTCTACCAAATGGCTAATTAACAGAGCATGAGACAATTCTGCAGGCCTGGTTATGCAACTCCAGTGCTCACCCTTCTGCTACCTGGTATCAGTACCTTTAAGCAAACCAAAAATATTTCTTCAAACACTGTTTCATCATGAGGAAGATTTACCCTGCAGAAACTTTCTAACCCATTTAAAATATATCTGTAGTGTAAAGAAGAACTGGTTCAAGGGCACAGAGCAATGCTGCTCTGTTTCATTCTCATTCTAACTCAAACCAATTAGGCTTTGCCTACCTGGGCTTCTGCAAAACGAACCGGGCTTGTCATCCTCACCCCGAGGTGTCCAGCCCAGGGCTAGGAACTACAAGCTGGTATTCCTTCAGGCTGGAAGAAGAGCAGTGCTGGAGCTGGTGGACTGCTTGCACCACCTAGTGATGTCTGCGGGCTTGCACAGATCCTCCGTCCTGCCTGAAGCACAGATGAATCCTGGTTGAAGATGCTAGAGATCTCTGGAGAGAAAAAGGGAAAAACAACACTTAAAACACAAATACTGTTACAAGGACTAGTGTTCTCTCCTCAGCATCACCATTTTTTAACTGGCTCTTCCTCTGACACACCATGCAACACTAAGTACATCTGCATCACATTTGTATGGATATTAGATGAACTATACAGGGTTTACAGGGCACAGGAGAGTGATACTCCACCGAACTGGAGAAAGCAGGATGCAGTGGGGAGTGCCAACATTTCCACATGCATTTATCCAAAGTTTTCAGACAAAAAAAAATTCTAGAAGGACATTTATATTCTCCAGAAACAACACTTTCTATAGTAAATAGACTATTTTCTGTGCAAAAAACATTTCCACCACTTCATGGTCATGTATGAAGTGACCTTTCTCTAGAGATTTTCTAGGATCCAGCTCATTGCAAGGAGGGAGCAATGTCTACATGGACATGTGACTGACTTTGCAAACAGCTGAAGTGCAGTGGTATCTAGAGGACGAAAGGCTGTTCTCATTTGTATTTGGTTTCCGCGGCAAGCTTTTGGTAGCAGGTGGGCTGTAGGTGTGGCTTCTGTGAGAAGCTGCTAGAAACTTCCCTTATGTCCAATGAAGCCAATGCCAGCCAGTTTCAAGACAGCCCCACCGCTGGCCAAGGCCAAGCCCAGCAGCTACGGTGGTCGCACATCTATGATAACATATTTAAGAAGGGGGAAAAGTCCCTGCACAACAGCAACTGCAGCCAGAGAGAGAAGTGAGAGTATGTGAGAGCAACAATTCTGCAGACAGACAACCCAGTCAGTGAGGAAGGAGGGGGACAAGGTGGCTCCAGGTGCTACAGCAGAGATCCCCCTGCAGCCCGTGGTGAAGACCATGGTGAGGCAGGCTGTCCCCGTGCAGCACATGGAGGTTAGCAGCGGAGCAGATATCCACCTGCAGCCCATGGAGGACCCCATGCCAGAGCAGGTGGATGCCCGAAGGAGGGTGTGACCCTGTGGGAAGCCCACACTGGAGCAGGCTCCTGGCAGGACCTGTGGCCCCATGGAGAGAGGAGCCCAGGCTGGAGGGCTTGTGACTCCATGGGGGACCCACACTGGAGCAGTTGGTGAAGAACTGTAGCCTTTGGAAAGGACTCACTTTGGAGCAGTTTGTGGAGGACTGCCTCCCATGGGTGGGACTCCATGCTGGAGCAGGGGCAGAGTGTGAGGAGTCATCCCTCCACAGAGGAAGGAGTGGCAGAGACAACATGTGATGAACTGACAGTAACCCCCATTCTCCGTCCCTCTGTGCTGGTACCTGGGGAGAGGAGGTAGAGAAAATCAGGAGTGAAGTTGAGTCCAGAAAGAAGGAAAGGGTGGGGGAACATATTTTAAGATTTAGTTTTTATATCTTATTGCCCTACTCTGATTTGATTTGTAATAAATTAAATTAATTTTCACCTAGTCAGGTCTGTTTTGCCCACGATGGTAACTGGTGAATGATGTCTCCCTGTTCTCATCCTGATTCACAAGCCTTTTGATATATTTTCCCTGCCCTGTGCAGCCGAGGAGGGGAGTGGTACAGCAGCTTTGGTGGGCACCTGGCATCCAGCCAGGGTCAACCCACCGGTGTTGAAGCAAAATCCAAAAGATCACTGACTTAATTTGCCCAGGAATTCACACTTACATTGCTATACACTTTGGTGGGAACAGCAGTATATTATAAAAGGCAGATTTCAGTGGTTTTTTTTTCAGTTTGAAGTGGGAAACAGCAGTCACATGTCTCAGGATTTGTGCTGTAAGTTACCAAACTGTTATTTTAACTTGAACTGCATTGCCTGCCTCAGTAGACCTTTGCATGAAATAGGGGTAATTCTTACCTGTATTGTCACAGTGTTTCCAGGCTTTGCTGGCTAGTGCTTGAAAAGGTGTAGGAAGGTTTGAACAAAAATAGAATAGAAATAGAATAGAAATTGAGGGAACCAAAATTAAAATGAAACAAGAAAAAGAGCTGATTTGTGTAAAAAAAAATAAAATTATCTAGTTCTGCCATGGGGAGCAGGGAAGCTGTTCACTTAAAAATGAGCTTATAGGCTATTGGTGACTTCATGGGGTTTCTCATTTTTTCTGTCAGGTTTGGGGGCAGCAGAGGTGGGAAGGGATGTGAGCAAAAGTGAGGTGCATTCTATTTTTCCTGCTACTCTGTTAAAACCCAAATTGAATTTGTGTTCCCAGAGATTAACTCAAGTACCTACTCACAGTCCAATCCTTTATTACAATTATCCAAGGAGGTCTCACCTGAACAGTGAAGTTGCTGAGTGACATCTACATGAGCTGATATACGCACTTTTGGAGTCTGCATCAGTCTAGTAAAAAGCCACAGGAGCTTCTTCATTGTACTGTGGGCTATGAAGATACATACTGCCTTTTCTCCGCCTGAGCATTCCTCTGATGACTAGTTACTTAATTCCATTAGCAATTAATATTAGGCACTCTCCCATCCGTGGCTGCAAAAATGAAAATGCTATTACTTCAGGCAAGCTATAGGTAATTGGGCCTAAATAAGGGTGGGGGGAGCATGTGTGTATGTGTGTGTGTGTATTATCTGGTCTTTGTTTTACTTGGTGGTCTTTTCTGCTCTTAATTTCTTTGGTTCTGGCATTTAAAAAGGAAAGTCAGTTGAGCTTTAAATCAATCATTTTTTATTATTAACCTGCAAATCCATTAAGGATTTCACATGTTATTTGCTTTTCAGTAAGGGCATTATTAAGAATTAAACTTAAACCCAAAAAGAGCAGCCTTTTCAGGATCTTCCAGCAAACACAAAGCCAGACAATATTCACACTGCTCTGCTTCTCTTAATACAAAGCCATTCCATTGCTGTGTTTCAAACTAATTGAATGTTTATCTGAAAGCCTTCATTATGCTAATATCGATAGGATCCATCTCCATGCCCCCTTCTACAGAGATGACTTATTTTAATCTAGGTTGTTGCAGAGCTCCATTGCACAGTAATATGAGTTTAATGACAGAAGGCCTCAATTAAATCTCTGAGGTTTCCAGGAACATTTTCAGCTCTTCAAAAAGTTATTATCTCCCAACCATGTTGATTGGCCAAAGATACTTTAAAGGCAACCTCCTCCCCCACCTCATTATGAAGGCCTGAGCAAAACTGACATCAAACCAAATGGCGGGTAGTGAATCAGCCTTTTTGTAATGATAGCAAGAGTTAATGGAGTTTGGACATCTTGATTTTAGTATCTACTTTGAGATTAATCTTCCTCTTTCTCCTGACTTCACCACTTTGATGTTGACCTTCCCTTGCTGTCATTGTACTTGCCTTTCTTTCCTTCCCCTGTACTCATACAACCACTTGGGCAGTCCCATGAAGCACGTACTCCTCACTGCTATATGTTCTAAGAAGATTTTGTGTGTTTGTGTAACTGTCTGAGTGGGGTCTGCAGTGACAAAAGGAGATCCTCGACCCTACTCTTCTTGAGCTCCAGAGTCTTGATTACTAAAGCCTTCTGACTCTTAATGCTTACCCCCTGATTCATTGGAACAAGTGGGGGACCTTGAGACCCATCGTCTGCTAACATAACTCTTGTGAAGACAGTGGATCTGTGCCAGAAGAAAATTCCAGAAGTGTTAAATATCAGGGACAAATTAGGTCCTTTCATTTGACCTCCTTTACAAACTCAAAGACAGAAAAGAGCCCAAAGATTCCTATTATTTAAGAACACAGCGCTCAAACAGATACACATCCAATCTGAGGCCATCAAGTAACGGAGAATCTCAGCAAAGATTCTCATACATTTTCAGTTGTTAATATGCTAAGGTTTTTTTAAATCTAAAAATACTGTCTTCCTAACCTAAATAGAGGTGCTTCCCCTCCTTGCCCCCATACAGTTATTTCTACGTTAATGCCAAATCACATCTCAATCAGCTTCATGTTTAGCAGAACAAATTGTATTCCTTGTCTGCCACTTTAATGCCCTATGGATATAATTATAACATGCGAAAATAGTATTCCTTCTTAACATTTCTGTGCCAATAAAACATGGGTGTGCTTGACAACTACTGTAATTTTACATGAAGAATCTGAAACTTGCCCTGAGACTGCTATACTTGAAGACAAAGTCAGGTACAGTTCCCTCTCGACAGTCATGGGATTTGTCTTGAAGATGAAAAGCTCCCAGACAAACTCTGCTGTCTTTCACTCCTTGCCTCACACACCTTCTAATGCAACTGCCTGTATTCAAACACCAAATCCCTCATTACTGTGCCTCGCAGCCTGTGGCAGATATAAGAAATTCCACGTCAGTCAAGAGAAATATGAATAACTGCCTTGTCACCATTGAAAGCAAAGCCTGATGAATTAAAATTCTTTTACAAAGGCTAGACTCACGTATAAATCAAACTGAATTAAAGATTTATTACATCTGTCTGCATTATATACACATCTTCCAGGTGTTATACTTCTTTAAACATTTGTCACAGTATTTCTGACATATGCAGGACTTTTGAATCAGTAACAACATCCGGTAGCACCAGAGTATCACCAAACACTTTAAAACCTGTGGATCTTTATTAGACATTGCCAGAAAAAACTTGGTTTCCAAAGACATTGCAAGCATGCCGGTTTCTTTTAAGTAGCTGAGTGGATTTACCCATCCTCAGAACCAAGCTCTGTATGAATACAGATGCAGCCCCTAAATAGACATGATGGGCTTGGCTTCTGTTTAGTCCTTGGGTAGGAACTTGCACAGACTCAAGCTGTATCTACATATGGGCTTACTCAGACTCAGAAGCTCAGTGGTCCCAGCTCCTTCAGTTACCACCACAGTTCAATGGCAAGTGTTTTCAAACCTGCCAGGGTTTGGAGAAGTGATGGTACTCTAAAGCAGCAGGATCAGTGCTCAGAGTGTAGGTTTGGTGATGTTTATTACCAAGAATTCCAACTCATGACTCAGTAGCAACTGCTCAGCCTGTACAGAAGCTTTGTATCTGCATCTCTTGTTTGTCTGCCAGTTGTTTTACTTTAACATGAAGAAGAAAAGATCCTCAAACCACAAGTTAAGCAGTTCAGCAGCAATTCTGAGTAGGCATCTTTGAAGAAGTACCAATGACCTCTTTTTGCCTTTATGAATTGGACCGGCATGGACCTGAGTATGCAGCAAGCCCTGTTCCTTAAAGTTGGTTTGAAAATGACCATGGACAACTTCAGCACTGTCAAGAGCTTTGGAAGTTTCCAAATCTGTGCCTCTGGAATATTCTAAATTACCAGAGCAGTAACAGCCATAAATATTTCTCAGGACAAGCAGCTGCTAGCTGTCATATTCCCATGTTTTTAAAATGGTTCTAGGGACCACTTATGACCAGTGCTTTGCAGTTTGGCATGGAAAGCAGACCATGATTGGGAACTACTTCACCTAAGCCAACAGGCACTGGCTGGCTCCTCCATTACTTCAGCATAGACTCTCCTGTTGAGCTGAAGAGCTTAATGGGGACAGAAAACAGAGTATCATTGTGCTACCCACAGAGATGATTGATACCTTTGAGAAAACGTTAATTCAACCTCCCCTTACCCCTTGGAAAAGCCATGCTGGAACGCCACCAATCTGTTTTGCTAGCAATTTAAAAAACTGACTCTGTATACGCGTAAACAACAAGCTGTGAAAGGACAACATTAGAGCAGGACTGGAGATTTTTTGTCCTGAAATTAAAGATGCTTGGTAGCATTTAAGCCAAGACTTTCACATCTGCTCAAGGCATTCGGTATTTTTCTGGGCAGCCTTAATTTCTACTGTTACTCATTTACATTGTTGCCACAGGGGGAGAAATCAGGTATCACGTGGTATGGAACAAAAATTCCTGCCCAACAAACTCAGAAAGGCCTACATTTCTGGAAGAGTCCCTGGGAAAATAAGATCCCTTCACAGTGAACAAAACGCTGCAGCCCAAAGTAAGCAGCCTTTCTGCAACTTTGAGACATCAGCAGATGCCTTACCACATCAACCTGTCTTTTGAGAGCCACTGTGCTGCCAGGGCAATGGGGTATTACTGGTGCAGTTAGTGGCACTCCTTGCTTGCAGAAAGCAAATCAGTCATCGTGTCCTGTGGGATATCCATTTTACAACTGATGCACCACTGAACAAAACAGGGCCAGATCCATTTTTATCAGAAGCAGGCAAGGTTCACCCAGGTCAGGCTCTGGAATGGCTTCCCACAGGCACATACGACCTTGGTCACAGGAGCTTTTCTCTGTGCCTGCAAGCAGCAGTAAATAGAGGCACACTCAGTCACTGCAATTGCTGTGCTGCAGTTGGAGGCACAAAAAAACGAGGTCATTCAAAAGGTTCAAAGCCTGAGTCAGGCCCACTAGAGCTACTGTTTTCCAACTCTCAGTACAGCAGCACAATTTACCATGTCGCACAACTGATCAGGTGAAACTGAGTGTTGGGGAAAACCCACCTGCTCTGACAAAATACCCATCCAGACAGATTTCTTGGAGAAACCCGGAATCATCACTACTACAGTTCCTCATGACCTCTGCAAGGCTCCCCATTTGGGTTACATTCCTTGGACCTCAGACTTTTCTTCCTGGAGAAGTACCCTGCACGGATCTAATGTTGGTCTCTTACCCTCTTCCCCAAGGATTCCATCACAAAGCATACAAAAAGAGATTTAAGTCTCAGACTTCACAGCACAGCAAGTTACCATCCCAAGCAGGTACATTTTATGACACCAGCATCAGCAGAACAGCCAGGTACACCAGTTACCCTGCAAAGTGTGCCTGTGTGTGCTGGCCCCATCTGCCTGGATCCAATCTGCAGAGCAAGACCTACCGATTATCAACACAGCAGCTGATGTTGCCAAATCTCACAATTTTACCACAAGTATTATGGATTCTCCCCCTCCACCCTCCAGGAGACTTGACATTTGATTTTATGAAAAGTAGTTAAGTAGCTAATTATCATCGCAACCAGGAAGAAAAGTCATTCACTCCTGTGCAGGTTCCTGCAATTCCCACATGCAAAGTTTCAGCTTTCTTTAAAGCCATGACCTCTTCTGAGCACTTAGCTGCAGAAAGATGTTTGCAAGTGGCCTATGTTAACACTTAATAGCCAATGAAAAGAAACACTGGGGTTTCCTTAGTCAGACAAAGCCCCCAGTCTAGTTATCTGATGCCTTAGGTAATGATTTTCAAACAGTTAGGCTGCATGAGAAAGCTGCTAGTGCAGCAATACTGCCTCAAAACAAGGAAAACCCAAGCGCACCAATCCTTTAGAGAAACTATGCTTTAAGCATTGGTTAGACACGCTTTCCCTGCCCCGCTGATCAGTGGTACACTGATAAGGATGGCCTGAAATGGCTGTGCAAATGCCAGACCAGTGATCACACTAGCTACAGCCCCTTCCTTTCTGAGGTTCTTGGATGGCTGAGTAGGCCAAAACAGCAGACGCATTTATTGCTGATCCGCAATTGCCACACACACAAAGTCAGTTTTGGAGGTAATATTCTTGTACATTAAGGTGCTATTTGGCACACAATACCTGTGCAGCAAGACCTGTCTATATGCTGCTTTATTCTACACCATAATATTATTCTTTTTATCTAACTTCTTTCAGTACTTCTTCCCCACGCTTGAAGACAGGTGACTGTATACACGTTACAGCTTTTTAGATCCTCTGACTAAATGTCATTTCCCCTTCTGGAGATATATTCACTATACTCAACGCCTGCCAGCCAAACGGAAAAGCAGCTTTAAAGCAGCTGGAAATTTTTCCTTTTCCTTTTTTGTCATATCAGCTAACCTCCTGCTATAATCCAGAACAAGCACAGGCTGCAGCTTTAGCTGAGATGAAGGCAGCAAGCACCTCTGGGGAAGGCATTTTGGGTATCTTCTTGCCTAAATGTTGATAGGCCCCATCCCTTTTTAAGAGCACAGTATTTGCAAAATGGTTTTAAGCCATTCCCATTAATGCTTGCAGCATTTTTCCAATTGTCAGACCATACCACAGCATCACACATCATCTTCATGAAGGCCCCTGTCCTGGTTTCAGCCAGGATAGAGTTAATTTTCTTCTTAGTAGCTGGTGCAGTGCTGTGTTTTGGATTTGGTGTGAGAACGATGCTGATAACACACTGATGCTTTTAGTTGTTGCTGGGTAATGTTTACACTAAGTCAAGGACTTTTTGGTTTCTTGGGCCCTGCCAGCCAGAGGGCTGGAGGGACACAGGAAATTGGGAGGGGACACAGCCAGGACAGCTGACCTGAAGCAGCCAAAGGGATATTCCATACCATGGGGCATCATGCTCAGCAGATAAAGCTGGGGGAAGAAGAAGGGGGAGACATCTGGCATTACGGCATTTGTCTTCCTGAGTAACCAGTATGCGTGACAGAGCCCTGCTCTCCTGGGCATGGCCGAACCCCTGCCCGCCGATGGAAAGTAGTGAATGAATTCCTTGCTTTGCTTGCGTGCACGGCTTTTGCTTTACCTACCAAATTGTTCTTATCTCAACCCATGAGTTTTACGTTCCTTTCTGATTCTCCTCCCCATCCCCCTGGGTGAGGGGGAGCGGGCGAGCGCTGCGCGGTGCTTGGCTGCCGGCCGGGAGCCGCGAACGCAGCCAGGTCAGCGAGGTCACTTGGCTACGGTCGGATGGCAGATCCGTATCTGAAATGGGAACGGGGATTCAGCACTGCTTGTAGGACGGCATTGCCATCTCCTTCTGCCAGTTTTCCATAGGGAAACAAAGGCTCCACCCATGCTGGCTGTTTTTTACCTTTCATTAAAAAAAACCCCAACAAACACCACCCAAACCGAACGGGCCCCAAGTATCACTTCAGGGAAACTGAACTGTTTTGAAAGCATTTCCTCAGCAGAGGGTGCTCTGGATCAAAGCCTGTCCCAGACCGTTTCCGGGGAACCACGACACCCCCATCCCTGCCAGCCTGGCTGCCCCCGCAGGGGAAGGCCGGGGCTCCCCGCCGCCATCACACGCCGCTCCCCCCGCAGCCCCCCGGCCTGGGGCCGCCTCCGGCTGAGCAGATCGG
>JAVJGI010000001.1:65778268-65796333 GCA_035590275.1 Ibycter americanus | reverse complement strand
TGCACAGGGCACTTACCTCGGAGGTAGGGGTCCAGCTGCAGGGTGCTGGAAGACCAGGGCTGGTTGCTCCACAGAGGAGGACAAACCAGGATGCATATGCATCTTCACCAGCATGGGGCACACTGCCAGACAGCATAAGCAGAGCAGGACGGGTGGCAGTAATAAGTCCCAGCAACAACACAGTGACTATTAGACAAACACGCAAGGTTGAAGCAAGTCCCAGAGCAATCTAGGAAAGTAAACAAGTCAGATTCAGTAGAGAACAAGGCTGGACCCAAACCCTCTCTACATCACCATTCACAGGAACTAGGGGTAGAAGTGGTCAGACCTGAGCTTATATAGAGTTCCTGGCCTATGGGTGGAGGCTGGAGGCACCAGGAGAGGTTGATGAGGCCAATTAGAGTCTTTTAGCAGTCTCATGTTCTGCCAGATGGCTGTCCTTCTCAGGCTGGTTTGAGTCAAGAATTTTACCACTGGTCCATGAGACACAATCAGCTACTCTGGTTTCCAAAATTCAGACTGCATTTTCTCAGTTAATTTTTTTTTTACTTGTTATAAATGTTTTGAGCAGACTCCTACACTCACCCCTCATCCAAGATGGTTGAACTGAATTGGCTTTTGCACTTGGGTTTGTGCCTCTAAGCCTAAGAGAAGGGTGATTTCTGAGGCCCCTACAACATCTCTTTTCCAATTTGCCCTGAAACGCTATGCTTTTCCCTAATACAAACTTCTGGCTCAGTAGTCCTTTTCCAGGCTCACACACTTGCTGTGAGGGCTATCCTGGAAGAACAAAGCCAGGTCTATGAAATTCACAGGCATGGTTGCTGGGGGCATGGTGCTGCTGTGCCTGGAACCCAACCTGAATGGCCCAAGGTCACACAAGTACTATAGGATGAACCACCAATTTCAACCACCATATGATTAATATCATGTTCTCCAGAGCACAATAAGCACTTTTATAAAGCCATGCTCACTGAAGGGGGCTTCCCAGCATACTGTAGCTATCCAGAACTTTCTTGGCCGCTGTTGGTTGCAGAGAGAGGGGATGGTTGCTTTAGCAGAGTTATGTGCTCCTTTAACTGCAGAGTCATGATATGATAAAATGAAAGATGGAAATCTGCATGGCTGTGCAACGTGCAGTGATAAAGATGATTATAACCTCCAGTTCTCTTTAAACTTAGCAAGGGCAATGGGGTGAGAGCTTAGTTAATCAATCCTGAGGAATCCTTTCCTGCTATCTTTTCCATCAGCGAAAGAATGAAAGCACAAAGGATGAAGATGATTCATACCCAGCAAACAAAGGCCTGGGAAGCTCAAAGTGCATTTGGCTCAACAGAGCTTAATTAAAATAGGCATTGCAGGAGACTGTTGATAATGCCCACTCAAATCTCTGCTTTTTGAAGTGGCTGCATCCCATTTAGATAGGGTCTTGAGGTAAAACTGCTCTAAACCTGAAGGCAAAGAGCATGTCACTGTTTGTTCTACCCTAACGCTTAGATACATTGGGGCAGAAGGCAGCATTGGTGTTCCAGGCAGGGTACATACGTCAAAAGTTGCATTGGGGTCACTGTGGTTTTACCACACGTGTAGCTGCTTGGGACTTTCAGAGGGATTACCTGAGTGAGAAGCTGGTTATTGGCAAAAGCCAAGGCACAGTATAAAGAACACAATCCTGCCCTCAAAAGCTTGCAATTCAGTTTCATTATTGACTCTTGGATTAGTTACAGGATTGCAGAGGTAAAGATGTTAAGAAGGGAGTGTATTCATGTGTATGTGTGTGGGCTGATTGTAGAGGGAAAGAGAAAAGCATAAAAATACTAAAATTCAGACTGGCAGGGGAAGCAAGCTGGGGTGAGGCCAAGCCTCTGCAGCACATTTGATTGCCAGTGATGGCAAGAATTCTGTGCGTGATTGAAAGTCCTCATCTTCATATTCCCATTGGAGTTGATCATAACGTAAAATGAAGTGCCCTTCTAGAATCAGAGCTCCAGTCGCTTTCGGCTGAGACAGACACCGCCCTACCAACACAGACATAAAAACCATCATGCATGGAGCTTCAAAGGTGAGAAGCCTAACTGAAAGCTGATACTGTAGCATAACTACTTTACTCCGAGAGGTAGATTTTTCTAGGAAAACTCAAAACCCTCAAAATTTGCAAGGTTCATTCTTAAAATCTCTGCAGATCTGATTTACAGCATAGGATGATTTTGGAAAAAATCAATCCTGTAGCCATAATGGTGCTTGTTATTGTGAGCAGCAGAATTAAAACAGGTTAAGTGATGGAAAACAAAGGAAAGATCCCCCTCAGGAAGGAAGATTTCTGTGACAGAAAATACACTACATTTTCCCTATACTTCATTAGTTTAAAAATTGGCTAGTTTCAAACTGCAGCCTTTAAAGTCAAGAATAATTTGCAGTGCAGTACACTGGCTTGTCAGAAATTCTGACGAGAGCTGAACTCAGGTCTAGGTTTGTCTTTTCAGACTTACTTGCAACTTTCTCTTCCCGTGAATTGCTGGGCAAACTTCTCACATTTCAACTTCTTCCAGTATTGACTTGGTTCTTAACCTCTTATATCATTCATTTTTCATGTATACTGGGAACTCAGCTGGACTCTGCTACATACAGCCTTCTTCATGCTACTAAAAGGGCCTGAATTCAAATCACAACTTCCATGTGGATTATCCTTAGATGAGAAAGACATCCAAAGGTCTTGCGCATTTCTCAACTGGAGAAAAATGAGGTTTATGTGGGGATGGGAGATGTTCATGTCAAGAGTGAATAACAGCGTGAATTTCTGGATCACTGTGTCCATACTCACATTTGGCATAGATCAGGGCCAACTGTTCAGTGGCTGAAAGCAGAATTGACTTTTGAGATCATTCATGGGACAAATATTAGCACCCATTGTAGTATTACTAGCATCAAATAATGACACAGAAAAAATGCGCAGCCATATGAAAGGAAGGTACAGACCATATCTATCTGGGGTCTGCTGGTTTTCTGCACAGATACTGTCTATATTAAGAGCCCATATGTATGATGTAGCTTAGAGCAACCCCAGAGCAGCTTTAAATGATAACTTGGCCAGTTCTAGTCTTGAGAATCATTGTGTTGGAAACAGCTTTCTCATAGTCTGCAGTTTCTAATGTGTTAATCAGTCTGCCTCAAGAAGCTGACAGTTTTCAGTCTGCTGTATTTGAAAGTAAAGAACAGAATTTTCTGAAGAGTCATGGTTAATTTTGGTTCTTTAATAAGACATAGCAAGGAATTGTCTAATTAGCAAATATTTTCTGATACAAATTATCTGTTACTGAACATCTGATCCCCTGTCTGATTGATCGTTGGTGAGCATGAAGAGCTGTTTATTACTAGTGCTATTTTCAGCGTGCCTGAGAAGACAGTTTTTATTTTGTTAACCTGCACATAGGTAATTCTCAGATAGACATCCCGTTGTTCCTCCGTGGGATAGCTGTATATAGCTTATAGGATGCAAAAGGTGTTCAATTTTAGTGTGGAAGGGTGAGAACGAAACTACAGTCATCTTTCTGAAAACTGGCAGTCATGTCACTGTCGCTTATGTTGTTGTTCTGAGAGCATGGGTAGGATGCAATTCCCTTCATCTCGCACAGGAACTACTTGGCCATGTTGACATTTGCAGCCCTCTGGGATAGCCCCAGCTACTGCCCTGTTTGCTAAACACTAGTTCAGCTGTGTCAGTTCTGTCGAAAACTGTTTCCTGGCATTTGTGTTCAGCTCACACTATTTTGCAGTATCCCAGCCATGATTATTTCCTTTCTTGAGGAAAATAACCTCTTTACTTAGGCCATTGAAAACCTGGGTGTTAAATGCCTTTCATGTCTTTTATCAACACTTGTGCCAGCCTTCTCTGTTGTGATAAATCATTGCTTTTCATAGCATGTCCATTTGTCATGCTTCATGTCCGCAGACTGTTAGTGGGGTCGTTTCTGAGAAGCTACATGGTACCACATGACCTCTGAACACTCTGACTGTGCATTTATGCTTGGAAGCAAAACTCAGAAGCACTGTCCCTTGTGCATCGGAAACAGCAACATCTGCCTTGGGCTGGGAGGGAAACTGAGTCCTCAGAGGCACAAAGGGCTGAAGCTATTTCCTTCTGTTGGTTATTCAGCTGAAGTCATTGGGAAATTACTGAGGACAATACATCTTATTAGAGAGATCAGTTCTGCACATCATGACAGCACTATGCAGTATGCATAGTTCCTTCAGGAGCAAGCAATAGAAGTTACTCACAGGCACAGCACACCTGCAGTTCTTTGAATGTGCTCACACTGGCAAGCAGCATAGACAAGGACTAGCTTTCTGTTTGCATAGCAGCTCTAGCACTGCTAGATAATAATTCAGCTTGGAGGACAGCACGTCTGCTTCCTTCCCCTGGCTTTGTACTGTACACATCTGTAAGCTCCACAGGTATTCCCCACATCTCTCCCAGTGTGCAGGTTTGAATAGGTATTATGCCATTGCATTTCAGAAGCAGCTAATCCCATACATGTAACTGGCGCACACTCCAAGGAGATTCGTTTGGAGCTTAGGTTTTACTCGATGAGATAAACAGACCTGAGATTCTGTGATTCAGCAAGAGACAAATGCATTGGAGCAGGGGAAAACTACAAAACTATACATGGAAATGGATTAAGTTTTATTAAATTGTATTTTTTACAATTATTTTATTGAAAACATCCACATGAATACAGCACAGGAAGAAAATATTGAAAGAGACAGTCTACTATTCTGATATGAGACCAGAATTAGATACTGGTCTGCAACTCCTTTAGAAAAAGCCAGTGACAATCTGGGCTGCCTTTACAGAAGTACTCTGGTGCGCTCATTTCTTGAATGTCATGCTGAGTCTGGGCATTGTGTTATCAGTAGGGAGAGGTCAGAGCTGAAAGAGAAAAAATTGATGAGAAGATCACTGACTTGGAATGGGCAACTTGTACAGCATGAGAAAGATTAGAAGTACTAAAGTGATTTATGCTAGCTGAGGATCTGAGATGGCTAGTTTAGTTTTGGCCACTAGCCAAGCTAAAGGGTGAGAATGAAGCTCAGCAGTCTGCAAATAACTGAAGACTGTTAAATACCAAGGAGGAAATGAAATGATTTAATGAAGCACACAAAGGTGTAACTAGAAGTAGTTGGACTTAATTAAGGAAGGGAAAATCATAAATGAGTATCCAGAAAGCTTCTTGCTAATGAAATATAATAGTCTGCAAAATCACCTTCGCCTGACACTTTTAAAACTGGGTGTGACAGAATACAAATGTCTTGCAGGTCAGGAAAGATGGTGTGTTTATAGCATATTAATTTGTAGTTACCGTGGGGCTAAGCTAGCTGAGGCTTCACAGTCTTGAGCTCATCGTATCTAATACTTCCCAACAGACACACCAAACAGTAGGTACATCTTAACTGTTGAATGCCATCATGTATCTGAGAGTCATAAGCATATACGCACTATTTTTTTTTTCTCTCTTCAATGTATATATGCTCCACAAAACAAAAAAACACCAAAACGCCAAAACCTCTAGGTGGTAAGACATGCTTAGCAGAGAACTGGTGTTTTGGTTAAATGAAGAAAAGTGATGATACCTATATGGAAGAGTAGGAAGGATAGCCCTTGCCAAAGCTTTTGAATCAAAATATGTTTTCTGAGCTGTCTCAAAATTCTTAAAAAATGCCCACCCTGCAACGAAGGCACTGCAATGGGACTGCCTGTGCAGTCACAAGCAGAATTGAAACTTGGCTAGAGCATTTAGGTACCTCTGTGATGCAAAGAGGTATAGAATTGTTACTGCTGCCTTGACATTAAAACCAGTAGCAACAGACTGGGGAAGTGACATTTCCATTTGTGAACAAACCGTGTATCATTAGCTCGGATATTTGAGAGATGAAGATTATTCTGAATTTGCTAAAATGGCCACATCTGAATTTATTTCATAGCTCATTAGGGAGCTGTGTATAATAAATTACCCAGCATGTTATGTTCAGCTAACCTGCCAGCTCCCAGGTTTGTTTTATGCTCTGGGTTGCTGAATGTGAATAGTGCCTATTTGACCATTGTTTCATTGTACAAGTGACAGAAACATCGACTTGACAGAGCTTTTCTTTCTTTCTTTCTATCAAACCTAAAGTAGTTTTTCACAAACCTAAGAGGTGATTTCCTGCGCTCTACATCCATGAGGGCTGTTTCCAGTTGATAAGAAAGAACACATTAGTAGAAGGACAGAGCTACCTAAGGGCAGGAGGGTCTATTTTTCTTTCCTAATTGTTGCCCACAGGGATGGTTCCTCTCTGCCCAGTAATTTCGACTGCCCAGTGGGTGGGATTTCCAGACAGGCTTGAGATGTCTTGTATACCTCAAGGACATGCTGGACACAGGCTCAACCTTGCCATTTTGTTATTCACTTTGTGCTCCGCTTTCTTCTGGCTGCTGCACAGCCTTGGGCATAGGGAAAAGGCTTCACTTCAGTTTCCATCTGTGGGGTTTGGGGGTTGGTTTTTTTTTTTACTTGACCAGTTTGCTTTGTGGTCCCACCTTACCATCTCTAAAGTTGTGAGAAGGCACAGTTGCTGATGTGGGCAGTGTGTGGTTTGTTGTTTGTTTTTTTTTTTTTTTTTTTAAGCAGTTCAGCTTTTCAAGGAAGAGGGGCTTTTTTTTTTTTTCGCTTCCCCCCCCCGGAATTTGAATACTCCTGGCAAGATTTTCTTATTTGTACTTAATCTTTTTTTCCTTTTCTTTTTTACAGTTATTACCTAAAATAGGTCTCTACAGAGTAAGAAAATGTTTCATTAACTTCTTTGATGCTTCCTAGGAGAGAATAATTCATTACTGGAACTAGTTTTTTATATATATATCTATCTGTAAGTATGTATGTATAATAGTATTTGTGCTTTCTCATACCAAAAGCTTTTGATGATGAACAGGGAGCTTTTGTGAGGTTTCACGGTGGAGTGTTTCCATTTTCTGTCAGCACCATTCATCAATGGGATTGATTTTTTCACAGGCTGGCTGTTCCTGGCCATAATGCTGGCTGTATGAGACTGTGTGGGGACAATTGCTGTTTTCTGTTCTCTGGCATGTTTGCATTAATCTGGTCTAAACACAAAAACTGTACTGACTGTCTATGCAGCTTTCCCAGTTGATTTCATTATATCAGCAACATCCATAACTTTGATAAGTATTTTAGATTGGAGGGTGTTTTTTTCAGTGTTCTGTGAGTTGTTAAAAGGAAAAAACCAAAACCAAAACCAAAACCAGACAAGTATTGGATACTCTTATCTCATGTAAAGAGTGCCCTGTGGAAGAAATAAGTGTATCTTTATCAAATCAAGTTTCAAACAGATATAGGAAGATTGCTGCTCAGATGGACTCAGATTCTTCCATGAAGTAAGTCACAATGTAGACTTTAATTTACAGGCTGGTGTTAAGGGATCAGTAGCATTCACAGGTACATGAAAGCAATACACAGGTGTTAAGGCATCTGAAAGCAGTAGCTGCAGTTTTAAAACCAGCCACTTCCATCTGCTGGGATGAGGCCAAGGTTTTGTCCACTCATGTGGTTGTACGGCTGACCAGCTCGTGCGCTGAGCTGGCATTTGAGAACTGCAGGCGCCTTGCAGCAGTCAGTAGCTGTGAGCATAACTGGAGGCAGACTGTGCCATACTTCTGTTTCACCAGCTGTGGCCAAGGAAAAAATTGCACTCACTTCTTTATATGTGCTTTGATGACAAGTGCTCTGTTAGAGCCAGGCACTAGGGCAAAGAAAAATGGGCTGTCTTTATTCCCCTATGCAATTGGTAATGCTACTAAAGAACCTCCCCCTTCACACACACACACATCCAAATAGCTCTGCAAACTTCTGATGTTTTCTGACACTGACCTAAGTAGGGGATGGAAACAATATGCTGTATGCAACAGAATAGAGGGATTTCTATTTTCTCCAAATCATACAGTCTACCTTAATTGCTTTCCTGTAATAATATAGTGATAAGGTGTTGGCTTTGTATGAATAATTCAGGGCAATAAAATGATAAAGTTATCAACAAAAGATGGCTTACGGTGATTATTTAATGCATTTTATAGATATTTCAAAGACAAAAAGATATATCTGCAGGTGGAATGTGAAATACTACATTGAGAATGAGTACAAATGTATTAATTTTATTCCTGGGGTAGAGGAAAAATAAGTTAGCTGAAGACAGTGAATAAAACATTTTTATATTCCCTGACTATCTGCGATCTTCTATTAAATAATGAGCAAAAGATCTTTGCAAAATTCAGATAATCTCTTGTGCAATAGGTATACTTTATTTCATGAAAAAGAATGGGAAGACTTGAAGAAGACACAGGACTCTTTTTTGAGTGGACCGGTTAATAAATGTGGCAGTATGCATGCAGCATAAGGGGACAGATTTTATGTATGGGCTACACATACTAGAGTGTGCTAGGGCTGTACATTAAAAAACATGCCCTGCATGCAAAAGCTGTTCTTGCTTTGTCCCCTTCGCTCCCCCAGTCTCCATGCTCTGCATGGTGGGGGAGTGGTGACCCGAAGTAGCAACTGAAAGCAGGTTAAAAGCAAACCATGAAATGTTACAGCTCTGAGCTTTCAGGCTGCAGTAGTGTTTTGTGCTGCCTCTCTGGCCCAAGCTAGTGCTAGAACCGAAGGAACTGAGGGAAAGAGCTTTTCAGATCAAAACCCAGTGGCTACTAAAATCTCTGGACGGCTTCAGCGAGTGATTGTGTGAAGAACAGCCAGCATTTCCACAGATCCCCAGTTCCCAGAGTGGCGTAGGCCTGTGCATTTTGCTCCTTGCTTGGAGCATGGGAAATGTAGGGAGCCTCCTCATAATGCAGAGCAGGATGGCCATCTCATGTGCTGCTCTTTCAAGCCAACCACCAGGAAAGCCGACCAAACAAGATGTTTTATGTAGGCATCTTCCTGCATGCTGAATCCTCACTTCTGCACCTCCTAGTCAAAGAAGGTGGTTTTCCCTTGCAGTGTCCTGAAATAAGCACTTGAAGAAGCAGGGAATGCATAGACACACATTTGGAGAATTGCCTGAGGCTCTTGGTAGTTTGCACGTTCAACCACAGCCTCCCACTGCTGAGGCTCAAAGGACTATGGTGTATCTATCACTGCTCCATACAGCCCACTCAGGAGGCAGTCTAGACCTTGAGAACTAATTGACCAAAGACCATGGCTTACCAACTGCTGTGGAGAACAAAGGCTGTAAAGATGAAGACTTTGAATTGTTAGGGGCAAGTCTGAAGTCACTCTTAAGTTTGGACCACAGTTTGCTTCATGTAAATAATTTATGCATGTGTTGCCTAAACTCCCTCCTTACCAAATTCTGATTTAGTTAAGAATGTGCACAAAGTTTAGGTCAATGACTCACCCTTTCAAGTACCCACCATCTGAAGTCATCAAAACTGATGAATGAAAGGACTTCTAACCAAGGGAGTCAATCTTGGGAAACAAAGAACAGTTAATGATAAGAACACCATTATCTAAATTATACAGAAATGCAGAAAGAAGTCTCCGAGTGAAAAAAATTCTGGCTGCAAGAGGAGACAACCTGATAAGGTGTTGCAATTCACAGTAGATGAGTTGAAAGTAGGAGAAAGGTAATTGTGGTAACGGGAGTTCACGACCTTCAACTCAAATAGCACCCCAGAAAGAGGGGAAACCCCTGCTTGGGGAGCATGGGTAGGTGGTAAAGAACTTCGGTAGTGCTATCCGAGGATGCACGCTAATTTGCATTAAACGTGAGAAGCTTGTAACCAATCCTGTGCGTGAATGAAAACGAATATGTAATGTTCTATGAATATACAAGTACTCTACTGTATATAATGTGTACCTTCGGGTAGCTTGGTGTGCATGTTAGGAGGAAAGATCCCCCACGCACCCAGCGCTGCAATAAACCAGTGTCGGCTTTCTAAACTATCACTTGGGTTGGAGAGTTTTTCTGGTTACGATTTTCAGTAACATTTGCGGTAAGGTTCTTTCTGTCTATTTACCCTTGAGAGGTGCAATCACCACTAGACATCTGCCCCTGAAATAAGCTTGAAGATTTCTCTTGTATTAAGTAAATTACTTTGTTAAATACATGCCCCCTTTTTTTTACATTCCTCCCCATGTAAAGAAAATTAAAGTGGAATCTTCACTCTTCAGTGCCAGAGAAAAAGACAAAAAAATTCTTGACTTAATGGTCTTGTCTCTTTTTCCTCCTCATTCTGTTACCCTTTACACTATTCATTTACCTGTTCACTATTAAAATAACTCTCTGATGGTGGCATTACTTGGTGAAGTGATACAGATATGCTAAGTGGTGTGTGACAGATGAATTCCATTAATTTTAAAACCTGCTAGCTATGAGGTAGCAAGCACTGCCTTTGTCTGTCTTTATTGACTGTTAAAGCTCCGTTTTGCAGCACATACTGTTCCAGTGACATGGTTTTCCATGCAGAAGTCTTGATTTTTTCTCAGAAATCAAAAATCTTCCCTTCTGAGTTCAGGTGGGCTGTGTAATATTGCGGTCAGAGAAAATACTTTGTTTTGTTAATAAAATGGCTTCTCATTAGCTTCCCAGAATGTAATGTTTTTTAATAGGTAAATTAAATCCTTGCTTATTAATTGCAGTGCCTGCAAGTGCCATTGGCGTTCTTTCAGTATACACATGCCAAATCTGTTGCTGGCCAGGATGTGACAAGGCAAAGGAAGAGATCTGAGGTTGAATGAATCTGTCTGGTCTGAGTGATCCTGATGGGAGATCTGACGACAAATCCCTCTTAATTCCTTTCTGTGATTGCTTTCTGCTCTAATTGCTTTGTGAAAAGTCAGAATTATTGTCTTTTTGATAAGCTGACATACTTTTTAGATTGAAATTGTAAAGTGTTTTACTCCAGTGGAGGCTTCCACTGTAATGGACTGGGAGTGCTTACAAACTTAGTTAGCTTATCTCATTTTGGCTCAATTCGGTTCAGCAACAAACAGCTGAGGAGTAACTTCATTAAATGTGCTGTGTGGCAGGGGAGCATTGCTTTGCCAAAGTCTATACTTACTGTGAAGTATGTTATTTTAAAGAGGAAAAGCTAGGATTTCATTATACATTTATTCCCGTAGTAAAGATAATTGTATTTGTCTATCATACAGCAACTTTCATGGATTTCAATAAACATGAATTGAACCCAACCTAACCATTTACTGTGCAAATAAAATGATAAATATCCATCTTTAAAAATCAGCTCTCAAAATAGGCTTTTATTTGATATATATGTATCTGTTTTTAATTGGACTGTGTGCTGAATATGGACAGCCAGATCTTGGTCTTGGTTACCCACTTAGGAATGACAATAAATGGGCTGGGGCTAACAGATTTATGCAGATGTTTTCATAATAAAAAGCTTGTTTGCAGTGTTTAATGTTGGAATGGTGGCCTTGTCCTTCAGTCTCTGGTGGCAGATGTGCACATGCACTGCTCTGAGAATGGGGTAGTAACTTGTCTTAAGTCTAGTGGGAGTCCTGTGCTACTGGAAGGCTTTTTGTAGCTGAAATCTAAGATGCAGTTTCTGATTACCTACAGATTGACTGGATCCCTGCCTGTCTTCTCTGAGAAGTCTGCTAATCGCAAAATTTAGGCCATGCAGTGACTAAAGTGGATCAGAAAGCAGGGCAGAAAGCAAAGCTTTCATTCCTTGTGAATTTCTGATACTGGACATCTAGAAGGATATTCAGACAGCCCAACCCTGGGCATGCAACTCCACAGAAAAGGGAGTGTTTTTTTCCTAGGCCTAATTTTGGTGCCTTGATTTGCCTTCTGTCCACTGACTATGGATGTAAGAAAGGTACAAAAAGCGGTTTCCTGGGCCGGATGGTGTGAATAGCTGTATTTTATTTATTTCTAGGCTAAAATCATCTGAATGAGACAATGACCAAACTGAAATCTTTCTAAACCTTTTATCCCATAAAATGTTACTATCTTTTTTAGGTTTCAAAGTATTTCATTTTTTAAGTGCTTCATCCAGATACGTCTAATCAAGGACACAAACACGCTGGTGTTATTCAACCAAAACCAAGTTTCTTCTGGAAGTTTTCTGCTGTAAAGAGTTTAATTTCAGTTTGTGTTGTATCTGAGCTCGGCCTCCAGGTCACTGTCCACTGAGTCCTGAGGCCCTTCAGTTTTTGGTAAGCTGCCTCTGGCCAAATGCCCAGTCCATGTTAATGCATTTGCTGTGATTTTCAAAATTCTGCCCAGATGGTCTTTTCCTCTGGAAGAGTTTGCAATGCTCAATCTCTCCCATTTTCCTCAGGGGAGAAATATATAATTTAATTGGTGGGTTTCAGTAGTCTTACTAATGACTTTCTACTTGTTCTGTTGTTTTTAAGTAGTTTTGGATGCTTCACTGGCACTTTTATATTGTCCTGTATTGTTTCCATCAGTTGTTCAATTTCAGGAGGGAGAGATGTAAACTGTACTTCAGCTGCTTTGAGACAAAGCTGACAGAGCTACTGAAAATGAGGCACATGCTACTGCTGAAGATTTTGCCTTTTAGGGCTGCATTTTGCTAGAGAAAGCTGGGAAAGTATATCCATGTGAGACACTACTGATACTGAAATGCTTGTCTCTCAAAGTCTACAAGAGCATCAAGTTGAAACCATTAACTTTTGGCTCAGAACTTGCCCTTTAGCAATACACAGAACATTATTAAAACAACCTTTAAGGATTTTGCTGGTGAAGAGGTCTGACTACTTCTTTATCACCACCTCAGCAGTGCTAACTTAAGGCATGGGCCTGAGGAGCTCAGCCTGTCTCCTGATCCGACAAGTTCACAGGTCTGTCTGCGCAGCACCCCATTGGCAATGAGTCCAGCCTGCACATCAGCTACAACAGGGGACCTGCTGGGCTCTCTGTGTAGCATTCCCGGGACCTCTACTGTTCTTAAAAAACCTCTCACTTTGTTTAGGAGTGTTTTAAAAAGGTGTGCTGCAGTAGTTAGTGTATAATAACAAAAATGGTAAAAGCAGAACAAGCCGAAATTATTTCGTCTTTATCTTCTGGTAAGCCATGCAAAAGCAAGATAGAAGGTTGCTATGTTCCTGTTCTGACAAATTCTTTTTCACTCAAGTGTTACAGCTAGCTGAAAGCAGAAATGTTTTCTGGGAGAAACTTAAAGAGAAACTTCTTTTTTGACCCTATTCATTAAAGCTGTATTCTTATTCTGGATAAAGAACCAACTATTCAAGTTTCAATAGGTTTTGTCTGCTAGGGGAGTGCTCTGAAAGAAATATTTCAAGATGGAGTTTGTGGTTCCCTGTATCTAGGTAGTCCTGTGCTTAGCTTACAACAAGCTGACACCAGTGGTCAGTCTGCTTTGCTCCAAATGCTGTGAATTCAGAGAAAAGCTGTGAACTCAAATGTTCATTAGAAACCTGAGGCTTTGCAATATGTCCATATTTTTATTAGTAAAACTGTATACACCAACAGTTCACATTGCATTGTGCTCTAGTAGCTAAACCTACAAAGAAAAACTGCCACAGACAGTGATAAAGTGCCTAATAGTTATTTTCTGTGTCTGTTCTTGGCTGTTGTGCTTTTGCATGCAAAATCAGCTTTTTTTGAGAACAGAATGAAACTCCCGGTTCCTCTGTGTTAACAGCAGCAACACTTTACCTGTAAAGAAACTTGCAGACACAGCCAGTTCCTCTTGGGGCTGACATGATGCCAAGAGCTTGGGCACAAAGACTGCTGAACTGGATGGACTCAGGTACAGCATCTGTGGTGCTTGTGCATCTTTTGCTCTCAGTGGAAAGTCACAGCAGAAAGCAGTTGATGCAGGGTCTTTTGTATGGCAGTGATGACCACAGTTGTCTGCAGTTCTGGAGAGAGAGAAAAAGAGACAGAGACTGTGAAGGTACAGTGTGGATGTCACACATGCACAGTAAGTAATCCTGGTGAACTCACACCTCCCAGTCAACACGATAGAGCAGTACACAAGGATTGTCTAAGTGCATCCGCAGTAGTAACATTGTTTGCCAAATGTCTGACAGCTGGAGGTGCTGGACATATGGAAAAATAACTGATGGTCAGGAAAGAAAAAGCAAAGCTATACCTCATTGCTTTTCAGACAGGACACAGGACCAATTATTTGCTAAGGCTGCGTAGGATGTCTAGCAACCTGGCTAGTGGGGGTGGGTCCTTTCAAACACAGACATACTCCAGTCTCCTGCTGTCAGACAGCACAGGTAAGCCAGGATTCTTGGAGAGTTTCCGTATTTGTAAAAAACATGAATTTATGTATCTCATCAGCTTGTGGTAGCGATAACTGCATCAAGTCCTGCTAGGCAACTGTGGATTTTCCCTTTGCACTGGTAAAATTCCAGCCCTGGAAGACTGCAGATGTGATGCTGAATCTTCCATCATTTCACCCTTATAAATGAGCAGCACCTTCCACCTTTTAGAGTACTTCCTACAGCTGGGTATGGAGGGGTGACATTGTTTCTACCCAGGGGCTTTATTTTACAGCATTTTTGAAGCTCTCTGTGGATCTGAGTTGATTTCTGCAACAGGAAGTCCTGGTGAAGCATGCTGATATATTACTTGTAATCCTTGAGTGTTGCTTCCCAGACTGTTAAATGTCAGGGCTCTCCTTGTCACATCTATCTGTATGACCTTGCCCACAGGATGGCTATGGAAATTGCAGGAATGCTTTATAGCGACAGTTGTCAGCCTACAAAGAGCATCAGCTTTTTCTTTTTTTAAAGCAAAGATAATTCTGACAGCTGGATGTAACCACACAGTGGTTGTCCTGACATTGTTTGCAAGCTGGTCACAGTCATTCCTGACTAGCAGCTGTTAGACTGCAACACAGACTCCACAGGTGTTGAGTGACATGCTGTTGTCCTAATGTGCCAAGCAACAAGTGCTGTCTTTTAGCAGCCTGAGCTCACATACTGGTTCCTGTCAAGGTTTTGGAGTATACTATGGCAATTGTCTGCTTTGGCTTTGCTTGTCCTCAGAGCTGAACTACTTACTGCTGAGTTGTCACATGCTAACCAATATAAGCAGCAAGCCTCTCTCCTTTCTGGTTTGCTACAGGAAAAGGGAAGTCTGTGCATTGCAAACTTCACACAAATTACTGCACTCTTCCCTGCCAACTGTGCTGTACAGAAGCAATTTTTTTACATTAAAATGCTTCTGTGCCAATGTTGGTGTGATAAAACAAAGCATGAATAAATTGGGTTGTGCCAGCAACAGAGAGCCAGGTGGGAAATTCTTTCTTCACTGAGAATACAAGTGTTTCACAAGAAGCCACAAAAGCATTTCTGGAACAGTACCATTTTTCCTTGGAGCTCAAGTTTAAAACCCCGTTCTTCTCAACTTGTTCCAGGCTGCTGTGTGGTATAATGCCATTACATGGACGACGTGCACACTTGTTTGTGTCTGCACCTCTTTCTGCTGGTTAACAAGGGAAGTGAGGGGAGATCTGGAGCTCACACGGGCTCCATCCTCTTGTGTGTGGCAGGATGCCCTGACGCCGTGCTGGGATTCAGTGACCTTACGTCTGTGGGCAGCTCACCTTCCCTACGGGCCAGTTCTCCTTTATCCTCAGCGTACAAACTTGTGGCACAGAGCGTGAGAGCACAGGCCAGATTCTAAAAGCGACCCGAGTGCTACAGCGCTCTGCTGTGAGGCAGGCGGGTCCTGGCGAGGTATTGAGTCCAGTGTTGAGATATCAGAGCACCCTGTACCTTGTGTAGGGAAGGCAGGTGTCTCAGCATGGGGTACTTATCTGGATCTTGTCCTTTGAAGTTACACAGGGACTCAAGAGCCTGATCTATCTATCGGGTGTTCTCCAAGAACAGAAAGGTAGTCAGGAGACAGGTCTTTCTGTGCCTGGTTTCTGGAATCTTATCATATTTAGGCATGAGTGAAAGGGCGAGGCTGCTCTATTAGCTAGTGAAGGAGCCAGCTTTCACGATTCGGCATGGCACACATGGATGTGCCACCGGGCTGCCCATGGAGCTACTACTCACCATGATTCTGTCAGTACCCTCCAATCTAGCTGGATTTCCTGATGAAAAGCAGGTTTTATTTCAGGGTATGTGGTGGCTCCAGGCGCTGTGAGGATGGCAGGTTTGATGAGGTAGTAATCCTGAGTGCATGATCCTGCTACATTAGAGGTAGTAAGTCAGCGGTATGTTCACCTAAACCTGGTGCAAGCCGGGCTGCCTGGTGGAGCACTGTTTGCTATGCTGGACCAGGCCCCAGCTCCAGCATAAAAATGGTCTGATCTCAGGTGAAACTTCATTCTGCTTCTGAGGTATAAAGAGTGGGTTTCTTGTAGTGCCTTAAATGTGATAGATTTCTTCTACTGTTTTAAACAATACTAGTGAGGAGACCCTGGACTCTGATGCATAGTTGGGACAGATAATGGTCAAAACATAAAACAGAAGGCACTAACTAACCAGGACAATATTCAAATTGGGGTAGGATCACTTCTTCATTGGAGTCGTTACTGAGGATGATAGTAGTCTGGGGGCAGATGATTCGGTTGTGTAGGCAGAAGAGTCTAAACAGGAGAAAGCATTTTAATCTGATGAGCATGCTTGCCTTTGTCTTGTTAATTTTGCTGCATGGAAATATTTTCCCAAACATTTCAAGCCTGAAAAAACCTGCCACTGAACAACAGTTTAATGAAATAAAAAAAAATCTCCTTTTGTTCACTTGTCTAATTCCTAGTTTTCTGGAATTCTGTTTCTCAAAATCATTCTGCTTTGAGAGAAAAATGTCACAAGAATATTTTTTAGTCACAAAATGAGTATAAAAATGACTGATCATTTTTCTTTTAGTTCAAGAATAATTTTCGGGCTGAGCCTGAATATTAAAAATGTCATAATAAATGGCAACTTTTCTAAAAACTTGAAAGTTTGTGAAAGAAGGAGGTTATGGTGACGGATGTTTCAGAAACCTAATTAATGAAGCCCTGAAATGAAAAAGACTGAGAACAATTTGACTTCTTGTATGAGAAGAAATAACACATAACATTTCAAAAGTAATAAAAGACCAATCACCCCAAGAACTTCAGACAAAAAAAGGAGGACTGTAAAACAGGAGTTAGGTTTCTTTTTGTCATTGTAAACCTTTAAACATTTCTCTGTATAGAACCATCTGAAAGACCACGATTGTATTTTGTGACAATTACTGAGGTTTCAGGATTTTTATACCTTCTACATTGGCAAACAAAACCTCTTCAATATTTTTATGTTGAAATAGCTCCTTTAGGAATCTTTAGGTATTCTAGTCAAGGTTGTTCTTCCCTCCTACTGGTCAGAAAGAAACCAGATTGTTCTGAACCTTAAAATCTTTTCATCCAAACGAGTAAATCTTTTTAAGTGCTTCAGCGTCAATGAAAACTGCATATTTGAACAACATTTTGTTTTCCTGAAACCATTCCAAATGACTCCAACTTCATCTTGAATGTAATAGTTTTGCACAAAAGACAGATTAATTTAATCTCAACTGTAAGAGCAGGGATTTCCAGTTCTGTACTGCTGCCGTTTGTGAAAAATGGCTTTGCCTTACTGTATTTCTTTTCATCATCCTTACTTAGTGGCTGATCACCTTCCAATAACGTGGTTACTCAGTCTTACCCTGTGAAATTACAATCCATTATCTCATCAAGATATTTTCTGTGAGGGGGATTAAAAAAATGCTGTCTGTAATACATATACTCAGTTAAAATTAAGTAAGGATGAGAAGTTGAAAAGTACAGGGTATCAGCATCTGTTCTTCATTAATCTGCTCAGTCCTCTCTCTTTACACTATGAAGTGTCATGATAACAAAAAGCCACAGTGAATTAGATGGGAACTTTCTTGTCTGTCCATGTTTAGAGGACTCTCAGCCACCTAGATGCTGCCTTGTTGCCAGCTTTGCTATTAGACATGAGTATGGGTGCTGAGATTGACAGGAGGCTCATCACAGTAGCTTTCCTCAAATAGGCAATGACACATTAGAGTACACA
>JAVJGI010000001.1:65764997-65778168 GCA_035590275.1 Ibycter americanus | reverse complement strand
AGTATGGGTGCTGAGATTGACAGGAGGCTCATCACAGTAGCTTTCCTCAAATAGGCAATGACACATTAGAGTACACAAAGCCTGTTGTGAAACACTGAAATGAAGCCAAACACTTGGAAGCAGGTTTCTAACCTTTGTTAATTACGGTGCCATTTTATTAGGCAGAATTGATGATGTAGTAAGTGGAGGTCACACCATATTAAGGCCGATGTATGGAAACACCTGTTGCCATTGAAGGCAAAGGCTGCTTAAGAAGGTGCTAAAGGGCGAGCGTAATGCTGTAGAGAAAATTCTGCAGGTAAAGGTCAGTGAAATTTTCCTTAAAAGTAGTTCTTGGACATGTTTGTGTGACATTTCTTTGTCTACTTTCTAATCTTTGCCTTAAAGAAACAATGGAGTACAGTATTGTCTGTGTAAGGACTTAAACACGAACAGTATTGATCTCCCTGTCTGACTGCAAAATGCCAAGACTGTCTTAAAAATCATAGCCTTTGTTTTGAAACAAAAAAGTATCTTTGTTTCTAGACCTCTTGAGTTCAAGTGTTCAGACATGCCTGTGTGTTTCTAAGGGCTCCACATCTACCTAAGTGAAAAAGAATAACAAAATATGTAAGCTTAAAAAAAATAATACATTTCACATAGTCATGCACTTCCAAATGCCATGTGTTCAGGGGAAAAGACCATCACATACCTCAAATAATGAGAGTTAATGACATCAGGAATAGCACAATTTGCACTGATTGAATTTAAACAAGAATGAAAATTCTCACCTGCAGATCTGTAAATATGTTATTTATTGTCAATGACATGAAAAGATTGATCCAGCAACCTATGAAGATTCCTTTGGGCCTCTTCAACACCAGGAGCATCTCTTCAGGCTTCTTTCATGCTGCAGTCTAACAGCTGTCTTTTACAGCATATCCTGACTGTCATCAGATTTGAGCTCTGTATCACACTGTACTTATTTTGGTAGAGAAGTAGGTGTGTGTTTGTGTGTGACAGGGGCTGGGGGTGGAGGTTTCACTTTGTACTTCTTGCAGATAGACTTGCTGTGCCTGTCTGTTGACTTTGCTTATTTCTTTTATATCTCTTGGGGATATCTGTGGGGGATAAAATAAGCACCAGCTTTGGATTTGATTTGCACTGTGAATTTGATTCTAATTGGCACCACCTACACCAAGGTTTAAAGTCAACATTTTCAGTTTTCAAAGCCAGAGGGATAAAGCCAGGCTACTAGAATGAGATTTTAAACAGCTGGAAAAACTATTGCTGTGATAGTCAGAGGTAAAAATGTCTGCAGGGACAAAGTGGGCACTGGAGATCTCTGGGCCCTGCTTGCAAGGTATTCCCTGGACTCTCCCTTCTCACAGCCTCTGAAGGATGTAGCCTGAGGCTTGTAACTTTTGGCCATGTAATGCTACCATTGCGCAGCTCACAGGGTCAGAAAGGCTGACGTCCTTTGCTGAGGAGCCCTGCCAGTATAGCCAAAGGGAAGGAACATGGGTATGTATTACTTTTGCCCTGTCCCTTAGCTCTGGTGAGGTCTAGTTCTGACTTCAGCATTGTTTAAAACAGTTTTAGGATTGCTTTGTGTTACAGAGTCAGTGCGCTCTCCTTTTGTGCCTTTCTATCCTGTCCATTACTTATTTGTTAAGAGATTTAGCTTCAAGAGAGAAAATTAAAGTGCCCAAGTAGTTTTGGTAGTAATACTACAGAGCTTTTTCTAAGTGGCTTTTTGGAGAGTATGTACAGGTAGATAGAATGCTTTAAATTGATTTTGAGGTTGCTACAGTAGACATGTGCAGGCAAAGAAACCCCAGAGGATCATGCAGGGTTTTTTTTTGGTTTTAATTTTTTTTTTTAACCATGCAGCCTTTATAAACAGTGTTTGGGAATAATGTATCAAATTCCACATACTATATGCTGCAATCTTAGCTCTACGTTCTTCATTTCTTACAGCCAGGCTTGCATGCTTAGATTTCTACTATGCTTCAGAAATGTGTTCTAGTTGTTACTAATATGATACGGATAACAGAATCAAACCAAATATCTGAAAGCATTAGCCCCCAAAACAATGTGGTAAACCTGTTCCTACACTCTCAGCCAGATGAAGCAGTAGCCAGACAAATTACTGTTAGTGTTTTTCCAAATGAGTACATTGTATCAGGTTCTTAAATCCTTCCTGGGACAGCTCAGTAAAAAGAGACTGAAAGCACAGCTGCCCTCCTGCCTGGCTCTGAAAACACTCAATCCAAGATTGAAATGGGGAAATGCGGAGCAGTGCTGCTTAGATCAAGTGCAGGAACAGGCATATGGGCTGTACAGCTACTGAACTACTGTTTCCATCGTCACCTGGTTTATAAAACTCCAAGAAGAAGTCTGACTTTCCAAACAGGTCCTTTTCATCCAGTTTTCTGCTGGCCACGCTCAGAGTAATCACCCTGTTTTCTGAGAGTTCTTGGGCAGCTATTGTTATCATCCCTTTCCCAGGCAGGAAAGGGGGGAGACCATGGGCCATGGTATGTACCACATGAGCATACTGGTTCAGACCTCCTTTAGCAAGGGAACGTCACTGCTGGTTTGCAACACAGTTGAGCCCTTACTTAGTCTCAGTGTCTCCTTCCCCAGTGAAATGAATGGCAAAATTTCAAAAAGTGGGACACTGAAGCGAGTATGTGTGTGACCTTGGGAATCTGCTTTGCTTTAGGCTGCATGACCTGTGGTACTGAACCCCACATACTTTGGGCTCTGGAGTCTTTTTGTCTTGGAGGCGTTGTTCAGTTCTTTGGCATACATGAAGCTGGTGGGAAAGGAATAACCCTGCTTCCACCAAGCGTTTGAAGTGTGCAAGATAAAAAAGCCATGTGTGAGGGGCTGCTGACAAGCATCTGGACTGACAGAGATGACCCTCTGCTGCTGACTTAACAGTTGACATTCTGCAGACTGAAAGGAGATGACCAGTTCTGTGGGGAAGGAGTACAAAACATGACCAAAGATGAGAAGGAACTTCAGAAGCACCTTAAGGACCCAGCTGAGATCTTATGAAATCCCTTTGTGCCAGGCTGTCTGCAAAATGCACAGTGCAAGAGAGCCTCAAGCAGAGAAGACTCTCTTCATGTGGAATGGGAAGGGAAAAGCAGGAAAAACAGCAGTTCCCTACCATCTCACAGGAAATCAGTGTCATAAGCAGAAACTGACTGCTGTTTTTTCATGACCTGCACAGGTTGATGCTTTTTTCAAGATACTGTATTAGAAGGATGCAAAAAGTCCACTTACAGGTGTCACTTTTGTTGTGAAAATACCAGTAGTTCAGTTAACCAGAAATGATGGCTCTGCTGCATGCTTTGGGGCAGGCATTCCCTCCCTCCTGGAAAAAGTGCCTTTCAGAAGGATGGCTTAACAAAATGTCTGCCCATCTGCAAAGCGCTTCATGTCAGCCAAGTGTCAAGTGAGGAGAGGAGGTAGAGCCACAGTTTGAGAAGAGTTATGCCCATCCTCATGGCCCGTCAAAAATATCGGCCCCTTATATGGCAGGAAATCCAGTGCGAGTTGAAGCTGTCAGAGATGATTTAATTCTTGCTGAGTGCTCTTTGACTCCTCTCAGAGTCCCGGAATGAAGCTGAGGTCAGGGACTCAGTGACTGCTGGCTACTAGCCCTGCCACAGCTCTGGGAACAGCAGCTTGTGTGGATCTGTAAATCTCACCATAGGACTGACTGCTTGCACCCATGTGCTGGGACTCCCCATCTCCAGAGTCGGGGACTGAGATGAGGTACATGTAACTGCATTGAAAGGGAAGATGTGCCTTCTGTCCAGTAATGAATGTTTCCCTTCCATATACACTTCTACATAGAATGGGCTGAATTATTTCACATTGAGCCAGAACATCCAAACCCATTGATGACATTTCAAGCAAATGCAGCACTTGTCACACTAATGGCAAAATCTCCACTACTTTTATATATCTCCCCTTTAGAGCTCCGGTTATCAGTAGTAACTCTACCTCTGATTATTTTTGGTAGAGTAGCTCTCACCTGCCTTATATGCAAGTAATATGTTTGCTGTAGATATGGTGCTGCAGTCTAATCCTAGACCCATAATTTAAATATAGTGAGAAAAGGACCAGAAACCTTCAGGGAAGCCCTACTTGTTCATATCAGCAAAGTATTTGACTCTGTAAAGACTGTTGTTTATCAAAATATTGAAATTGCATATGATCATCTTAGATTGAAAAAAAAATTATTTTGTAAGCATTTTCTTGGAATTGGTTCAGATATTCAAGTGTTCATTGGTCAGTAATAAAACTCTGATCATTTAAATGTCTGCAGTAAAGCAAAAGCTTTTTTTCAGAAGCTGCAGCTCAGACGTAATTTTAAATAAAGTTATAAATATAACCACAGTAATGACTGCAACACCAGTTCCTTATATATACAGAAATTAGCCATGATGATCAATATTATTCTTTATTGCTTTTGAATTGATATAAATTTAGAAATTTATTAATATATACTGTTACAGCTCACTGATTCATAGATTTTACAGCTAAAAGGGGATGTTATATCAGTTAGTCTCATCTCTTGTACAGCAGTTTGTACCGTTTCCTTATGGTAGTCTGTTCAAATAAGTGAATCTCACACTTGGAACCTAGGACGTGTGTGTTCTGTTGCCTTTACCTGGCTGTTTTTAGCAAGCCCCTTACAGTTAGCCAACAATTTGTCACTCATTGCTCTGATTAGCTCATAACAATATTTCTGCTTGCTATATTGACTCAACTAAGGTGATGATTCCTTGCATACCTTCCATCTAAACTCGGAGACAGGTGTACTTTGATCACAATATAATCTTGTTCAAGTCTAACGGTTTTTTTCTTTAGGTGCTGACTTGTTTTGCATCAATGGCAAGACACTAACTGGTTTCAGCAGAGCCAAAATTTAATCCTTATTTGTATTAGGTTACCAATATTACTATACATCTGCATTCCTGCAGTCAGGGCTTTTCACTAACAAAGCCAGTGAAAGCATTCAAAGGCTGCATGACTGCATCAACAAGTAACAGGGATTTTTCTCTCAGACCTTAGCTACACACAGAAGTTTGTCATGTCATGTGGACATAAAGCATCTTAGTTACAAGCTGGGGTTAGCCTCTTTAGTCAGAACAACTGGCTAAAGAATCATAAATAAGTTAGACTAGCTCTTCGTATTGGAAGTATTTTGTCCTGTTACCACTGAGCTCAGATCCGTTCATGAGTTCAGCCCCTGCTAATTTACTGTTTCGTTCTCCTGTGTCTTTTCCATATGTCTGTAAGCAGGGCACATCTCATGGATGCAGGCTTGATTCTCCAGAGCTTAGAACTTGATGTAGCATGGATTACTCCATCAACAGCAACTAGATAGCTCGTACATGTGAAGATGGGCATTATCTGTGAATACTGTCTGGAGGGGAGCCATGGTTTGGAAATGGCTTCCTTTGGGTGTCCCCCTCACTCTCATTTTTAATTATTGCAACAATTTATCAATTAGTTTCTCCATTATTTCATAGAGTTTGTTGTCATGTGTCACTAGACAAGATGTGGTGACCACTAAATTTTCTGTAAGTCATAGCAGAGTCAAAGAAAAGAGACCTGTTCTGTTCCCACCCTGCCTCCCAGAGCAGGTATTAGTTCGATGGTCACTTTTATCTTGTGAGACCTTTTTTTCACCTGATTAAATTTCCTTAATATAGCAAAGCTGTATGATTTTTGTAAACGTGATTGTAGTTTCCCTGAGGTTTTATGTAGAAATATATTCAGAACTTACTCTGTGTCTCCACTGGAAAGAGCTGTCTGCAGAAATCTGTGGTGCCCTTCTAACACTGTAATCCTAGGCAGCCCAGGGAAATTGAAGGAGAATGTCAGGATGGAAAAGTGCAGCTAGTTCTATTAAATCCTATAAAAAAGTCATACGAGGAAAAATGAAGTTTAAACAAGGCTTGGGGAAGCCCTTTTAGAGAAAATTTGTTTTAAGTAATCCTTATTTTTACCATTAAGACTACGTTTGTGTTGCTGCAGAGTTGCACTGTGAAAATTTTCAGGAAAGAATAAGAAAATAGTGAAATGATCCAAGCTCTTAATTAGTGCCTTTATGGTTATAATTTCCTTTACTTCAGTTGAGTTTCCCTGGCAGAGCTGCAAGGAAAGCTCTACCCCATTAAATAACAGAGCCCATAGTACTAAATACAAGCAAGTACAAGATCCTCTCTCTATTTGCAAGCAATTACTAAATTTTGTTGAACTCCTGGCTTTTTGTTAGTAAATATTTCTAGAATAGATGACATCTCACATAATTTTGTAGATACATACTAAGGGTGCATACATACACCACCCCACCTCACCCCCACCTCCCAATATCTGTATATGTGGACACCTTTAAACACCTGTCTCAGGAGGTAACAGTGGAATTTGGTGCATTCATTCCTGATTACTTTGGGGCTCTGGAATTTCAGGATCTGACTTCTTCTAATAGGGAATCTCTAGATGTGTTGTTTCAAATGCTGGTTTAAATACAAAAAAAACCCAGCAGCAATACAGCACATCACATCATAGCAGGTTAAATATAGACATGGATTACAGAGCCATTGTTTTCACTCCTGCTAAATAAGACAGTACTCTTAAAATGGAACACCACTTGACCTTTCAAGTCTCATCAGTCTGTGATTGTATTTAACTGTGCAGGGAGGAAACATATTCCCCCTGGAACTGTCCCCTGTTGATATGATGATCACTACTGCTGGGTCACACCATGCACAGCAGGCAGAAACCCAGTGCTCCAGAACACAAGAGGAATCCTGCAGCGCATGGAGGAGCTCTGTCCATGTCCCACAATGACACACGTTCTTTTTTCAACTTCTCTCAGCTTGTGCTCTCTGCTGGCCATCTCAAATCAGCACCAGTGCTCAAACATTCAAAAATCACTTACTTTGAGGTGGAAATTCTTGATGTGCAAAGCAAGAAGCAGATCTGCATTGTGGACAAGGTGAGTGTGTTATTCCAGCATGCTGGGGACGTGCCTGGTATACATGGTGCCAGTTCAGGGACTCTGTTTTTACTCTGTTGTGGTCTTATTCTGTAATGGAAATATTTTCATTCTTTTCTCTGGGAGATACTCAGAACTTCTTGTTAGTTGCAATCCTTGGCTAATGTTCTCCAAGATTTTTACAAATAATCCCAACCTAGTTTCTTTTAGATCTCCTGGCTGCTCTATGGATTCAAGATATGTCCTCAGGCTGTCTCTTGACACTTAGATTACAGTGTTTATTTCAGAGCATGATACTTAAACATCTGCTTCAGAATGGATATTAAGTTTTAATACATTTGTAAAGCTTAGCATCTCTGCAATGCTATAGGTTCTTGTTATCTAAATGTAGAGCTGCACCCTATTTACCAGACTGGGCAGGAACCTGACAATTTAAAAAAAAAAAACCCTATGATTAAAAAAAAAAAAAGGTCTTAGCTAAAAGAGGTGGATTTCTTTTTTTTAGTAATATGAATCAAAAAATATAAACTACAGTCAAATTGTATAACTAGGATGAGAGGACTGAGTAGGAAGGAAGTTTACAATGCAGTAAACAACAGCTGAAAAAATGCTTCATAAATATTTTAATCACAGTTTTTGTGATTCATTGTCCCTCAGCTGAAGAGCTGGTCTCTTGCATGCCATGAAAATGGGAATCCTAATCTATTTTGATTATATGATTTGTCAGTAACATAGTAGAGTTTTGAGACTTACTGTTTCACTAGAAGAAAAAAATAAAAAATTCCCTTATTCTCAACTGGCAACAGCTGGAACCACTGGTTAAGTTTGCTTCAAATGTTTAATTTAATGCCTTTGAAATATGCAGGGTGGAATACTACCAGAATTCTAATGTTCTTGATCATTTAAAGGGTGTTTTTGCGATTTGTATGCCTAGTTAAAGGTAAATGTCTCACTTGTTCATTCTTAATGGGGCAAAATATTTTTTGAGATTTTTTTAAATCTAGCCAAAGGGGAAACATGTACGAAGTAGTCAAACAAATATGATGACTATTACTGCCAGTTCTAATGAAAGTGTTTGCTTTATCTAATTTACTGAGTGATTTTTATGCAGTTATTAAAAAGGGTTATCTAAATACTATACTGAATAAAGTTTCGATCCAAAAACAGATTGAGTCTTTTTTCCTACAGTGTCATTAAAAGAAATACATTAACAGAAACAGAATTAGGTGAAGAGCCACATTTCAGGAATCCTTCCATGATGTATGGAAGAACTGTAGCCTGCTAGGACAACAGCAGACCTGTGTTTTAATCTTTATCCTGAATTTTGATGAGCCTGAACATTTTCTACACCTTCTCCAAGTCATGGACTCTGCCCCTGTAGAGGTGGAAAGAGAGTTATGAGTGCTGATTACAAAGGACTCTCTCTCTCGACATAAAATACACACAGAGGAGCGGTAACAACTGTAAACTGAAAGTGTTGGCTCAGGAATCTATGTTTAATTTACATGGCCATGGCCAGCAGCATGAACCTTTTTTTTTGGCACAGACTGCCTAAAGAATTTGGATTTTGAATGCACATTCACCTGGCTAAATCCTTTAATTTGCTGTGATAATCCCTTCCTAAGGCAACCCTGAAAGTACAGAAGCTGAGTTCCTTAATTCCATGAACAGTTGTTAGTATTGGCGAACTTCATTTCTGTTGACTATTAGAGCAAACAAGCAACCATTTTACTGGACTAGGCATTAACTTCTGCTTAATTAGATATAATATTGTTACAGACCCAACATAACACTTCTAATGCCTGTTTTCTATTTGTAAGATGATTATGATTAGCTTAATTTCTTGGGGTTGCATGTAATTATTACCTGTCAGAATTTATAATAGAGAATAGGAACCACAGATTTTAAAATGTATATATTTACACTCTTATTGCATATTGTTAGTAGTTCAGATTATTATGATTTAGCAACTAAATTTGTAATACTCATAGATTAATAAATCTAAAGGGACAAACTCTATTGTAATGGCAGAGAGAAGACCCCTTTCTTTCTCCACCTAATAGAAACCCAGGCAGAGTGATTAGATGATTAATAATACGTGGTTAAATACCAGTCACTGCTTCCAGAGGTTTAGTTTCTGTGAGACTCTTGCGTATGCATATGAATCCTATTCAGATTAGTGGGAGCTCTGTAAAGTCTGCAAAATAATGATACATCTAACTAGTTTCAGTACTTAGAAAAAAAAGATGTCTTGTACTCAATGCGGTGTCAGGGATTTAGAAGAGGTGTGTTTGGCTGTGTGATCTCGAGCAATCAATTGAAATCAATAGGCTTTGGATCCAGCGTAAGTAACAGTGAATTAATTCTCCATCTGTAAAACTAAAATAACATTATTTCCTTTGGCTTTTCTTACCCATCTTATACTTTGGGGAAGGATCAATCACATATTAAGTGAACTGAGTGGTTACTAGAAGGTCTTGATTGTCTTTAAGATCGGCTTAAAGGAACAGAATAAATACATATTTGCCTGGTTTTTAAGCCTGTAAGATACATTCACATCATGCTGCAGGCTTTTCCACAGTCAGGAAAGGCAGAAAAAAATACTGAAAGAAAGTAGCAGAAGAGGAAAACCCCAGACATTTGGTCTATAATCATCCCCTCCAGGAGCTGAGTCTTGAAGAAAAATATCTAATCTTGCAAAACTTGAAGTAAATTCATAGGAGTCAGGAACAGTAGCAGTTCATTTTGCACATGCGTACTTTGAACATATTCTTTATAGGAGTATCATTTCTTTTATCAAATATTGACAACCTGCTCTGGGGACTTTCTCTTCTATGTATATGATATTATTGCAAGTAGTTTGGTGTACATGACCTTTTCCAGTGAGTTACTTAATTTAAAAGCGAAATAAGTGTGAGATCTTTTTCCCCAGATTTGCTCTTGGTACAGAAATTAATTCTGAGGTGAGATGTCATGGAGAAGAGGCTTCAGATTTTAGGGATGGGGAAAGAAGGAAAGAAACACAAGCCTGTCTCAAAATTGTTTTCCAGTTATTCCACAAAATGTCCTCAAACTGCTTCTAGCAGAACTGTTGGCACCAGCGATTTACAGAAAAATGGGGGCTATCTTTGATGGCTGGAAAAAGGCTTCAAAAGGGAGTTAGCAGGGAAAGCTAATTTAAACCTAGGCTATAACCCCATCCATCTGTCACTAAAAGCAGTACATAAATGCTCAGATACACTGGGACTGTACTCATATGACCAGAGGTATCCACAGTCTGACGTGATGGCAGGAGGGGAACAGAAGCCACTGATGTGTTGAGGGGACGTATTGGTGACCTCCTGCTCTGCGCACTGCCCACTGCCCACGAGAGGGCAAGAGGCCAGGCGTGCGGGTCAGTTTGAATGACTTTCCTTCCCTCCTTCCCTCCCTCCTTCCTTCCCTTCTTCCCTCCCTGCTCCCCAGGGAGGCAGGCCAGTGTCCTCACCCACAGCAGGGCTTGGCTGCATGCAGAGCATCTTGCCTGACCCGAGATCCCTCTATGGCCAGGGGGAGGATTTCTTAGAACAGAAAGGTGTTTACATAAGCAGACAACGGCATTACAAAAGCTGGTGGCTGAAAGCCACAATTAGGCAGCTTTAGCCAAGAAATTTGGCCCATATTTTGACAGTCAGTCAAGGGGTGATAAATAACGTTTGGGCATCTTGTGAGTGAATCTTCAGTCTCTCCAACATGCAAGTCAATACTGAATTTTTTTAAGATGTTCTGTAGTTGAAACATGAGTCTCACAGGTTTCTTGCTCAGGGAGTGAAAGAAGTATTCAGCAAGGAATGAATCTTTTCTTTGGCCAGTGTAAAACAGCAGGTGAGCCTAGGTGATCACAAGTCCTTTTTTTCCTCACAATTTATTAATTTCTATGGACGAAATTCCTGTCTGACTGTAAAGAGGAGAGGGCATGTAATTAGTGATTTAGTTCTAGAAATATTTTCAGGGGAAGAGTCCCAAAAAATCTAAGGATTTTGGCTCCCATATTACTTCCAAAAAGCTATGCAAAACAACACAACATGCAAAATTCATCATGTCTTAAAAATTAAAGAAAATAATTCCTGTTTGCATTTTTTAACAAATAATCCACATTTTTCATCGTCAGCCACAACTTATGAAAAATGCATAGCTACTCAAAAACTGGTTTACTTTTACATTATTCCAAAAGCCTGATGTAGGTTAGTTTTAAAGTTATTGATGTGCAGTGATTTGATTTATAAATGCTGTTAAGGCAACTCATAACTGTTTCTGTTACAGCATTCATTGTGTAATATTTTTTTCTTCAAATTAACTTGTAGTAAAACGTATTTTCCCACAAACATAGTGCAATGTAATTAATTTTGCATGAGTTGCTTTTAAGGCAGAAAGTGTTACACAATACAGTTTTTACAGAATAAATCACCTTTGGGGAAACCAGCAGAGAAAGCTTTTTCCCCATTGAAAGCCTCAGAGTTCAGTAGTTTCGTGCTATACGATTTTGCAAATTCAGCTATAAGCAGAGGTGCAAACTCAGGTTTTGGCTGCTATGCAATGGCCCTCCTTTCCAGAAAACTTCTTAAGGCCTACAGAAGAGAGCTTGCTTCTTAAGGCGTGCAGGAAGAGCCTCTTTTCTTGGTGTGCCGCAAAGATGATGGAATCTGCTTTCCTACTGTTCCTTAAACCAGCACTCCCTGCACCCAGTGCCCTCTCCCACTGAAATCTCTTTGGAAAACCCAGTTACTGATAGTTAAATGTTTGTGGTTAACGATATATACTGTCGGAACATTTGACTGTATGTTTGTGAGTGTAAACATACCACGCAATGCCGACAATGAAAGTCATGTGAACATTGTTATTTTTCTTAAATCAAAGGACCCTTGCATAGGCCCTGTCCTTTTGTTACACATTTTTGTTGTGCCCAGCATAACACAAGTCTATGCATCAATCCAGTCACTTATATCATAGAATCATTTAGGTTGGAAAAGACCTTTAAGATCATCAAGTCCAATCGTTAACCCAGGACTGGCAAGTCCACCACTAAACAATGTCCACAAGCACTGCATCTACGTGTTTTTAAATGCTTCCAGGGATGGTGATTCCACCACCTCCCTGGGCAGCCTACACAACTCTTCTTGCTGTTAAATATTACACAGTGTATGTATTACTACTACTAAGATGAATTAGGGCTTATTCTGATTACTCTGAAAGGCTTGTCTGTCTCTGAAGGACTTCACAAGCATTTCTGTTTGTAAAGCACCTAAAACAATAGTGTCCTTGTATCTGCACACTATGGCTTAACAATACAATGGATTTACACTGGCATAACACTGGCAAAATCAGATGCATGCAGAAATGGTATCTCCAGTATCAGAAATCTATTGCTCTTGCCTGTGGGTTGCAGCTCTGTCACAGAAAGTGAGCAGCCAAGAAGAACTGTCATCACCAGTTCTCTTTTGCATAGTCATCTCTAGCAAATAAAAATAACTTTTCACATCATGGCTTGGAGGTTAGACATACCATATTCATTTTAGGTAAGCAAATGCAATCAGTAAATAGGCAATGAAACTCTGCAAAGGAACTCTGCAGTACGAGGACATTGCCTTAAACATCAGACTCTCCTCATTCGCTTCATTCTAAGGAAGTATAGTAAAGAAGTCCTTTTCCAGGAAAGAAGATTAATATTTTCATCACCTTGTATAGTCTTTTCCCCCCTAAACCTTGCAATTGTAATAGTTCACGTCACAGGACTCTATATTCTTTCTTGTAGAGAATGAGTAAAACTTGTGCACTTCCACAGTGGCCTCAAGTCTTGCATAGGATTTTTAAGATTATCATCTTTCTCATTCAAGCAATCTATCATTAGAGTTGTCCTGCTTCTGGTGCCAAAGATGCCAAAAGGGATTGAATAACCAGCTATGTCAAAGGAGGGGGCTTCCATTGCAAGACTACATGTTGACGCTGAGTCCCACAAACTATGGATTCTCACAGCAATACGGGTGAAGGAACATAGACATAAAACTGGCTGGACATAGGCTCATTGCTGTGGAAGTCCTCTTTTTTACTTCCTTTTGGAAGGAGGATTTCATGGTGTCTTGTGTCATTACTATACGTTTTCACAGCATCCAGCACAATGGGGAT
>JAVJGI010000001.1:65722754-65757975 GCA_035590275.1 Ibycter americanus | reverse complement strand
ACAGGGACTGGCGAACACCATTCTGTTTGTGCCCCAGGGGGCTGAGTTGTACAACTGGGTTTTGTGGGCTAAAACCAGTTTTCCTGTGTATCAGTATATCCATTGTAATCTTTTTATTAAATTGTAGTTCTGACTTCTAAACTCTTTTGAGATGGGTTCATTTCTCCTGCTGGTTTACTTTTAAACCAGCACAAATGAATACAGATAAAATGTTTTATTTTCTTTGTGAACTGAGAAGGATGAGATGGCTTCTTCTATTTTTCCCTGTAGCTAGGAAGAAAAGGGATGCAGCTGGCATCAGGAACTGCAAGGGCTATGTCCCTTTCCTGGCCTGGTACAGTTCAACATGGTTTGAGCGCAACAGAGACCTTGATGATGTTGGGGAAGGGGAAAGGGTACATCCTTGGTTTCATCGCTTAGCAGGCACATCAGAGAGACAAGTCAGGGTTTAAGCAGGCTTTCACTTACAGCACTTTCTGCAAATAAGCACTTTTCCAGTCTCCAGTAAAACCCTCTGTAACTGTGGAAAAGAAAGTGTTCTCATCTAAACCCAAAGAAAACGCTAGGAAAAATCTGAGTTTACAGACCATTTAGCACAAGTATCATTTTACAGCTTTAGATTATTGAAATCTGTATTGAGCTCTCTGTCTGTTCATATTATTGCTAGAAACAAGTTGACTAACTCCTAAGCATTAATGGCACGTATACTGTATATTTGTGTGGGGTGTCAGATTGTATAAGAGCAAAACTTTTCTTTCTGTACTGATTTGTTGCCTTTCAGTCAGCAGTTTTATTTTCTTGAATCAGTATTTCTCCAAACTCAGCCTCTTCAGTGAAACAACACATGTCAAGGTGCTGACTGATCTCTACTAGCAGAATTTCTTAAGTTCTGCTCTATGTTTTTTTGTATGGTTATTGTCAAAATTCAATAATATCACTAATAAGTAAAATAGATAGATAGATAAATATTACTAATCACATTTGGAAGAAGTGGGGCTACAGTCTGAAGATGGTGCCAAGATCCAAGCAAGGGTCAGTAAGTCGATTAATGCTTAAGTGTACGAGTCCTAAACTCATGCAATGAAGCAGCAATTGGATTGCCCAGCAAATGCCATATAAATCTGTGGGTGGGAAGAGACAGACAAGCTTCTCTAGAGCAGAACTGTTGGGTTCCTGTGTAACTGCCAAGGAGGCTACATCAGGAAACTGCCGCATTCTGGTTAGACGGAGGGAACCTGGAGATGGAGTAAATGAGATGATGGGTGCCCAGCCAGGCAAAATGGTGTCACGGCTGTTTGTCTACCTCAAACGAAAGAAATTCTGCTGCTCCTCAAAATTTTGCTGTATGTCACCACCACTTTACACTGGTATTAGCCTATGCTGCACAGGTGCCTAAAGTCTCCAGGGAAGGTGGTTTTCTGCATGCTGCTGACTGCAGCGATGAGGTCTCTCGCTAGAGCCAAAGCAGATCCCCATAGTTCAGACACAGTTCAATTTAATTCTTAGTCTCTGTGCTTAAATGAACAATATAGAATATTAGATCAGTGTCAGCTGCAAGGGGACAGTCTTGTTAAGACCAGACCCTCATCTCTTGCCACCTCAATCTCAAGCTCAATGTACTACTACCTGAAGTGTTCCATTGCTTTTCCTTGTAAAAGCAAGGTATTTCTAAGTTTTTGCTCTAATAAATTTTGTATTTCTCAGATGCTTTGTACAGAGTATATTAAGAAATCAATATACATAATAAAATAGAGCCTAAAAGGCCTCCACACTGCCATCTAACACTGCAACACCTGAATTGCTTCAGTGCACATGAGCAACAGCATGCAGAAGGAAACTCATTTCAGGCAGAAAGGACAGAACATGTCATCTTTGCTACTGGCCCCTCAGGAAGACCCTTTCATGTCTCTAACAGACATGCCCCAGCATGCTTCAACCTAACTTTAAAGCTAACCCTTCAAGTTTTCCCACTGGTTTGATCTTGAAGGCAGTTATTTCTTCAAGCAGGGCAAGCAGCTTTCCCTCTTGACTCCTGGGATTTTACCCTTCCATTGGCCAAACAGAGGCGGTCCAGGTAATGTGTAAATGAAATGTGGACAATCCTTAATAACATATCAACATCTGAGAGCAAATTTGCTGATTTGCTTTATTATTGCCTAAGGAACTTGCAGACAAATGGAATAATCTCTTCATTAGAGGAGGAGGGCAGAAGGGATCCAAGAGTGAATATGACAGAAAAATTAATCTGCATGCATTTTGTTTTCTTTTCCAGGTACCTCCATCATCCACCCTTCTTGATGTGAAACACAAATTTCACAAAACATGTAAGTACATGGCTAGCAGATCAGAGGCATGGTTAGAGGCCTTTCAGTTTGGAGAAACTGCCAAATTTATTTTTCATGAAATCTTACACAGAAGCTGAGACTGGCTTGACAGCTCCAGTGCTAAATAAGAACAGTGTTTGGACTAGGATTCTACTGTAGCTATAGCAGATGTGAAAGCCTAGAAAGAGAAGACTGCATAATTTATCACTGCCAGTCCATGAGGGGTAATACTTTTCTATTCTTTTTTTAACATTACACATTGTCAATTGAAGACCACAGCTGCATTTGGCCTCATAGCGTTATATTAGATAAGCTTCAATAACATTAGACTCCTGCAAGCTGGCCGTAAACAGACCATGTAGACCAAACAACTACTCTTTTGTAGTGGGGAACTTGAGCACAGAGCGATTAAATGACTTATCTGGGATTGTGCAGGCAACCTGACAGACTTCTCAACTGACTCAGCCATGTCCAGTTCCTTAATGGTCAGGGCAACCTCACTTTCTTCTAGTGCCACTTTTTCGGTTTTTCATATCCAGGGGGGTGGGGGTGGGGAGAAAATAGCAAGAGGAGGGTGATTTTTGCACATACAGACTGCATATATGGACCTTGTACATGAGAAGAGATAAGAGAAATTGTACTCCAAAAAATCCATCTTTTCTTCCTGCCAGAGAACAGAGCAGTTTTGCTGGATACTTCCCTTCTGCCACCTCCTAGCCACATGCCTCCAGCTCTTACTAGAGGGAGGTGGTTGGAAAGGTGGGGGAAAGAGCAACGAAAACAGCCAAGTGCCAAAGTTTGATGGCATTTACCTCTATCCACTGAATTACTGGTCAGGATTTTGGGGAGTGAGTCCAAATATACCTGAAACCTACAGAACGTACACATGTGTATAGTGTGCCTTGAGTTCTGAAATGCTAAAATGCTGCTGTATCTGTGTTTGTAGGGACCCTAACTGTGCCACCCTTGCTCCTACACTGAAAAATGTTTCTCCTAGCCCTGCCTGTGGGAAGTAATGTGCTACTTGTGATGAGGACTGGTAACCCCGAGTGTCACCCACATTTGAGATGTGTGGGTCTATGCAAGGCCTATTAACTTGAACTAGACTTCTTAGAACTACAGAGGTATTTCGTTGAGCAGAAGAAGGTGCAACAAGAATTGAGGGTTGGAAGTGAAGGCCAGAGAAACTCAAATTAGGAATGAGGTATTTGGTTCCAAGAGGCAGGATGGTTTACTGTTGGAGTAAGCATCTTAGATGATGGACTTTCATTATTTTTACAAAAAAAAGAAAAAAAAAAGATTTAGTCAGACACTAATTCTCTGACTTCAGAGTAGGATAAGTAGAAGAAATGTTATGCTTCCCCTCTATCCCTAGAATTTTATAAAACACTAAAGCTGAAGGATTCTGTGGTTACACAAAGGTTCAGTTGATGAAGCAAAAGACTGTTGACCTGACTGCTCTAAAAATACTTGGTTTCACTCCCTTTAAGGACTTGTAAAATGCAAAACGGTAAAAGTTCAAAAAAACCCACAGCTGAATATGAAAAGACTGAGCATGTAAGCTTTAATATTTCAGTAAGAGGATGTCCTCACATCAGTTTGTGAGATGCAGTGCATTTCTGCCTAGACTCTCCTAAATCAATTGAAACTGGGTTTATATATTGATGCAGCTTAAATCGGTTGAAGATCACTGGCACAGATGCTTATGCCAATTTCACTGTAATGAGGTTTGTAATGGATTTGGGCTAAAATGGTGCAAGTCTGTGTGTAAGCCATTTTAGTGGCATCTGTTTTCATATTTAGAGGTAGCTTATTCCTCAGATACTCTCAGTGATGTGAGTGGAGCGGAGTGTAAAGGAAGACAGAAAGCAATACAACAAAGCACAATATGAATTGTGAACTGAAACTCAGTGCAGTGTCCTACAGCACATGGGAGGGCTGGCATGTGCCTTCAATGCTTTTTCAGTTCTCAGTTTTTTATGTCAATTCTTTCCATTCCTGCGAGTACACTATATCAGTGTCCTGGATCCTTTCTTCCCATTCCAGCTCATTGCTTTGATCTCTCTTTTCCAGTTCAGCCTGGATGTTGTTGTCTCATGAGGTTCCCCCCTCCTCCTCCTTTCCCACTTACAAAGAACAAACCTTCCCTTTTTTCTCTTCATGTCATTTGGAGTATGACAGCTAATAGAATACAGTTCTTTCAGGCCGGAACTGAGAAGGGGCTGAAGCTGATCTGTGGATGCCTTTGGTTAGCATGCTATTTTGTAGTAGCTCATGCATTCATTTCTTTCATTTTGTGTGTGCCAGACTCACATGTTCCCCTATAACGTCTTGCTAAAACACACTCCTACGCACACCCCTTTACAGTCTCTCTGTCTTCATACATTCTCCTTTGATCGCCCATGCAATTAAGCTTTCTCCTCAGCTGGTATCTTGTCAGCCCTTCAGTGAGAGGAACCCCTGTGCAGCAATTTCACAAGCATCATCTCTGTCACTGATCAGTTTTTGCTGCCTGATTCAAGAACGGAGGAAAAAGACTGAATTATGAATTGCAGCACAGGAGGCTGTTAATTGTTAAAACAAAAGAAATGGGATGCAAGTGACACATAACATGTTATTGCTAAGTAGTTTCTAAGTCAGTCAAACATTAGTTTTCATCTTTATTTATACAAAAGGCAGAATATGGACTCAGAAGTCCAGGAGCAAATACTGAAATACTCCTCAGCCCTCACTTCAGCAAAAAGTGTCTCCACTGAAACAACCCCAGCAAAGCCTAATCCTGTGCTTTCTGTGTCCCTGAGTTCAGGGGGGCAATCCCAGTTTTATCATTGGAGATTCGGGGATCTATGAGCTCTTACTTGTGAATAACCGTTTAAGACAAACTGCCATTTCCATGGGAATTCAAAGGTTTTCTCTAGACTGGAGATGGTTGTTTTGAGTCAGTCCCTGGTCACTGTAGCCACTGCCCCTGGCGGGGACCAGAGACACCAGCCAGGGTCAGCATAGAACAGCAGTTTCCCTGTTGCAGCCTTCTAGCCATCAGCTCTACAGGGGCTTTCTGTAACAGATGTTAGATCCAGGCTGTCATGCTTAATAGCAAACATCACACCTGCCCACAATGAATCTGTCTAATCCTCTTTAAAACTACTCACAGTTTTGACCTCAGCAAAATCCTCTAGGAAGGAGTTCTACAATATAAGGATTTCGTGGACAAATGTCTACACTTCTGCTGCTTGATACTTTCTGCCTGAAATTGAGTGGCAGCTGAGTGCCTGGGTCTTACTGGCCATCACACTCTATTATCTAAGGTATGGTCAAAGAAGCCTCAATCAAATTGGTGCTATGCACTAAGTGAATTTACCAAGCCAAAAACTGTTTAAGAAGGAAACCTCTTGTCCCATTTTCTCAGTTGCTTATAATGAGTTAGGTGCCTGGCATTTTCTTTATATATAAAGATTATGTTTTCAATGGAGAAAGAAATACTTTGTAGGCTAAACTTTGCAAGCTCTTGCCCTTGGCAATAATTCTTCACCTTTAATTTATTTTTATCTTTGCAAAATGTATTGGACTGCTGGGGGAAGAAATCTTATAGATAGGAAATGAAAAACTGTAATAATGATGCTAATTCAAGTATCACATAACTAAAATAAAATACCTCTAGAACAGGTAATATAGTGGAGTCAGTGATCATTAAATATTTTCAAGGTTACTGCACAAAAGTTGCTGAAAAAGCTCTTGAAAGAAGAGGGGGAAAAAAGATCTCAGCAATACTATAACAAACTTATGGATGCAGCCTCCTGCACAAGGAGGTAGCACACCTAGAGCTACCCTTTGAAGTCAGAAGAGTGAACTTGGGGAGGCCAGAAATTGCCCCCTAGGTGGAAGAAGCAGGCAGGGAAGGAAGGGCAGGTGGAAGGGAGCCTGGTGATGGGTGGAATGGAAGCTGAAGAGAGAACTGATAACATCATGTGCAGAGTATCCTGGTCTGCAGAAGGGAAGGAGGTGCTCAAGGAATAAGGAACATTACAAGCTGCTGGTTGTCCCTATGAAATACTAACTCTTAATCTTTCAGCTCCAAAATTGCAGGCCCCTCCATCTAAGCTAACAGATGTTACACAGGACATTTAAAATAAGCTATGTCAATGAAATAAATCATTAAGAAAGAAATTGTCAGTAGATGGCACTCAAGAATAAACAGCATCATTTCCGGACACTGAAACTTTAGAAGTCTGCTATACCATCTTACAACTGGTTCTTACAGGTATTTCTATAGCGATCCTGAGAGCTATGTTCCCTAGAAAACCACTTAGATATTTTCTAATGCTTTTCTCTAGACAGAGGACAAAGAGAAAGACAGTGCAATTCCTTCTTCATGGTGGGGACTAATCTCTCTTTTAGCCTCCTCCTTACAGGCTTAGGGCAGTGTGTTAGGATACATTCATCCGCCAGGTTTTACCTACTGCTCTCATTGTGCACGTTCCCCAGAAGTCATAGGAGAACAGGTAGCCCCTTAGATGTCATCACCCTGCAGACCACCTGGTCAGAGCATAATCTGACTCCCTGCACAAAAGCAAGATGAGAGGCTCCTGTGCAGAGCCTTCCAACATGCCATTTCACTGAGTCTATCAAACACTCCCACTGACTTCCAAGTGCCTTGCATGGGGTCTTTATTGCCTAATGCAAGGACATACCTTACCATTTAAGAGGATAAACGTAAGCAGAAGTACCATATCACAGAATTCTTTTCCAGGTGCATGGGAGGCCCGTGCATATTCTCCCTCCTTCCCTTTTCAAAATGACCTGTTACTGCCTCCAGCTCACTTCTCCTCCCAGTTGCCTGCCAGTAGTGCTCAGCTCAGCCAGTGCTGAACATCTGGAAGGAGAGTGCAGCATTTTAAAACCAATAAAACCCTAAAGGAGATCTTCAAAACAGAGAACAGCAGAAGCCAAGTTAGCCTGGTGAAGAGCAAGAAGGATCTCTCATTGCTTAGAAATCACAAGACGAGCCTTATGAGAGGAGCTTAAGGCACATGAGGTACTAAAACTAATCCTGTAGTGGAGGATGTCCTCTTTTCTTCCTTTCCAAAAAGTCTGCTAAGGGTTTTCATGCTCTGAATCTGCAGCTTTCCTGTTTTTAATGACATCTGAGAGCTAGTAGCATGATTCCCAGAGCAAAAGCTTAAGGAATAACTATTTTGCCAGGCCTGTGCTAAAACACAAGAGCTGGATGCAGAGCTGTTGCTGGAAAGGATGACTGTTTGCACTGCATCACATAATTCCCTTCTAGAGGCTGGCTGTGATGTTAAACTGCAAGGCTCAGAGAGGTGAGAAAGGGTGCTTTGGGGATTAGTCATTAAGAGCAGTACCAGGGAGAACGGTGACTGCTAAGCCAGTGCCTTGCCTAGCGGCTCTGTATAATCAGGACTGATAACACAGTCTCGCTGAGAACCTGCAGTTCCTCTGTTTTCTCCTCACTGTCTGTTACAGCTGGATTCTGAGGTTGAAGAAAGTTAATGAAATCTGTCAATTTTGATGCCTGGAGAGACTCATGTGCCCGATGAATACACCTGCTGGGGACTCAGAGAGGCTGAATTATGATATTTATGGCTCTCCCAGGCTGACATCATAGCCTTGGCCTGTCAATCAGCCAGGAACCCTTCATGTGTCTCCCAAACTGAAGAGACCCAAATAAGTTATATCTAGGGCATAGAGCCTTCCAGAAGGATATTTCTTTTGCCCTATGTTAGGAGATCAGGCTTGGAAAAAGCCAAAATTGTTGAAAGAAGGCCACAGTCTGATCCTGCCATAAGTTCCTTTGAGCTGGGTGCACTCCCCGGACAGAAAGGCAGCTACAAAGTCTATGGCTTTTAACAAATCTCAAATTCCTTCCTCCTGATTTTTATCCTAAGTAGCTCACACTAGTCCAGAGTAACAGTTCAAATCGTACATGAATGAGTTTTCAAAGGGACAGGCAATACCCTGCTGTGCACGCTCCCTGGCTGCAGAACTCATATGCCCAGCATTACGTCCCCAGCTCAGATTCATAGAGCGCATTGAGTTGACAATCATATCCAACCATTGTTTTAAATAAATTTTCTCCTCTTTGCATTCATAACAACTCAACTGGAAATTAACAGTGAAGGTGACTCACTAGGGATGGGCAGTTATTTCAAATGGGCACTAAGAAGTACGGTGATTTCATCTGGGTAAATTGCTCATTCATCTGTGTTGACTTTGTAAATGAAAATGACTAGATTAGGAGGAAACACAATTCTATTTATTTCATCTTATATTTATAATTTATTTTTATTCTTAGTCACTCAGCAGATAGCAATAGAGGACTAGTTTATGATGAATTTCAGTATCCCTCAAATGACACAATTCTAAGCTCTTTTTACTTCTCTATGCCTGTCAACACAACTCAGTTTATTAGAAACTCCTTGAATTTGTTGTTACTGCCACAGTGAGGCTTGTAACTACTTAAATTCTTTACTTCTTGTTTTGCAAGGCTAAGCACAAAGTAAGTAACAACTCCTGCCACAGAACTCAAACTAGTCACTACCATCTTCCTCCTCAGCTCACAATCAGGAGATCTAATCCATGAGGAAATTGCTTCATGCCTCTGCAGTGTGTGCACATCAGAACAGAGACCTAAATTCTTGCCTTGGCACGCTGCTTTAGCCACGACGCCAGCCTGCCCCGTAGGCTTAATTTCTGATCTTCACAGGAAGAAGTATCAGGAGGATGACCTCCTCCCAGCTTATTTGTGGCATATCTGTGTAAATCTCTCTATACAAAATACAAGAATCTGTCTGCTGGTACAGATTTGTGTAACTTGAATTTATGGCTTAGCTGTCAAAATAATTGAAGCACACCTGTGAAAGCTGGGAATACTTCACTTCTTCCATAGTAGCCAGTCAGCAAATGAGAATGGCATCATTGACCTAACACAATTGAAAGAAGAAGCTAAACAGTTATCCTCGTGATTTTCATCTTCAAAGAGACTAAAAATTTACCTTATACTTAGACTCCAAGTCTCCCCTCTGTTCTGTGTTGGAATTACAGAAAACCAATTCTGGCCAATTTTCAAAAGGGACAGACAATGCATGGAGTGCTCCAGGTGAAACCACAGCAGTGTAGCCATCCTTCAGGTAGCCCTCCAAAAGGTGTTGTGCACTTCACAGACACTATTTTGCATCCTGAGCTGTAGTCATAACCCTCCCATTTGAGCCCTGTCTCACGTGTCTTTTGTTGACATTGCTAAAGTCCAGAACTTATAGTTGGACATTTCTAGCTGGGGTGCTGATGTCTGACTTCCTGTTCCTGACTTAATCGGACATAATAATGAGAGCAAGCACCAGACTATGCACCTGCAGTTCACTTTCACTAGCACTTGAATCTCGTTATAAGTTGTGGATAAAGAGATATTAAATCAGTCTGAAAAGCATCTGATCAGATATCACTGCAGTTCTGCTTTCTGAAACACACATGTGGTTACAAAGGATATTTTCATTATGTACTGAATTAGGAAAAGATGGCTGAGCTTTGGTTCACCCAGCTGGTTTACAAGCAGTGCACTTAGTAACACAGGACCTTAAGTAAGACTTTTAGGGTCAGATTTTTAAAACATTTTAGTTTTCTAAAGATAAAAATAAAAGCCAGAAGGACATCTGGGATTTTTGAAGTTTCCTGATTCACTGAAACGAATGTGATGTTTAAAACTTAGGTCTTTAAGACTTGATTCAAAACCAATGGGAGTCATGCTATTGACTGGGGTGAGTTGTGTGCTAGACACTTTCTCCCTTTTGAGCTTCATTTTCTCATCTATAAAATAAGAATAATTAACCTACCTTTCATCCACTTCAGGATCTTTTGTCTGTTTTGGCTGTGATCCCACAAGAAACATTTGGGACAAAGAATGACTTAAATATATGCCTAAGGACCTATTGAACCAGAGGGAGTAAGGTGTCTAAAACACAAAAGCCAGGCTATCCATTAAATGCTTATAGAAATAAGATGACCTTCGGAAAAAAGCAGTAATATTTAAACCAGCAACAGAAAAAGTGAAGATCAACTCAAAAACTTTAATGGAAATGCACACTATTTCTCTTCTTTTGGCAGCTGCTGCATCTGATGTTATTGCATTTCATTAGCAGGATTACAGATATCATTTCAGATGAGTAACATAATAAAAGAAAAGGGAGCAGATCTATTGAGCTGTAGCTTGAAGCAGAACTGGTCCTTTCTGCTCTCTGGGTTGTTGTTCCAAGCTGAGATTTACAGGGCTCTAACAATGCATCACAAATGACATCCTATGTAAACAATCAGAAAACAAATGTTAGATGATATTTAAATGCCTCATTAAGAAAAGAAATTTCATAGCTAGATTCTTTGCTTTTCTTGCCTTTGCAGTAGATTTAATTGACAGATCTAGATGAGAAACAACAAGATTTTTTTACCAGAATTGCCTATTGCCCATTATTAGGCAATGCCTGTCTTACATTGGTGCCTATGGCTCAGCTGAGAAGAGGACAGTGCAAGGCCCTGTACAAGTAATCCAGGCCCTAGTGAACATCTAGTCTCAGGTAAAATGAAGAATTACAGCCTTCTGAACTGTTACTAGAAGATGCTAAAGTAGTTTCGGTTTTAAAACAGGTCCTACATCAATTTAAATTCATGTATTATGGTTTTTTGTCTGAAAAACAGATGGACTTACAGTGTTCACCACCAGATTCATGTGTGATTAATGTTCATTCAAAGAACTCTAGATACTAAAAGTCCCAGTGGGTCTTCATGATTGTGAAAAGAATCTAATGTCCATTAATAAGACAGATGCCTGTTGATTATGGCAAGGTGAAGATCTGAAGATCGCTTCAGGCCTGGAAATGTACTCTGCATCTACATCAGGTTTTTCATAGGAGTCCCTGTGCTTTTGGACACCAGAGTTGGGCAGATGGCTTTACAGAAAGATCCAACAGTTTTTCTTACAAGGAGCTGCATGGAAAGGGTCTGCATGAAATGTCCCAGGGAATTCTTGTGAAAGAGAGCCAACAGGCACTGGATAACACAAGAGGAAGTGAATCTCCCATGCAAGAATGAGAGGACCCTACATCCTTCTTGGAAAATTTGGGAGAGCATGAGAAAAAAATGACCAGGCCCATGGTGTCACCTCTACTAGACAGGTTAGAGAAGAGGCAGCAGCTTCGGCTGCTAAATTCCAACTTTTTGGGGTTTTGTGCCTCATGGCTTCCCTGGCTATGCTTCTGCAGCCCCTGCCTTCCACAGGGCCAAGAGGAGGTGTGACATAACAAGTAGCTGCAGTTCTGGGGGTAGGGTCAGGGTGGGCAGGACAAGAGCAAGGGAAGCTGTTCAGACCTGAATGTGAAGGATGTCACTCTGTGCTGGTGACTTGTTTTGCATTTGGTGGCACACGCTCTCTCTCTCATGTTTGTAGCCTGTTTGTTTATTTAATTTCCTGGGGCAAGGGGTGGGGGGAGAAACTCTAAGAACAACCAAAATAAGGAATTTTTCAAACAAAACTTGATATCGGCCACTGTTTCAAGTTAATGAAAGCAATGCATCAAGGACAAGAACCTGAACAAATAATTCACAATAAAGATAACGTAGTAGAGTGAAGTTCTGCCCCTTTCTAAATTGTCCCCAAATTGCAATGATATTGAGTATATTTTCTGTTGGAAATTATTCACCATTGAAATAATTGATGTGCAAGTTATACTGGATCTGCAGCTCATTCACAAGCTATGCTGATGTAAAATGCGGGCTGACCTTGCCCACTGTCTGGCTTTCATTGCTACTAATGGATGTTAGGTGCCTTTGTTCATCTACCTCTATGTTCCAGTCTAGCATTTAGTTATTTCCAGTCCCTCAACCATGCTCTACCAACTGACGTTAGATTGAAACCAATTCCTATCCCCACCAATTAGTCTCAAAGTTTTCAGTGAAGGACCCAAATACCTCATCTCATATCTGGGGGAACATGGGCACAGGCACCTCTCAATCCTTCAAAAGGTTCTGGAACGAGAAGCCAGGCTCTGAGACTATCTGGTGTTACACCTACTACCTTCCCTTTCTTATTATTTTAATCTTTTTTTTTTAATGTTTGAAAACAAGCAAACACATACACAAATAGATGAGGCCTCTGAAAGTGTGGAAGGTTTAGCAGTCTAGCTAAGAGCAGGTGGGGACTTATCTGGAATATATTAATCTTTAGGAAAGCAAACCAGTTTTTGCTGGAGATAACCCTGGTATCCATCAGGTAAGAGCAGTGGGTGCTATATTCCACGTAGAAAGCTGAAAACCTGTCTTTTAGTTTGACCATTGCCAAGGACTGTCTTAATTTACACTGAAATGACAGCGTGGCAGAACCTTTGTTGAAGGAACATTTCTGATCCATTAAAAGAATGACACTGTTCCTGAGGTTTTGGAGATCTGTCATACACTTTCCATTTTGAACCGAGTAGCTGTGTGAGTCCAAACGCACTGGATTCATTTCTGCCTAGATGCCTTGACATGAGGCAAGCTCTGAATAAGGCAAAGTATAGCCACACTTCCTGTATGATCTGAACAAGATTTACCACACAAAGGTACAGGCATTTAAGCCCAGCGGAAAGGTCGGTGTTTCTGTATACACTTTGCTCTATTTTGGTTTTAGATAAACTTTTTAATTATTTAGCATACAACTTGGAAAGTCTTAACTTTTTCCTCACCTCTTTTGTTGTTATGTTGTGATGACATATAATGGATGGGGGTTTAAGGCTGCAATCTAGACACTAGCCTGTTTTCTGTGCACACTTACATTTTGACTTGGTTTTTGGGTAATATGGCTTATACTTTTGATTTCCCATAAAAATGAATATAGGAGGTACCATGTTTTCCAGTCAAGATTTCCAGCTCAGAAAGCTAAGTCTTGCCTAGCTTCAGTTAATGAGGTTGGATTTTCTTCTTAAGATAGGCAAACAACTTCAGAGCCTGCCAACCAGAAGTTGCCAAAACTTCAGACAAAGAAAAGAAAGTTTATAGAATAAATTATTCCATAAATGTGGTTAGAAAGAAAATCTGGAGGTAAAGTAAAAAGAGAACTGTACATGGAAAATCACAGGCTTGAAAAAGAACCAGTAAGCCAGTCACCGAACACAAGACTAAGTTTTTTTTCTGGGTTTGAAATATAGAATGTCACTGTCTCCATAAACAACTATGAATTCTAAAATAAAAGCTGTGTTTCCACAGCATCAAAAATATTTTTGAAAGCTTTCAACTAACTCTGCCTGCAAATAAGATGACCAGCTCCAAAAATTTTTACCAAATGGCACCAAAATACAACAAACAGAAGGTTATGCCAGTGATTTTTTGCTTTGAATGACATATGTTGCTCTGGTTTAAATACATACTAACAGGAAGGCAATTTACTTTTTTAATATTCCACCATTAGAGTGTAAGTTCAGAGTTCACAAACAATTGAGATGAGTTGTGGCTGTAACATTTACAGAGGAAAATCAGAGGTGTTCAAAGGCCATGAAGTGTTTGCTATCTAGATTGGGATGAAATGTCATCCCTCAAGTATGAGAATGAACATAGTCACCGAGCAATGTCACCTTAATCAAGTCCCTCATGGGCCATGTCTGTGTAACTGTGGAAAAGCAGTTTGCCAATCAGTTTTAAGCATGTTATACTTCTTTCTACATGGCTGCCTTGTGGCTGGTGTGCAGACAGCCTGCCTGGGTTCATTTCCTGCTGGGAGAGCTTGGGATGGAGGGTCCTGTGCTCTCCAATGTGGGCTAGAGCATCACTCACAGCACGCACAGGAGGCAACCTGGAATCAACCACATTTGCTGTTTATCCTCACGATGTCTGTTCGCTGGAAAAGTACTATAGTCTCATTTCACAGCAGGGGAATGGCAGTATGCAGAGGGAAAATGATTTGTTCTCTATCGTAGAGCTGAGATGGGAAGAGTAGTTTCCCAAGCCTCATGGCAGTGCTTCTGAGGCACTGAAGCCTTTGCTCTACCTAAGTAAGGCGGTGGGATGGGGGAATTAAACCAGCCCAAATAAACTTCTCCAGGAAGGACGTGGGAACACGACTGACCCTCTCGCTTATGTGCTAATGTCTGATCTGCTGCCAAAGCAGGGCAGACCTGCGCTGCCTTTTCCTTATTGCTCATGGAGAAACTACAGTTTAGCCCTGTTATTAGTGGGGATTAATTTTCAGTGTGTTGAATTTACTAATGAATTTATGAGAATTTGCACTACGGAAGAAATCATGTCAGTTCAAATGTGTTCAGTTTATTGTTGATGCCATTAGTGTGGCCATTCGATTAAAAAAATGCATCAGTATTAGGGGTTAGTGAGGGAATGCATCCTGATTAGATTAGAGGCTGGAGAGAGCGCTATCCCCTGGACAGTCAAATACTGAAAGAAAATTATACTTCATTAACATATCTTATTAGCTAATTGACTAAGGAATGCTGTTAAAGAAACATAGCTACAGCCTGAGATAGGACTCTCCTCTGCCCAGTACATCTGAGGTGGAGGCACAAATGAGATTTTGAGCCATCTTTTCTCTACCAGCTGTGTTTGTTGCACCACCAGGTACTTCCTTATGCTGGAACATAAATCAGCAGGGCCCCAGGCCTGCTGGAACACGTGCCAGCACCATACCATATTCAGACAGCATGCAAGCAGCATGGGGTAAAACAGCAACCTCACCAGTTCTCTGGTCTCTGCCCCTCGTGCAGCTCTGTGGAGAGCTGCTACCTAAATGTACTTAGCAGTCATGCTGATTGTGGCGGTATCCAAACCAGAGCTTTCCAAAGTGAGAAGGCAATGACTTGTGTTATCAGTGTCCTGAGACACAGCCTATCTGTAACACTGCAAGCCACAGAACTGTTTGTTCTCTCAGAACCTGGCACAGGCTTAACACAAACAAAGGTTTTAAAAGAAACATTTTAAAACAGGCCTTTATATCTTATCGCTCGTGTTTTCTGAGACCACAAGGATAGTCAGATACTTGTGTTTAAATGTGCTGCTTTGCTGCGTGAAACCCTTGGCTGGGTTGGCTACTGCCACACCAGTAAAGGTATTTGAGCACTTAAGGATTCAGATAGACAGCAACTGATTTCATTCACCACCAAACGTTAAGCTGTGTTTTTAAAAATCCCACGGTAGAATATGGACGGGCAGATAGAGAAGGAACGATATTTTTAGTTCCTGAAACACATATTTAGTTTGGCTAATCTAGGTTCCTTAATGTGTGGTTTCTCATGTTTGGGTTGTCCTTTGTTTGAAGGCTTCACTGATAGGGTTTGTATTTAGGAACAGAGACATCCTGCTCGAGTTCTCACATCCCCCTGAAATCTCAACAATTACCTTTGTTACCCTTTCTGAACTTGTAGAAACAAGACATCAAAGGCAAAGACAGCTGCCAGAATACATATCCTCCGTCAATCAGCATAAATTACTCATCTCTCTTTTAATTTGGGTTGGCATTTCGGAGCCAGAACACAACCGTCTGCAAACATGAAGCAAACTCAGTGCTGTTTTAGTGTGTGGATCACAGCACGCGGTCCTTCCTAGGGGTTCCTGGTCAAAAGACTCTCCAAACCCATTATGCAAAGTCCAGCTTCTCCGACCAGCCTGCCCACCACCCCCGTGCAGTGACCCTGCATGCCTCGGTGCAGTGGCTGTGTATCACACAGGCAGAAAAGGCAGCACGAAGGCCACGTGAGGGGAACCAGCCCTGCAGGCACGGGGCTCCAGGCCAGGCAGAACGCGTGTGTCACACCGCTGCAGCAGGACACTCAGCAGTGGGATGCATTCAGCACCTCCTCACCTCCTTGCACAGATTAAGGGCACTCCCTCATGGGAATGTCACCTCAAGCTCCAGGCTTGTCAGAGTACCTATTTTCTTCTTTCTCTGTATTTTGCTCTATGATTGTTATTAATGAAATATAAGGTGATCCTCATTCCCTTTCCCTTCCCTTGCCCACGCACATTAATTTAAATGCAAATCCACACAGAAAGATCAAAATTAATTATACTTTCTGCAGCAGGGTATGTGGAAAATTGAAATGCACAGGGCTGGCTTTTCTTTTTCCTTTTCTCTACTTTTTGGAAGTGGAAAGGAGAAATAATATAGCAGAAATATTAAAATATTAAAATCTAAATGTTGCGTGCTTGCTTGCTTTTAGTTTCTGATGCTTTTTGCTTGTTTGAATTTCCATGGTTGGTTTCAATGTTAAGCTGTTTCAGAAGGAAAATTGAAAGCTTAATCTGCTAATGACATAAACTGACCTCTAAATGACAAATAACATTCTGTTTACCACTAATAATAATAGATCTTCATTAAGAAAAGCTATGCTGACTCTAAGTAAATTTATCCGTTATTGCCTGATAAAGTCCGAGATCTTTTTTTAAGGGAAAAAAAGGGTGGTGGGGAGAGGAATGTTCTGTTCCTGAAGGAGTTCAGGCATTTATATAAGTTTTTTCAATAAAAACGCGATCAGGTGAATTTGTGACCCAAGGTGCAGTGCAGACTCTTACGAGCTGGAATTACACATCTGGGCATAGTCACAGCAGATTAACTGCTCCCAGGAACCAACACATGGACAGGGCTATCCTGCTTGCCAGGTCCTAGGCAAGAAAAGCAAAATTCTGACACTTCTTAAGGGGAAGGGCTGCAGGCATTGTACGCAATATAATATTCTTTGATGTAGAGACATTAGGTATGTTCTGAAAAGCCTTCTGGATCAGGCTCGGTGGGGCTTCAGTGGAGGTGCCAGGCTGACAGCTACATGACTTTATGTAGGAAAAATGGATGCTCCCGGATTTTAAGCATGTAAGACCAATGGGAACAATCAAATGGGCAGCTAAAAAGGAAGCATTTAGTCAGACACCTCATCAGGCTGGAGCTTACTTGTTAGTAGACTGTGGGAAGTGTGTGCTGTTCTGCCCCCCAGCCAGACCCTGTCCTTAGCGCTGTTGGTCTTAGTCAATGTCTGGAGACATCCATTCAGCCAGCTCACTGCTTCTCTCCCTATGCAACCAGTATGGTTGTAGCTAGATGCATTCATGTATTACAAAAAGCAGAAGAAAGAAATGGATGCTTATGATCAAATAGCTCCTTTTCCAAATTCCACATTTCATTAAGAAAGTGGTTATTTGTGTCCCTGTAGCAACTAGAGGTCAAGGTGCCTTTGTAAAACACATGGCCAGAGATCTTCCTTGGCAAGCTTACAAATTAAACAAATCAGAGAAAATACTCAGAGAAAAAGGCTGACAAAGAAAAGGGATTTATCCCTCGGTATGGAGCCATTAAAAACAACCACCATTTCAGTCCCCTGCTGAGATTTTACAGAACAGAACACACTGGATTTGCTCTTTCCACTGACTTTCCATAAAAACACTGATCTAGTTCCAGGCCTTGCTCCTGCTCTTTAAATATTCTTACACACCATATCAAAGGTCCTTCTACAAGAAAAACACAGCCTAGCTGAACAATCCTGGATCCAGCAAGTGCCTTCCCAAGGCCAGCCCTGTGCCCTAACGACTTAGCAACAGGTGGAAGCAGTGTGGAGCTGGCAGCCTGGCCCCTGCGAGCCCAGCTGGGTTCAGGAGCTCAGTACAGTGCCAGGTCCATGCAGCTGGGCAGCACCTGGAGGGGGGCTGGCTAAAGCTTGTCTCTCTGCACTAGCCCTGACAAGAAAGACCCAGGTGACTGTGCTGGCATTTAGCAGGTCAAAGCAGCAAAACATCTTTTGGTCTGTGGCCAGAGGGCCTTTTAGATGGGGCCATGCTGTCCCTAGGCTTGCTGCTGAGAGCTGCAATTCGTGAAGTGGTCTAGTTGTCCAGATTGCAGTACTCAGCAGCTGTCATTTATTACAGAAAAGGCAAACATGGTAAGTAATAGCTTCAGATGCTTTCTCTCTTGGTCTTGTGGCCCAGCTTAGTTTTACTGGGGTTTCTTAAGGTGTGCTTTCCTTACTGCCGTCATGCTCAGGAATCACTCAAGTACAACGTTAGCACAATAAATCCCACAGCCCTTTCTACCAAATAAAAGCAGAAAGAAACAGCTTCAAGTCATTTCAACATCCTGCTTTCCTGCTGTCAGCTCAGTGAAGCAAGGGTACGCAAAATTCAGTCCAGCAAAGGCTGCAACTGTCAGCACGGTGATATCTCTATCTATTCCTGTCTTCTCAGAAGCGTTCCTGAGAACGCTCAAACATGCCTGCTGTGACCAAAAGAGACAACACTTATGACCATTGACTTTTAAGGTCACGAACATGGAACAACTGTATTTGCTAACCATTTATTTGTCAAGGAAGTACCTCGGCGAGTTTTTGGATAATCTATGTGTCAGTATGTCTGTCTGTCTGTATATACCACGCACAAATCCACCATCCTCATACATATTAATATGTGACTCTTTCCTAGCAATGTCATCTTATTGTTACATAGATATCAAAACTACCATGTGGTTAAGGTGGTGGAATGTATTTCAGCCATGCTTGGTTCGCATGGGCAAATGCTGTTACATTTCTCAGCTAATGTGTAACATGTTGTAATTATATAAGGGATATTGGTGCCGCAGTGATCCCCAGAGTTTCCTGTATATCTGCAAATTTAGACAACATGCTGCTGCTGATGGATTATAGTAATTTTGTTGTTCATATCATCCTATTCATATCACAGCAGGTATTGCTTGTAATTATTAAGGCTATTTGTTATTAGAGATGCATGGGTGGTGAAATACAATGAGAAGCAAACTATTTAAACTGATAATAAAATTAGCTGCTCATGGAAAGTCAGTCTGCTAATTATCACTAAACTGTGTCTGTCAGCTCTGTTTTGCATTTCTTAGACTCCTTACTCCCCAGTGGAATAGCTTTTGCAGGGCTGCATTCTAAAGAACACACCGAATTTCCCAGCATAGAAGGGTCTTCATCATGCTACACCTTTTCTATCATATAGGTTCATGTAATTTCATAAATACTTTGTGACAAATAGGCATTTGATTGTGTAATTTACTACAGAACAGGCAGCGCACGAAAGAATTTTTATGGAAGGCTCTTTATGAAACTTAGTAAAACTTAGACTGACCCCTTCAATTTCATAACTATTGGAAAGTATCTAGTACTTAGATTTTTTAGTTGTTAATGTTTCAAAACTTCGTGTGGTATTTACGTGGTGGAGCACACATTAAAATAAAGTTGAATTATGTGGGTAGAAAGTACCTTTGGACACTTAATACTGCATGTGGACTTTAAAAACTGTTCTCAGTTCCTGTGATTTTCAGCTGATTAATTTACTCAAATTCTAATATAAATGCAGTGAAAAAACAAACTGTGTGAGCAGTGGGACCGGTAGAACTTGATTTCCTGTACATCTTTGTATAGTGGTATTGGCAGCTGGGCATGGCACTGAGGCTGTCATTTTAGCAAGCATTTGTAAGGTTCTTCAGTAGTGTTACTTTTCCTTTTTATATCCAGTATTAATAAGTGGTTTCGTAGTTGAATATGGTCAAATCAAAGGCGGATGTCAGTTTTTATATCTCCTGTCAGTTTGCTTATGTTTTAATTTTTGTTTTAAAAACTGGCAGGTACAACAATTAACCCATCCAAAATTAAATATTTTTCCTTATGTCCATTTTAAAAAACAGATTATTAAAAGCAAACATTGAGTCACTTTCCAAGAAAATACCATCCTGTGTTGAATAATTATGATGCTTTAATTACAAAAGCATGAAAATATTTTTATGGGTTTTAAATAAATATATGGATTTTTTTCTACAACGTTGGAACAGATTGCTGACAGAGAAGATGAAATAAGGTAAAAGGCTTAAGACTCATCATGAATTGCTTACACTTCCAAACTAAAGGAAGCCTGTACACGTAGAAGGAACACTGAATCATAACAGAATGAGTTATACAACTGCAGGACAGTTTGGGTTGGAAGGAATGTTCAAAGACTATCTAGTTCAGCCCCCCTACCATGGGCAGGGACACCTTTCACTAGATCAGTGAAGAAGAACAATGTTGGTGTCACTTAACATCAAGGGAGTTTGTGAATAACCTTTCAGCTGAGGAATGGGCAAAGCTTTCAGGTGCCTATGTGCATGCAGTTGGGAAGTGACCATACTGAAGACTGAGACAAACATCCTTCAAGACAATAGCTCAGAAGGGTAGAAATAATCAAATAAGAGATGGAAAACCAGGAAGACATTTCAATAGCTGTCCAAATACACTGAAAATAAAGGAACCAAAGCTGTTCTGCACAAATGGTAGAAATCTAAGAAATGTGATGGAGGAACCACAGTATCGGCTAAATAGGCCTATGGTTTGAACTATGATAGCCATTCTTATTTTATAGTCAGTCTATATCTGCTTTTTCAAGTCAAAACCAGTCTGGGATATAACTGGGTTGAAATGCTATTTTTGCAACGTTGTTCCAAGTGCAAAATAGCTAAAAGCATAACCAAGCGTAAGGAAGCTGAACAGCTCTGCTGATCACAGGGAATATACAGGGACTGTGACCTACCAAGTACCATGTGGCTGAGCTCTGATGTACCATCACAATGTCAGAAAGTAAATAATAATACATACCTGATCTTAGATGCAACAGGAGTTACAAATAAACTTCAGTCACCCATCCTCTCTTAGATTGCCATTAACCTCTGCAGGAGGCACCAATGGAAAGTGTCAATAAATAAACCGGGAAGTATACCCTACTAAAACCAAAACAACCCTAGAAAAGAGAAACCCTCCAGCTTTAGACTGGAAACAAGGGGAGGTTTTCCAGGTGTGGGAGTGCAGAGAGGCCTTCAAGTGCTGCACACAGCTACAGCCGTGTCTCTGTTTTTAGTGAGTGCTTGTTTACTCTGGGAGCGTGCACTCTCCACATGCACTCCTGAACTCCTGCTGACAGCAGGTGAAGCTAATCTGCCAGATAGTACTGGCTTTAGGTATCCAAGAGAGCCATCAGCCCCTAATTCTGACAGGCAGTAGCAAGAATTGATACAGTTGATAATTAGTCACTACATTTGGCTTCTTTTCATGATTAGAAGAAAGGAGAGCTCTCCTCCTGTATGAATGACATGAATGTGTGTTTGCCAGAGCCAGGCTGGATTGGAATGACTTCCTACATTGCCAAATAGAAATCCTGGTGAAAGCTCTGGAGGATCCCCATGGAAAACATTTGGTCACAGGAAAAAGACAGGTAAATGGTGACAAGTGGGGTCAGGGTCCCCTTGGCTGGCTGTTACCAAGTGGTGAGCCGGTAAATCTCTGATACCTAGGAATGCGTGGGGTTTCCTCTCTTTGAAATGAGTCTCATCAGGTGGGGAGAGCAGACCAGCCAGAGCTCTGAGACCTCCCAAGGTGACAAAGCGGGATCACACTTCTATCTGGAAAGCAACACTGGTTTTTGCAGGACACTGGGCAGCTAAGACTTGGGAACAGCATTGCTAAAGTCTGCTGCCAGTGAAGACTGAAAGTGGGAAACTTTCATGTTCAAATTAAAACCAACATACTTACAAATAGAGATGTGTTTGGAGTTCGTCTCGCACTCTATTTGCATAGCGTTTCCACTTGACATAAGCTAAAGCTAGTGGCCCACCACCAATAGTAAGAGCTGGGAAGGAGCATCCCAGCAGTTAATTCCAGGTCCCTCCAGCAAAACACACACAGCACCCCAAGGATGGTCTGGAAACCAGGGAGATACAGCGGTGTGGTAACAAGGTCACTGCAGAGAAGCAGCAGCAAAGGCATATTTCCATCTGTCTAAATCTCTGAGTATATTTGAACATAATGGTGTATTGAGGCTAAAGGACTGGAAATGTGGGATGACGTACTTAAATGCACAACCCCTGTTTGCCCTTGTGAAGATTATGAGCCGTATCTAAAAGCGCATTGCCACAGGATCAGGTAAATTGGCTTTTATTGAAACATACTGTAATATTGGGGGGGGGTAGGGGGGCGCTGGGAGGAATATTCCAATTTAACACAAGTACATTGCATTTCAGGCTCCCAAATAACTACTGATATCTGCTGTCCTGGAGCAAATCATATCTTCCTTGACAAGTCAGACAGCTGCTCGCTCTCTATCTTCCTTTTGTTATCTTTAATAGCCATGGATTGTTGTGGTACCTTGAAAAAAATGTTTGCAACTTACTTGATGGATGTCTCACCTTCTGCTGTTAGGTCTGGTTCATGGGTTCATCTAATGCCTGTTCTTGCCTACAAAACTCAGACCAAGTGCTTTTGAAATGAGTGTGCTGAGTACACTGCATGGTGCGTGCAGTGCACACTGTGTACAGCTCCCCTTCCCCTCCAGCTGGCAGCTGGTGGGGTGAACAAGCTCTCCTGATCATCTTGAAAGACAGTTAAGGTAGAAGCAACCTCTGGAGCTCATCTGGTCCAGGCTCCTGCTCAGAGCAGGGCCAACTTTCAAGTCCTGTAAGATTGCTCTGGGTCTTTCCCAGCTGAGGCCTGACTGTCTCCAGGGAAGTACATCCCACAGCTTCTCAGGGCAAATGTTCCTACATTTGATCACAGTCATGGTGAAGAATTCTTTTCCATTTGTTTAAGGTACAGGAATACTGGTATCTTAAATACAGGAATACTAACAATTGTAAGATAGGTCTAAAGAAAACCATGGCTATATTTGGCCAATTTCACCCAGACTCTGGACTGAAAAGACACAGTAAATCTCCTTCAGGCTATCAACTGTCCTAAGGTGTGTCAAAAGAAATGAAGACAAATGCAATAGAAATGGCTGGGGGTGGTGGTAATGCAACATCCTTGCACCCTTGCTTTCCTCTGTCCGACTTTGCTGCCCCCAAATCTCAGTCAACACCACGGGCTGTGTAAGGTCTCTCCAGGGTGCTCCAGGTCAGCCCTAAAATGTGCTAGATCAACCCTAAAAACCTTCAAAAGCAAACCAAAGTGTCTGGGTTAAGTGAAGTTACGTGTCTTTGTGATGCAAAGGAGAAGTGCTTACACTGTCCATTCAGCAGAGCTGTAGGGGCACAGCCTTCTGCATACAGGCACTACAAATGTTGGACAAGTTAACAGTTTGAACAGCCATGATCCCTTCTGCGGTCTTTCTGTGGCAGTTACCCACTTGCCCTGACACTGAGAGAAACAAATTCAGCTGGAGACCTGTACCTGTTTGAACAAACTGACAGGTCTCTGTCCAAAATCATCAAAGGACACCTAACAACAACTGCCAACTGCTATTGTGTATTTAGGAGCAACCTTTAAACTAGAGCACTGGAAAATCTGCTTCTAGGGAACGTCCTTAAGTTGATGGGTATCATGGAAGTCATAGGTAACCCGGTATTAGCTAGCTGGGTGCCTCTGCTTTTTGTGTCTCTATTTGCCTAATCAATCCACAATTAAGAACTAAGGCACATGCCTAGTCAGGTTTTATGTTCCTAAATGGGAAAAACCAACTCCTTTGCACCAGAATGCAGAACAAGCATCATTTTGGAGGAAAGGGCAAGACTGACATTTTTAGTATAGAGCTTTGGCAAATAGAGTAACAGGGTCCTCTTTATGCTTCCCAGTGGTGTGTGCACATGCCCACTTTTTGTGCACTGATGGAGTATTCAGCACTGAGATTGGCCCTTCCAACACTCATGCAGGGAGAAGGGATTTCTGCTCTAATGTGTGTATTGTGTGCTCCTCGCTCTCTTGTATTCTCCTTGTACAGCTGAGACCAAAATAAATGATTATTTTTTTAATCTCACGTTTGTAACCATCAGCTAAAAATAATGCTAACAGAAAGAGAAATTTAGATCCTCCACCATGAAATTAACAGCCAAGCTTTGTGATTTGAACAGGTCCCCAGTGGTACCCTTCCCGTGTTGGCCTGCAACTAGAACGCAGTAAGTATTCATATAGTTGAATACAGCCACCTTACATATTACTAGTCCTCTGGCAAGTTCTCCTCCTAACAGCATTGTGCTCTCTATACATGTTATTGGGTGAACTGCTAGCACTTTTTCATTAATTGATAACAATGATTAACTCATTAGCTTTCTCATTAATAAAAGAATCCAGTGGTTTTCAGAATCACTGAGTAAAAATGTTTCAGAACACAGTATGTGACCAGATAATGAAGGCAAGGCAGTTTTAAAACCATTCACTCACTTCCCTCACTCACTGCATTATCCAGTTTAGTGTTTGCTCACAGCCTCATCAGAAGATGCAACTGGCTGCAGGAGGCAGCCTCTTTTTTTTGTGCCAGTACACCAGTTCTTGGTGGACATGGCAGTGGGAGACGAAGCTGCCATGGGCTGTATGGCATTTGGTCTGTAGACACATAACATTGTAAAGCCCTAGAAAATGAGCTCAGCACCTGGTGGAATTTAGCATCCTCACTGACTTAAACAGTCAACAAATATATTAAAAGGGAGACAGAATACATAAAGCGGAAAAGAGAAAAGCAGCGTTGTAGCCATAGCAACACCACATGCCAGCGGCTGTTGGGGTTTCCCAAGAGCCAACTCACTGCCTTTATAAGAAAAAGAGAATGAGATATTGCCATTCTGTGTCTCTGCCTGTACACTCTAGGTCCATCAGGATTGGAAGGAGATGCCTCAGAATACTATGGAAAGTAGTGTAATGCTCAGGTGCACCTGGTCTGCCTAGGTCAGGCAGCTTACAAAGAAATCCTGGACTGTGGGCCTTTGAGCAAGAAGTTGCGTTCATCATGATGGTGCCACCTATTGTAAAACAGCCTGAGAATGCAAACACTTCAGCCAAAGGTATCAGTGAGGGAGACACTGCATAACATTGACTTTCCCATTAGTCTTGCAAGACAGAACAAAAAGTGCTTTATGAAATTGTCTGTGTGATTGCATGGCATGTCTCTAATGGTTTAGATTAACAGAGATAGCATCGTAACTATTGCTGTGCATTGCCGCCCAGTGTCATGTCAGCCTAATGCTTTTGTTACAGTAAGAGGAGAATAACTCATAGAAGTGCTCTAAGTTGCTAACCTGGAGGATAAGTACCAAGTCACCAAAATAAATCAGAATACAGGTTGGGCCTACACCTTGACTGTTAGCAAGGTAGCCTACGTGTTATGCTGAGCCTCTGAGAGGATGCCTGTTGTTCATGCCATCTCCTCTTCCCTTTTTGTCATTACAGATGGGCCCTATTTGAAGGATTCCATTAACATTCAAAGCCTTGCCGTTTCCTCCATCATTACACTGTATTTTACAGACCTAGGTCAGCAGGTCGGCTGGACCACAGTAAGTATGTCCTTGTAACAACCAACATGATACATCTTAATGTACAATGTATTGTAGCATCAAATTACTCCAGCTTCCTCAGCCTGTCCTTCCCTATGTCAAATGGTGTAATTACTTTATCAACAATCAAACCAGAATTAAATGGATACTGAGCCAAGTTATCGGTGTACTAACTCTGACATCCAATTAAAGATTAGAAGGTGGACATAACAATATTGCCTGAGTTAAAAAAAAAACACACCAATGTTTGAAAACAGTTTTAGCTTATCTAGGGTTTATATGCCTGTGCAGGACCTGTAGCCAAATACATTTCATTTTCTGCAAGGCTCCTCAGTTTTGAAAGTGGAAGGATATTAAAAAAGAAAAAATGGATTTCTGGTAATCCTGTTACTAATGCAGGAAAATTGTTGGATGGGAATGTCTTACTCTTTGCTCACCCAAAGAGAGAGAGTGGTGAGGCCAAGGCAGAAGATGCCCAGCCAGGCTCAGGAGTCACAAAACTTTTGAATCTCTTTGTAAAACAAAAGCATTTGCCATGAGCAACAATACCTGTATTATGCTGTAGGTAGAACCACGGTCTGTTTTTACTTCTGGGCTCAGTTTGACTTCAGTTATTTTCCTGTAAGCAGATGTTGGAAGGTCAGAGTGGTGGGAAAGAGGCAAATGGGGTTGTGGGGAACTCTAACCTTACGGGTTAGAGTAAGGTTGCACACTCATCTGTGCAAGGAGGGAGCAAAAGATTCAATTCTTTCACAGCCCAAAGACAGAAGACAGCAGAAAGGTTTGAAAAGACAGTGAAAGAATGGGAGATGAAGGGACCTTTCAATGTCTTACAGCAGGCACAGGTGGCAGAGCTGAAAGTAGTTTCACTACTAGACTGATCCAGCTTTTGCTGTAGTTTGCATGTACTGCATTAGCTGGACTAACACACAGCCCAGGTCTGTATATTGGGTAACAAGATTCCCAATTTCTGCAGTGAGAAACATGAATAAGATGGAACTACAGTTTCTGAATGCCATAAAAGCCATGGTGGGACATAGTCATAGCAATAGAACAAAAACCGCCAACTGCTTGCAATTCCTTTAATGAGGCAAGTGAGTTTTTGCTAACTGGCATCATGGCTGTAGGCCAAATTATTAGATTTATTAGATTCTGACCTCAATCAGCCCACAGATCCCACACTTCTCACATGAGGTGACCACAAAGCCCACTAGAAGCCACTGTCCTTCCTTCGCTGCGCCTATATGGATGGAGCTTCTGAGTGTCAGGTCTTTAAGCAGCTTGTAGATGATAGTACCAGTTCCTGTTTCCGATAGGTCATTATGGGCTAGGAAGATTTACTATAAGACACTTAGAATCGACATGCTATTTTACAGCTCCTTATCTGTTAAACAATATGCTCAAGGTGGATGTTACTGCCAGAACTGCCCTTGACTTTGGGAAGAGTCAGATTCTGGATCAGCACTGTAAGGCCACATATTCATCTCACCTGCTCTAGCTCACACGCATTTCTCTCTCTCTCGGGAAGCAGATGGCCCCTAGCATGCTGCACAAACTCTGGCAGGTTTTAGCTCCCTATGAACATGACCTGTATCTATCCTTCCCAGTTCTAACAACAGGACCCAAGTCCCCGGGTTGTGACAAGCAGTTTACTTCAGTGGAGTTAGAGCAGCTTCCGCTCTGTGACCTACCTGTTTCAGCAGAGGTCTGAGAGTTTTCCAAGGCTGAGGCTTGACCACACTAATTCTGATACTGATTAATGGTCTGCTGGGGCCGTACTGATTAATGCTAGTTTGGGACCTGTTTCCCCCCTCAATGCATCCCGCTACCTCCCAACACGGAATATCCTTGCAAAGCAAAATTGTGAGTAATGCAGCCTCCTGTTTGCTGCAACTCAGTAATCTGCAAGAACCTTATTTATTCTCTCCTTTCCTGGTGGTTTATGTAGCCTAAGACAGTAACATAACTAAAGCTTAATATCCCATTATAAATAGTGCAGTTATGACTAGGCGTTGATACTGCAGGCAGTGGCATTTTTTTATGATTTAATCTGTGTGCGCAGAAAGTTGACTCCATGAGTTTCTGAATATTCATCTTATCCTGCTCTGTTCCGTATTCTAAATTGTCTCCATTCTCAGTGGGAGAAATCTTCCTAGCCACATCATTTTAACGGTCAAGAAATTTTTATATTATAGCTAGTCTATAGCAATACAGAAAAAGTCCATAGAAGAGTGTATTCTAACAATAGCAATTAAGAACACATTTGTACACAGGATGTATAGTTTTGCTGTCATTTTTACTGTTCCTAGAGCTCCCGTCACCCTTGATGCTCTATCAGATTTATGCACACAGTGAGGGATGCTTCTGATTTAAAGCGCTGACATTTAAATAAACAAGGCACAGAATAAAAATATTCTTATCTTGTCAGCAAAATGATAGCTGAGGTACAAAGGGCCACGTTCAGGTCTGGACTCCAAAAATAGACATGGAAGCACATGGAGGTATCTTGGTGCTCCAGAGGTCGATGCATTGGGCATGGATCTGTCTAGGGTAAAACTAAGCTCAGAGGTGGGTCTTCTGGGGTTTGCCACCTCATTGGACATCAAACTTTAGATGCTCACTTGAGGATCAAGAACACTAAGACCCCCAATGCTGAGAATTTACACTGAGACAATGACATGTTTTTTAAAAGGAGAAAGTGGTATCCACCTCCACCTCCTGGGAGAAGTACCTTCTCCAGGCATGTTGTAAAATAAAAGATGCTGCTGTTGTCTGTTCCAAACAGTTTGGGTCTTTAAGTCTAGGAGCATACTTCTGAATCAAGAAACCTCAGCTTCCCTTTTGGAACATGCACAGTCCCTGATTAACAGCCCTTGTCACACTCCACCTTGGTGGCTCAAGAGTTTGTTGTCTCCTGTTGCCTACTCAGTCCCTCTGTCAAAGCTTGGTCAGAGGCTGCCACTCTGTAGCAAGGACGTTTCTTTCTCATCCTCAGCCTTCTTAAAATATGGTTGGACAGTGACAAAAATATTTTTGGTGTTTTGTGCTGTGAAAGGCCAGACATCCCGTGGGCTCAGGTTACACCACACCTCTGAGTTTGGTTAACCAGATTTCAACAAGTTCTAGAGGCTGGGTTGCTCTGAAGGAGGACACAGGACAAACTGGAGTGAGAGATTTGCAGTTCTCCTCCGCTGGAACAATTACTTGTCAATATCTTTTGAGAATGAGGACCTTTCCTGGGATAATGTGTGTAGAAATCCAAACCCAGCTGGCTCTTTTAGAAGAAAGGAGGCCCTCAAGGCTTATTTCCAGAAAGCAATTCAGGGAGAAAACCTGTTTCTTAGTATCATGGGTTTTGCTAGAACTCTCTCTCTACTCTGCCTTCTTTTTTATAAAACAAATATTATCTGAAATGCATAATTTGCTTCTACAGAAGATTTACCAATTCCTTTACCTTGCCTGAAGGGGATAGTGGAGGTTTGTTGACTGATGCCGCAAAGATACTAATGGGAGCTGAGTTTACAGATCTTTCCTGTATGCCTCCTGCAAAGATTGTGCCCCTGGGGGTGTTTGAAATTCCCACCACGGGAGTGATGGGTTTTATTTTTAATCTCTGTCCAATCTTGTGCCTAAGCATCTTTGACGGGGACCTCTTTTTACATATTGCAATGTGGCATGTGACTTTTTGAAACATGGCTGGCATTTTACTGCTAAGAAGGCATATTGCTGCTGTAGTCAAAAGGAAAAAGAAAACCAGTCTTCCTGCTCAAATCCAGACTTCTGTTAAAGCTTTCCTCATTTGAGCAGTGATTGCAATTTCTGATTTATCAGCTTCTGTTGTCTAGTTGCTTCCCAGGCAGGCTACCAGAAGGATCAAAATAGAAATGAGAAAACAGCATAGAACTGTGAAAAATATATTTTACCTCCAAGTCTGTAAATTTCATAAGATTAGCCTTGAAACACAGTGCTTCAGTAAATATTTTTTTGTATCTGTGATTTAAAATTAGGGATTGCTTAAATACTTTGACTCCTGAGAGCCTTAAAATATCGAGGCTGACAGCAGAGCTGTTCCATTTCAAATTTTCTGATGAAAAAAAGGTTCTGCTCAATTTAGAAATGTAGAGACTAATACTTATTTAAACCTGAGAACATCTTTGAAATCTGAAAATCCACACTTTCACTAACTGGTCTGTTCCATTTTTGTTGGCAAGCAAAATCATCACCGAGTTAGACATTATGGAAAATGAACAAGAAGCCAAGACATCTATGTTTGAAGCTTTGTGGTTATGGTATAGCAGGTGTGCACAGTGGGGAAGTGCATGCTGTACTGAATAACAAGGTGTGCCTGTTCTCTCAGGGGGAAGGCAGTGTTTTGGTCAGCACGGTTCTCTCCTTTTACTTGCACAACACACGCATACTGAAGTTTTTCTGTCCTGCGGGTGTAGGAGAGTGGTGAATAGGGGAGGAGCAGTTTGCTCTGACTGTGGCTAGCAGAGCTCCCTCAGTTGGTCCTATAAATGTGGAACAATCCCATGAAGTCTGTGGGATAAGTGTGATACAAAACCAATTTAGGAGTATTGATGGATTTGAAAAAGAGGCAGTGAAACTGCTGCAGACTCATTTTCTCCATCTTGCTTATACTGAGGTCAGCTTTGGACTTCCCATGGGGAACAATTTAAGACATTTTCCATAATTTGGGAATGGAATAAGAGACTTCAATAAAGGTTTATAACCTCTCAATGGGATGTAGAAGTAAAGACAATTATAATAGAAGAAATAAGGCAGGATCGGAGGAATCTGAATGAGTGGTAGGGCTGTGAGTCCCAGCACATTAGCAAGCCTGTGTGGAGAAAATAAATACAAGAAAACTCATATAATCACTGCTTAGGAAGGAATTTGAGATCAAGGTAAGAGAGGGATATGAGGATCTGTAGGATGTATCAGTGGAGAATGTCAGTGAATATATTTCTTAGTGGATACATATCAGAGCTTGCATATTTTGTGGCCAATTGAAACACAATTAGTTGTGGGACAGGACCCTACAAATTGAATAACACTTTTAGGGAATTGTGGGTATCTGAAAAACTTAGCAGCTATACCAAATAAACAGGACGTGTGATTCTGTGTAGATCTGTGGGTGGCTTAAGAACAACTACAACAAAGTGCTAAAGAGAGAGAAACCTCCAAATGGTTTTTCATTGCTAAACTTCTTGGATCAATAGATAATTTGATCACAGAAGACGAACTCCAGGAAAAAAAGGAGTCACTATTCACTACAGTCACTACAGCACCTTTTCCAAGCACAGTTATTTGTAACACCAAACACTTCCATTTTGCAGCTAATAGTTTGTACTTGGCAGAGGTTTCTGCTTGAACACACAGTAAGTGTTGCTGTACCTTGGTACAGCTGGCAAAGTCTTGAGCTGATCCCAGTCAAATGCTATGAACTTTCCAAACATTGTAACCTTTCACAAAGGCAAACTATACACACAAGACTGGTCTTCTTTTTTGTTTAATTAAATCTAATAATTTTCAACCTCCAGGGTTATCAGGAGAGAACAGCTTGCATTTGCCTGATTTCTTGCCATGGTTTTATATTATTTGTGCCTTTCCTTGGGCCACATACACTTTTGGCATTTTGTTACTGCCCAGTGGCAGCATGAAGTCAACTGATAAGGAAAGAGCAGACTTCTGAAACCGCCCAGCTGGCTGAGCTGGATGATGGGGATTCCTCAGATGCTGCTTCTAGTAAGGCAAACGGTGTTGCAGTAATTTCTCTTGGTCTCTGCAAGAAATGCCATTAGCTCACAATGAACCATTCTGCTGTGTCAATTTTTCAGGTGCCAAAGGGAGTTAGGGAGCTACTAGGAAAATTAATTCTGATGGGTGAAGGTTTTAGTTCCTGTTGAGCATGGTTCAGGCTGAAGAATCTATGCATAAGTGTTTATAGTAATACCCTTGAGTTTTTACCACTTCAAGCGCAAAAAGAAGGTACGGGGAATTCAGTAAACATAAACAGAACAAGTTGTTTCTTTCAGTTATACAGAACTTCATGTTTAAACCCTTCCTGCCACTTAAGGAACAAAGAGCTACCTGATGTATGGTGCTGATAAGTGTACACCCTTTCCTATTTGTATTCAGAGTAACTAGGGAGGTTGACAGTTTGTCAATCTACTCAAATTTGAGAAGTTTTAGTCCCTCTAGAATTTTTGTCCAACATCATACTGGGGGTAAGGAGAACACATAGAGGAGAGTGAACCAGAGAGTGAACCAGTGTCTGAGAGGACCAGCTGTCCCTTTGTCAGTCTTTGCCCACCTTGTCTGGTGACCTTGACGAATCACTGAATTTCTCTATATCTCAGTTCCCAGATCTGCAGCAAGAAAGCAACAGTATGTTCCTCTTTGCAAAGTGCTTTGAGGCTTCCAGATGAAAAGTGCTGCGGAAGAGCTAGTTAAGGTTATTAGTAACAGCCAGGTGTTAAAAAGCACTATTTCATTTAGGTATCTACACAGCAGATGATAAATACATATTTTACAACGATACACATTATATGGCAGATTTCAAAATGCTGTCAAAGCCCTGTAAAGATTTGGCAGCAAATCTGAACTCATGTTGGTGTTTGGTTACAAACAGAACTTGAGTGCTTTGCTGGATATGTATAGGTACAAACATATATAATATGCATATACATGTGTGTGTATAAGAAGAGCATTTGTTAATTTGCAGTGATTTTCCATTTTGAATAAGAAACATGCAAAGGCTTGTGCTCTTGGGGAAGAATCTTGACCAGAGTATGCAGTGATCTGATGCCAAACCGGTGGTTTCTGACAGCTCAGTCTTAGAAGAGACAGGAAGAAGCTGGGATTTCACCTCCCTTTTCCCACACGGGGAGCACAGGCCTAGCTCCGGGACAAACAGCATCCATCACTGCTCACTCCCCAGCTCCTGAAGCTGGCCTGAGTCAGCTGCAGTTTGCCTATAAAAACCTATAGCAAATCCATCCCTATTTCTTGTATTTGCAGTAAATATTGAGCTGCAGCCTGAAATACTCTTAGACATCAAGCCACTGCAAAATCTGCCCAGACAAGGGAAGCTTCAGGTGACTTTGTGTGTGCTATTTATTGTAAAATGGATTAGCCAGTTCCATGAGAACTGAAACAAAAATCATTGAATATTCAAGCAGACCTTGAGAATTTTACTACCTGATGCAAAACTGCTGCTGCTGCTGCTGCGGATTTTTGCAAAAATGAAAATACAAAAATTTTAAACAGATTAAGATTTAGAGATGCTGCTAAATTATGCTGTTATCATCCCCAAGTAATTATATGGCATTTAATGAGATAGCAAAGCATATGAAGTAGAAATTAGTCCTGAAATTAATAACGTTTCTCAATGATCATTAGCTAAAGAGTACTTAGCGCTGGAATTGTAAAAGAAGTCCAAGGTAGTCAGATGCTAAGTTTAATGTGATTTTGGGACTTGGGTGTGGGTTCAACTGGCTGTTTCTCTTCTCAAAAATCCCAGCTGAGCTCTGTACACTCGCACATAGTAATGGTCCGTCTGTCTGATATCAGCAGATCCTCTTCTTCATGTGGTACATACTGTCTCAGACCTGCAACTAGTGCCTTTGTCTCACATTAGCAGAGAAACTAAGCTCTGTCCATTAGATAATTTATGTACTGCAGCTGCTTTGCCGCCAGAGTTACCCAGGACACGCCTGAGCTATTTTTTATCTCTTGCTGTGCCAACAGCTTCAGTCAGTGACTCAAAATCGTTGACCTGGCTGCAGGTATTATCCCCATACCACAACCTCCGCTTCACCTGCTTCAACCCAGACATCCCATTGGCATTTGAAGAGAAAACATCACAACCAGCACCGATGAACTGGGAAACTGCCCCTACATGGCATGGAAAGAGCTGCAGGAAGGGATCAGTATGGAAAAGGCTGTATGGCCTTTCCTCAGCACTGCTGTGATGCTTGTCATAAATGAGATAATGTGATACTATGCCAAAAGGCAACGTGATACAAGATAGGGTGTTTTGTGTGGTATTACAGAAAGGGCATGTTGTAAACATTATAGAGAGGAATTAGCTGATGCCCTCATATGAAGATTGCTAATCCGTGGGCTGTTCATTTATAAAGATTCCACTGGACTGTTTTCAGACTCTCTCCACTCCACCTCCTCTGTTTATAGCTTCCTTTTGTCCTTTTCTGCCTTTTCCCCTGGTACACACAGTACTATTAACTCGCATTAAAAACCTTTCCACTCCCTGTAGTAGATCTGATGGGATGGTGTCATGGCACTATGCCAGCTGCTCCTACTAGCCAGAAAATTTACCTCACGTTCCCTCAAATGACTTCAAAGAGCTCCTTTCACCTCTGCTGAATTCATATTTCCCTAAATAAACCCTCTGCCTCATAAGGTCTAGGATTATAAATCTTGACCTGGTTGTTACTCATGTTACTGGCATGATCATCTGAACAGTTAAAGAAGGTAGAATCTGGCTCATGCAAGATGAGATGCCTTGCTGGTTTGTGAATTAGCTATCCTGTATTGTTTTCCCATTTATCTCATCATAGCTTGAATGATGGAAGCTCCTACCTTAGCTGTCTTTTGACATATTACAGATCTCAGTTTTGTTGTTTATGTAGTAGATATTTCCAGTTTAGGTATTCCTGAACTAGGTCCCCAAGGACCTGATAATTGAGACACTTAAAGAAGCTTGAGTTTAGCACCATGTATGGAGCTCATGCCTGGGAGAGGTTTGATTCAAGAACGGCACTTTCTCTATGCCACTGACAATAAAAGGTATATAGAGTATATAATGCCAGACACTGGAGAGGAGAGAGAGTAGGTAAGAGAACTGGACACTGTGCATGATATGAAATAGAGAGTACAGATGTGGAAAAAAGAAGCCATGTCCTGTTTTATTTCTGCAGGGAGTTAATGATGAGCTCAACAGTTAAACACTGTTGAGCTACGCAAATAGTAATAGAGGTGTAATGCTCCTCCAGGAAAATATCTTTGTGTTTACAATGGGCCACCATATTTAGCTGTACCAAATAGATAAAAATAATCTAGGCAGACCTACAAGATAGAAAAAAAATTTTTCTTCTAAATATTGGAATTTTTTTTAATATTTATACAGAAGAAAAATGCTCTGTGTTTTAAATGATCACTTTTTTAGTTTTTGCAAAATTTCTTTTTTGTGTGTGTGTGTCCAGAAACAACAAGATACAGTGTTGTTATTTTCAGGGTTTTGTTTAAAATTTAATTATTATTTTTGCAGGATATGTCAGCAGGAACTAGTATCTTAGTAATTTCATAGGTTTTTTGAGCATCTGTAAAAATGATAGTTTGAACTGATGTTCAATACAACTAATAAGTCCCCAAGACTAGCAATTAGCTGTAGTACTCAAGTATGAAGATGAAGGTGTGCTCTTAGACCTTGTATTCGCAAACAAAGAAGGACTGGTTGGGGATGTGAAGATTGGGGGCAGCCTTGGCTGCAGTGAACATGACATGCTGGAGTTCAGGATCCTGCATGGAGGAAGCAGAGCAACAAGCAGGATTGCAACCCTGGACTTCAGGAGAGCTAACTCTGACCTCTTCAAAGACCTACTTG
>JAVJGI010000001.1:65693556-65722426 GCA_035590275.1 Ibycter americanus | reverse complement strand
TTCAGGTACATCAGCAGGGAAAAGATGACAAGGGAAAATGTGGGCCCGCTGCTGAATGAGGTGGGTGCCCTGGTGACAAAGGACACAGAGAAGGTGAAGTTACTGAATGCTGCCTTTGCTTTAGTCTTCACTGCCAAGGCCAGCCCTCAAAAATGCCAGACCCTGGAGGCAAGAGAGGAAGTCTGGGGAAAGGAAGACTTTCCCTTGGTTGAGGAGGATCATGTCAGGGATCACGTAAGCAGACTTGACACCCACAGATCCGTGGTCCCCGAGGGGATGCAACCCCCAGTGCTGAGGGAGCTGGCAGATGTTACTGCCAAGCCACCCTCCATCATCTTTGAAAAGTCATAGAGAACAGGAGAGGTGCCTGAGGACTGGAGGAAGCCAATGTCACTCCAGTCTTCAAAAAGGACAAGAAGGAGGGCCCAGGAAACTACAGACTGGTCAGTCTCACCTCCATCCCTGGAAAGGTGATGGAACAGCTCATCCTGGAGGTCATCTCTAAGTATGTGGAGGAAAAGAAGGTTATCAGGAGTAGTCAACACAGATTCACCAAGGGGAAATCGTGCCTGACCAGCCTAATAGTTTTTTATGATGGAACGACTGGCTGGGTAGATGAGAGGAGAGTGGTGGATGTTGTCTACCTTAACCTCAGCAAGGCTTTTGACAGTCTCCCATAAGATCCTCATACATAAGCTCAGAAAGTGTGGGTTAGACGATTGGACAGTGAGGTGGATTGAGAACTGGCTGAATGACAGAGCTCAGAGGGTTGTGATCAGTAGCACAGAGTCTAGCTGGAGGCCTGTAGCTAGTGGTGTTCCCCAGGGCTCAGGGCTGGGTCCTGTCCTGTTCAACTTGTTCATCAATGACCTGGATGCAGGGACAGATATATTGCATATATTCATTGAGAATCAATAGTAAATGAATGGTGCTTGCCTTTGACTGCCAGTGGTTAGGACCAATTGTAATTTGGTGTTAATTTAAGACTACTTTCACTTCCACCTGCTTGAACTCATGAGATTTTTAGCAGTTTCTCTGCCTCCCTTTCTGAAACTCACTTTTCATTTCCAATGAATTTAAAATCAGTGAGCCAAAGAAGGAGTGTAGAGGTTGCAGCATGGGAGGTGCAACAGAGAGAAACAGACTGAAGGTCACCCAAAACGTTAAAAAAAATACCGCAAAACACTACAGCAAATTGAACCTCATGATCTAAAACAGAATGCTGCTGATCTTCACTATGTTCCAGCAGTGTGACACAGTTATGACAAAGGCTAATAATACAGTCCTGCCTGCCAGGCAATACCTAATTTGATTTCAAACCTCACAGCTGACCCCGGACCGCCTGCCTCCAATGCATGATTAAGTCTTCGTGTCAGAAGTGTCTGACACACAGGTAAAATAGGTCCTTGTCCCCTGCCTGTAAAGCACTCTGACATGCTGATGCTGCTCACCTCCACAAACTGCCTCAAGAGCTGCTCTTGGTGCTCTCAGCTGCTTCTCTGAATTGCTCTGAGGGGAGGCTCTGCATTCCTCCTCCTACACCCAAAACCACCTCCACGGGGATTCAGGTATCCTGTGGCTGGTAGCTTTGGCTGTTAAACAGAGACTGGATTTTTTACTAAATCCTGAAGCTTTCCTTCTCCTTTCAGCATCTGAAATCATCCAGCGAGTAAGGAGGGAATACTTGGTGCAGTGACAAGTCACCACAACTTGGTGCTAAGTCCTGTCAGACTTTTCCTGGCAGCTCTGCAATATGCTCATGCCAAACAGATGATAAAAGCTGGCAGTTGCAGGTGTATTTTGTGGTGCAACTCATGGCTGAGAGGAAAAGCTGCAATGAAGAAAGCAGCTCATTCCAAACTCTTACACTGACCTGCCCAGACCATATTATCTACACCTCTGTCTCCTGATACCACCATTGTCTATATTTAGTGTATTAGGTTTTAATAGTGGAGGCTGTCCCTTACAGTGTTTGCGGAGTGCCTAACACAGTGGGCTTGCAGTTAGGAATAGACCCATAAAAGTGCTATTAGGACAAACTCTAACAAACCCTTGGCTGTGGTGTGTTCCACAGCAAAGTGGGCTCTTACACACTCCTTGATTAAATGTTTTCATACACAGACTTGCTCTCGGGATCATGCAGAGTCTAAATGGAACACAGAAATCATGGTGTCATTTGGAACAAAAGAGAATTTGACATTTCCCTGGTAAAGAATGTTTTTGGAGACAGTCCTGCTATGAAAGGCTGAAATTTCAAAATTTTTTCCCCTGTAATAGAGGAAAAGAAATTGTACTGGGGGTCCCAACTGAAGAAAACCGAATTGCAGAATATTTCTGCAGGAAAACCTTTCTGTTTCAAAGTTCTTCTGAAAAGTGATCAGAAGAGTAGCCCATTGGGGGTCAGACTGCCTGGAAATACTACTTTTGAGAAAAGTAGTCTAAATTCAGTGATGCTTCCTTAAGCCACAGCTATTTATCCATTACGATTCTATAGCAGTGCAAATAGCCACCTTGAAGCCAAATGGCCCATTAGTTATGAATCGTTATCGCTTAAGCAATACTATGTACTTGAGTTATGATTTGCCAGTTGCTGGTCATTGTAAACATGTAGGACTACACCATTTCCATTTTGTTCTGAGATTCATTCCAGTTGGGACAGAGGATCAAATCCAGACCCCACATCACCCTGACCACGTTTTACTTCCTCCAGCTGTTGTAGCTTAAGTGTGTGCCCTGACAAAAGGCAATACAGGCTGTACCAAACAAAAGCCAGAACATAAAATTGAGGCTGGCTCATGGCAGCACCGTAACTCCAACTTCTCTCCCTGCCTCCATACATACTCTCTGCACTCTGTGGCTAGCAGGGGTGACAATGAGGCGATGAAACTATTTCATTCTGTTTTACAGGACAACTTACTTGTCCAGTCTGCCCACCACAGGCTACTTCTGCTGATGCCTGCACAAGGAGGAGTCCCACTCGGTCACTGAATAAAGGCTGATAGCACCACACACCTTGCAGGCAGGCCCTGCTGCTCCACCCACTACCAAATTTCAAACAATGGTCCCTCCCTTCCAGATGACTCTGCCAGCAACCAGGATTCAAAGCTATGCTTGTTTCTGTCATGCTTGGTTGGCTTTGCGAAAAAATTATATATATAAAAAAAAGGTAGAAAGCAAGCTGCCTTCAGCATTTGGGCCTTGATTTTCAGTGTTATTTAGATTCCAAATAAGCATCTGATGGCACAGCCAAAAGCATAAAGAGGAGATAACTGTGATTTTGACCATGTTCCATGAGGCATTCCTGACTGGGTTAATGTTCTGCATAGAAACCTTTCTCTCATTCCTGGATGGATTTTACTCCTTTGCTAAAGAGAGCAGAAAAAAACCCAGGTGTCATTTAAGTCCTCAAAATGAAGCCAAAATGACATTTGAAGGATGAATAGGTATTGTGGATAGGGGTATTCTTTTTCTCATGCCTTTATTGGTACGATTTCCTACTCTGATACAGCTATTTTCTTTTTCATTTCTAGTTTTTCCTAACAGAATACACTGGGCCTCTTCTAATATATCTGCTCTTTTACATTCGCCTCTCAACTATTTATGATCAAGTGGAAAGTAGGAAGAATTTCCGCCACCCAGTGGTTCAGTAAGTGACACTTGTGTGAACTATTTTCCTGGGGGACAGGGAGCCAAAGGGGTGGAGACTGCATTTCCAGGGCTGAGGATTTTACAAGGGGTGTGAGACTGCATGTCTGGTCTCAGTCGGTGGGAGTTTCAGATTGTTCTTATCAATAACGTTGATATTTTATCAGCACTCATGAATCTGACCAAAAATGGGATCCCAGTTGCAATGGTCACTGTACCTGGTCACAATGGGAGCTGTAGTATTTTCCCCAAATACTTTGCAGTCTAGACATACAGCCTGAACAGAAGGTGAAATAATAAACACAGTGGTAGTAAACCAAAGTCATGCTTGACAGAGAAGAGAGGGCAAGACTTCAGGTGTCTCAATCCCAGTCTCTTTACAATGCATTCTCACTCCTAAGATGCATAGCATCAGCCCCCAGCACAGAAGATAACAACGCCCACACCAGCTCCCACCTAGGCACCACAAGCAGGAATCTTGAGAGGTCTGCATGTCATGAGTCAGGTCAAGAAAAACTGAGAAACTCAAAAGAAACACCACAGGAACTCAGAAGTGGTAATCCGATTTTTGAAACTAACCTCTTCAAACTGTAATTGTTCCCTAGGGCCATACACAACATATTTGGGTTCTGACAGACTTTTAAGGAATAACACACTTAAGTGACAAACAAAACCAAGAGCTGAGCCACCGTTACTGAACAGTGAAGAGCACAGGTTGTATCTAGCTGTACCAAAACAAATCAGAGCAGCTCATATATAAGCATAAACCAGACAGTTTTGCTTGTTTCCATCACTGAAACTGTAATGCTAACAAGGAAAATTAAACACCTCCGATATAATACAGTAGGAGCTGGCCACAAGGAAATGCAACGTGCTTAGTCTGCTAGAACTCACGAGCCTGCCAAAAACCAATGAAGACAGGACAGCCAACCAAGATAGCTTTTTATGACCTTTGACAGTCCCTGCCATTCCCAAGCCTTTTGAAGGACTCTGGAAGAAACAAAACAGACCTGATCAATGGAAGAACTATTACAGGCAGGAAAGCGGCAAGCAGCTATACAAGATAACTACGAGAGGCTCAAGGCACTGCCACCACCTACTGTACCCTTCCAGAGGATGGTGGTTAATGCACCAGGCAGGCTGGGAACTTTCACACTCAAGGAAGTTCTCTTCAGTGTGATTGTCCCCATTCTGGGAGATTAGTGTCTGGCAGAGGGGTGGAATGTGATCAAGGAGAGCCTGTCAGCTGTGTAAGTTGGAGCAGTGGAAATGGGAGAGCACACAGGGAACTAGGACCCTCAAGGAACTGTTCAGCTTTCCCACAGCATTTTTCCACACACTGATTGCAGAATCAAGGCAGCTGGTATACAGCGGAGAAACACAGTGAATAATAATACCATTTACAGATGGAGGAGCAGAGACTTGGAGAGACATTAAGGGAGCCAGTGGAGCTGGGAATGAGAGTGCAGAGTAGTTGAATTCAAATCTAGAGCTGCAAGACCCTTGCCTGCCTTCTCTTGCTCATACACTTAAAAGGAGAGAGTTTCTAGTAACACAGGAGAGACAGCAGTACCTTTACCTTCTTTCAAGTGGTCAAGAGGTGCGCAGAATGCTTCCAGTGACTGCTCCTTAATGGGTTCATCTGAGGTCCCCATCCTAAGTCAAATTAATTTTAAAATTCCCAGCAAAGCTGGAAGTTTGCTCCAGACTTTGGATAAGTCATTAATTGTTTGAAATTCTCTTAGCTCAATTCTCTCTGGTTTAATTACTTTGAAATTGTTTAATCTTTGACTCTGGCTACCATACAAGATGCATAATAAAAGCATTTGAGATTTCACATGCTGAAAACCACTTTTCATTTATGTCTCATAATTGGTTTGCAGTGAGATGGGCTCTGGTAGTACGGTACATGTAACTAAGATAAAATGCCACCAGGAATCACTCCTGACATTTGTTTCTGAAACTCAGTCTCTATGAGCTGCAACTCATTCTTGGAAGCAAATCAGCAATGCCTGTTATTGTTTCATAATCTTCCTCAAAAGGGAATCAGTATAATAATTTCTACAACAATTACCTCATTTCTTTGTAACGGGCAACAAAAAAGCCATCAGAATGGATTAACTTTGCAACAAAATCTCATTTTGTGTCCACAAGGAAATGAAATACAAACTACCTCCATGCAGCTACTTGAGTTGGCAAAGGACAAGGAAACCATTCAGAAGATATTTAGAATGTTTTTAAATGTCAGGCACATCCTACAGGAGCACTAAGGTAGCCTTAAAACACAGGAGACATCTTTTGGAAAAGCACAGCAGACGCCTGCTTGCGTACACAGCTGTCCTGTTTTAATGTCTTGTCAGGGCTATGTATCACATTCAAAGCTCGAGGAGCTCTTTTCAATTCAAGGCTAGTAAAAATAAGTTGCTTCCCTGCAAAATGAAAGCAACTTTGTATAACACTGAAAATGATTCCACTAATCTTTGGTTCCAGATGCTTCAATTAAGACAATATCTTAAATCTCATGATTTCAGTGTGACTGCAGTTTTGGAATATTAGTCCTTATTCCTTTTGTGATATTAAATTGTGAAATAATAAAAAGCAGTCTTTCACTTACCTTAATTTCCATTTTTTTTTTCTTCCAGCTTGGCCTGCTTCTGCCATTGTTTACACTACATCAGACATCTTCTGGAGACATTATTTGTTCACAAGTTTTCAGGAGGGCACACTCCTCTGAAAAATATGATAAAGGTGACAATGTGTTTATGATTTTGTGTAAGAGAGAATATCCTCATATTAAAGCAGTCTTTGGAAGAAGATAGGAAAATAAAAAATAATTTAGTTTCTAGCTCCAGAAATCATGATTAATCAAAATACAAATATAAGAAGAATTTCAGGGCCGTGTCCCCAAGGACACGAACTGAAATCAATGTCCATTTTAGCTCCTGCATGTCAATGTGCACTTTGACTCATCCACCCAAGGGGCTAATTCTCATGTCCAGGATATTTTTCAGACTGAATGCTATTTTATTATGAGATACGCTGCTGTGACATCTAGCAATGCTGACAGAAATCACACTCCACATCCTCAATGCAATATAAATACAGAGCAAGCAACAGGCTTTGCATTAGGAAACAAAAATGAAATTACAAGTAGAAAAAAACGTATTCTTCTATAGATTAAAGTCTCAGGAAGGAAGATACTGAGCTAGCCTAAAGTCTTCTGTCCTCCAAAGCCTCCTGAATTTCAACTGTGTGTCATTACTCATAGGCTTTCCTTTCTTTCATTTCACCTACTCAGTCTTGGTCATTTTGTATCACCTTCCCTCCCATCCCATTCAGTGACTCGCCCTTTAAAACTTTTGCAATACATTTAAGATTTTAGTGAAGGAGATAAATATATGACCATAACAGGTGGCTCAACTCAGTTCCAGTCAGAAAGGAGTTAATAAGATACACAGCTAGAGAAGTTTTACAATATACAACATGTGAGAGAAATAAAATTAAAAAAAAAAAAAAAAGAGGAATATAAGTTAAATGGCTTTGGAACCAGAGTGCCATTTCCAAAGTGATTCATGCATGTGGGAGTTAAAGACCCACAGTTACTGCTAGTTCCTTGTGTACCACAGGAGCACTGCATAAAAAGATTAAAAAGAGAATGCCTGACTTGGCAGCCCTGCTTATGGGGTGGAGCTGTAGCCAGTACCAGAGCACTGCTCTTCCCAACAAGGTACTGAGAATGGGACCCTTAACTCAGACACACAGAAAAGCTTTATGCAGTCTCCAGGGTGGTTGTGGTTGTTTGGCTGGTGGGTTTGGTTTTTCCTTGTACAAAGCGTGGGAGCAGTGACCCCTATGCAGGGCAAGAACATGATCACATTGTCTCTGCTTGGGCTTTCCCAAGCCCACAGCTTCCTTCATCAAGCAAAGGCAGCTGGGGTGCTGCTTTTTAACAAGATCAAGTGAGGCTGAATCCAATGGAGTAGGTGCAATGTGTAACTCAATTATCTTTATAGGAACTGTGTGCCTTTTTTTTGGTAGGGTTAAACCAGGCCTATTCAGTTTTACTCTTTATTGTCCCAGCTGGTTTAGTGTTCTGTTTGGCTAGTTCAATCTTGCTTGGAAATGCTGAGTTTAAGGTATAGTAACAGCTCAGCTGTGTTAACCAGCCCTAGACTTTTAATAGTACAACTCAGAGAAATGTGCCCTTCAGCAGTAGAATCGAATGAGAAAGCAAACATCAATTCCTACAACAGGTGTAAAACACATCCAACAGAATCAAAAATCTCTACAATCTGTGACCTTTTGAGGTTCTTTTTTAGTGGCTTCGTAGCATCTTAAAAAGATCTATATTCTGTGACTTAAGAAGCTGCTGCAAAGTCTTGCAATAGTCATCTGTGTTTTGCACTTACTAGAATTTATATTTATAAAGTTATGGTTTGTACTTGCTTATTACCCTTTCTAACAAAAAAAAGTCTCTTTTGTCCATTCCAGGGCTGTGCCTTTTACTGGGGATTTACTTCCTGGATTGCATACTACATCAACCATCCACAATATACACCACCATGTATGTATAAGTAGAACACAAAACTGCTTGGTTTTAAAAAGTTTTTGATATGCAACCTTAAGTCCTCCAAAAGCAATAGATGTCCCCCACATGAGACCATATGACTTACCTAGCCAGAGATTAGCTTTTACGCCCTGCCAGAAGGAAGACTGTCATGTGGGAGGCTCTCCTGCTGTGCCACTGAGTGTATGTTCCCGTTCAGAAATGGTCAATCGCTGTCTAGTTTTATGAATTGGAAATATTGGCCAAGTGGAGAAAACACAAAGATTGATATATTTTGCTCATCTTCACCATATTTGTACTAAGAATGCAGGAGAGATCTAGTGCCAGCTGCATTTTCTTGGAGGAGATATTTGTTTGCTAAAGATATATCCTTTTCGTGAAAATTAAGATTTTTGTGTGTGTGAGAAACCAGTAAAAGTCAATCAGATACTGATTGTGATAATGAAAAATAATCCTGGTTTTTACTTCTAGATGTCATTTATCATTTTGTTCTCTCTCATTATATTTTATTGTTGCTCTGCTGTTTCTTCATTATTTTTTTCTTCTTGTTTACTCTTTGAACTTTTGTTTCTCTTGAGCATAATTGGCATAAGTTTTTTCCTGCTACTTTACTTCCCTTGCTACACCTTAGTTTTCCTTTTCCTCTGCATGTTATACTTATTTATGCGCTTTGGGAACAAATGGTTTGCTTTGCCATTTTTATTTACACTCAGTTAAATTAATAATTTTTTTAAATCAGAAATTTCTCCTACATGGCACTTGTTTTGCTTTCAAACTAACACAGAAGTTCTGTTTCAAAATGATAGGATTCTTTGAAAGACAGCTGAATTTAGCGTGGCTATAACAGTAATGCTGCAAACAATGTTGAAACCTTCCTAGACAGTTTTTAGCAGTCTGAGCCATCGAATCAATAGGTGCAGCTTCTTTATAAAGGAAACCATTTGTTCAGGACACAGCATTCCAACACAGAAAACATTCAGAATTACTTCTAATTGCTTGCCACCACCTTAAAATGACAATTATAGGTCCATTGGTCTGATGCTGGAGATCACCAGCCCTCTGGCATAGTTATCTGGATCAGTAAAATGTTGATGGTTTATTTGGGATGCAGCAGCAGGTGACCTCCACAGCCATACCCAGAGATGGCTAGTTTGGGGACAGGTACGAAAAGGCAAGCAGGTAGCTGCAGAATGCTATGCAGGCATGGTAAATTAAACTAGGTTGACAAAAGGCCCACGGAGAACATCTGTTTAACAGCTACATACTCGCAAGCTGACATGCACTGGTTGTTCTGAGGAGGAGTTTTAGCAATGCCCTTGGCACCAGAGAGGAGTCATGTGCCAGCCAGAGAAAAAAGGTTCTCAAAAGCAAAGGCTCGATGAGACTTGGTCGGGGAAGTGAGGTACATACGCATGGTCTGTGTCCCTCAGCCACGACCAAGGTTTACTTGAGAACTGTAAACCTTTAGAGATGAACATGATACAGCACTACAGTGGCCTGCGGACAACATCAAAAAGGAGAGGGCAGGTAAAGAGCACGTAACAATTAAAGAGGCTAAATATATTTCTTGCATGGTGAGACTGTGAAGCAGATAGTGGCTATATAGTAAAACCTCACTACTGTGTCACTACTAAAAACAAAAAAAGTAACGGATAGGTTATGTCTTGGGTTCTCTGCTTAGACAGATAAAAGGGCCTATGGATAAGGCTGTGATACCCAGCCTGGTTCTGCCACTGACCTTCACTTCATCCCTCCCCTTGTCTTTCCAAGGAATTTAACACCACCAGCTACTTTGAGAAAGCACTTGTATATATGAAGCTGAGAAATGCCAGAAAATGTTAGGTGAAAACTGCCTTGAGATCAGTGGTGAAGAGACTGGCATTTCTAGAGTGCTGTTATTATTTGCATTCTCTTCATATTGCGTGTGATAATATCCATTCTTCCTGCAGACTCTGTCTGGAAAGAAGTATTTCTGCTGGTCAGCACTAGATTAATTTCACCCATAGCAAACCATGTGCTTACTGTAAAATGCAATTTATAATTTCCTTCTATTTTCTAGCATTTGGCCACAGACAAATTTCTTTTGCTGCCCTTGCTTTTCTGGTACGTACAAAAATAAACTTTTATTAATGATAGTGAAACAGGAGTAACTCACGCTTTAGCAAAATGCAATAACACCGCATGCATTTGTGTGTATATATACATCCACACTCACAGCCCTGTATCCTTTGACTGGATTTAGTGATAATCTATTAAGATTTCCAGGCCAGGAAGTCTCCTAATACTATTTACCTATACAGAGCTTAGTGTGAAATACTGCATCTGACAGCCATGAGAACACCATCAGCAATATTACTACTCATAATTTTGTGTAAAACCACTAATATTTAGACAGGCTGAAAAATGCCATTTTTAAAACACTGAAGAATTACATCCTAAGCAGACTTTGCAATAGTGCTGTGTACCCTGACTAATTTAACCTCAACAGCTATTAAAAACAACAGAAACAATTGCTGCCAAAACGGGTTAAGTCAAGGGAAAGCGCAGGTGACAAGGAATGGTTGAGACTACTGAACCTCATGTTTGAATGAGGATAATCATATAGTAAGACAGAGGCTCAGTAAGAAATTCTCATATGAAAATGTATATTCTCTTCCATCCTCTGTGGGGATTGCACTTGGAAATGCTGAGTGTTGACTTACCCAAGCAAACCTGGGTCAGTAGCCAAAACAGTCAGCCTCTTTGAAAATCAGATACAGATCAGTTTCTAGAAACATAACAGGAAGGTGGGACAGTAACATGTCTAGGTTCCTTCAGGCAAACACTCTTCAAAAAATAATTCAAAGAACTCCTTAGCAATATTTAAATGCTTTTGTAAATTGAGACCCTTAAAGATCACAGTTTTGGCAGTGTTTGTTTCTGGGGCTGACCATGCAGTTCTCAGCTTTTCCTGCCCTAACAAGGTAAAGCAAAGACAAGCAAAATACTCTACAGTTGAAAGCAATAATCCTGTACTAGGGCACAGGAGGTTTTGGCAGCAGTAGGCAGTGGTGTACCCAGAGCCTTACTGTCTGCCCTTCCTAAGCTCAGGGGTTGCTTGAAACCATTCAAACCACTTGCCTGAATACACAGTGTTACCAGTAAAACTTGTCCCCGTCAAAATCCCTGCATAGAATAAGCCTCCTTTTCTAATGAAGCATCCTTCCGCCCCTCAGTGTAACACACCCTGCTATAGCTTTTAGGGAAAATACTGCCATCAAGCAGAGAGATGAGTCCTGTTGGGGGAATTTGCTATAACTATGGCCATCCCCTTCAGATCTGTACCAGCATCTGCTCTGTGGTCTGAATTCTTGCAGCTTTTTTGAGAACTTCCTACCCATGGAGACTCAAAACCTTTCCCTTTCAGACCTTGTTCTGGCAGGTTCCCAGACAACTAATTTAAAACAGCAGTCTACAAAATAAAATAATTTGAAGCTGTTTTCACAGTTTTCTAAAACATATGAATAAAATATTTGGAAGATTTCTTTTTCCCCCTCTCTTTTAGGGCTAGTCTTTGTTACATATCCTGATTTAAGTATATACATCTGGAGCTGCTGTAAAAAATAGTACTGAGTAATTTGAAGAGTGTCAACAAGCCCATCTGAAAGATTCTCATATTTAGAGAAATTACTCATAGCTTTGCAGGGATGTTGTTCTCGTAAGATACACATGGAATATAAAGAGGGGGAACAGTATGTAGGCTTCAATATTTTATCATCATAAATATGATAAGCCTTTTTGCTGCTGTTCCCCACTGCCCCGTATTTTATATTTGAGACACTAAGGACTAGCTTCCATTTAGCAGTACATGTTGATATAGAACGTTAGCAGCCACATTTCTAAAGAGGAACATAAGAACTAATTACAGCAGAATGTAGCTGCAGAGTCAAAGGTAAGCCAATAAAAATCCCTGCAGAAACGCCCTTTGCTTGTTTTACTTAAATGGATTATAGAATTAGTAGGTGTTAACTATAGTGTGTGACTCTCTCTTGCTGCACAAGAGTATGAGCATTGTACGTTTCAGTATGTATAGTGTTTCACAAAAACACTTCTAGCTTTGAAACTTTTTTCTTTAAAATAATAGTAATCAGAAAAAATCATGTTCCTAGCCCGTAATTGGAAGTACGTAAATTAAAATTACTTCTATTGCTATGGCTAGAATTACAGCTTTTGATATGGCATTTTATAATAGAATTTCCTTTTCTGGCTATTTAGTGTTTTACATCTGGTGTTTGTGATAGATGAGAGCCAGTTAATTGTAATTAAAAAACATAAAAGGACTGCAGGATTTGACCCAAGACTACATATCCATGCAGAGTAACAGCTTTGCTAATAGACCTGATTTACACTTTCCTAACAAAACCCACAGAAATCTCTGCCAAAAAGGGGAAAATTCTTCAGCATTGCTATCTGCAATGTTCTTTCAGAAAATGGCACATTTCAATATAAAATGAAGTTACATATTCCTTTCAATTGGTTTAATTGAAGTTTGTTATGGATGACTTTCAGAATTAGCTTAAAAAATTACAATCATGTTTCTTTTTTTCTGTATCAATTTTGTGACTTTATACTTTTAAGGTCTCTAGGTTTTAGCACTCTTACTTTTTATTTTAATTTCTTGAGGTTTTCCAGCCTTGCAAAATTTAGAATGACAAATGATCTAAGAAAACACAACTTTCTGACGCTGCGTTTTTTCAGTTTGAGAGGAGAAATCAGTCTTCAAACCCGGAAATAAATAAAAACGTTCAGTTCAGTCTGAGACTGAAATGTATATAGCATTTTGATTTTCTTCATAAAGCAGGGGAAACATGAAAAGCATAAAATTAGATTGTTGTACTGACAGACTTTCTTTTTCAGGAATTGAAACAGGTTTTCCTACCAGTTCCCACTTTAAATATGGGTACTAACTGGTTTTGATTCTACAGTAGTTGTAATTGATGAAGTACTGAAAGACACAAGCAAATGTGAAATCACCTTGTACTACATGCTGTATAACCCACTGGGAGACATGGTACGTCTTCCACTGATTTAAACCATCTAAATATTAAAGACCAAGTTTGAGAGGTTGGTTAGGGCTGGACATAGCATAACCAGAGAGTAGCAGAACGAGGAATAATACCGATTCTCTTCATTTATCGGTTCCTGACTACTACCCATCTGACCAGTCTGCCCCTCAGAGAAGCACTGCCTTTTTATTCACCCTGTATTTCCTTCCTCTGTGACATACCTAGAGAACTGGTTACTGTGCTTTGTAACCAGCGTAACAGGTGCTGTGCTGAACACCTTTGAATGTGTGTGTAGGAAGAGGGTAGGCACATGAACTCAGGACATCTTTACAAAACCAGTGGTCAACTTCTCACTTGCTGCTTTGCAGTCTGGGTTAAATCCAAATCCTGACAATGATGTTGAGTTCAGAAAAGTATCTTGCTAAATTCCTTAAACCCCAGGGAGCCTGTTGGATCTCCCCTGACCAAAGCATGTTGCACATGCTGGGCATGGGAACTACACTGAAGGCTTGCCTGCATTGAGCTTTATGGAGTTGAAACATGGGCTTTAACCCCAGGCTGCGCCCACGGTGCTCACTAGACACTTGCGTGTTTGACAAAGATCACAGAATGTATTTCCCATGGACGAGTCATTTCAGAGTACATATTTTCTGGATACAGAGACTAAGTTATAATGGGGGATTCTGGTTATGCACTGAAACACAGTTACCACAGCATTTTAGGTATATGACTGAAAATACGGTTTTAATGTCTTGCAGATGTGCGAAGCTGGAAACCACTTTATCAACGTAGCTTTAGCTCACCAAAATCATTCAGGTCTGTCTTTGTTTCCTGTCTATTTAAGACTGAAGTGTGTTTAACCTATCAATCTTCTGCTAGTATACAATAATTTATATATCTACATCCACAGAATAAAGAAAGATGAAGTAGGTACCATGCCATTGGTATCACATCTTCAAAATAAATGTGGTGACAAGGATACATTAGCAAAATGTTGTTGTTCCAAAGCTTATAGCAAATTTACCTTAATTAGACACAACTGCAATTTAAATATGGATTTAAACATGGAAGTTCTCTAAAGCATCCTGTTGACTGACAACAGAGGATTCCATTTTAAATAAGTTTCAAAAGCTTTTAAACTAGATTGCAGAGTTTTTAGATACGTGCATCTCATGCAAAGATACACACACACACAAATACACAGACTCATCAATACACAGGCAACAATGTACTGGTATGCGCCTAAAAGGATGCTCCAGGCACGGGTTTTCAGGATCTTTCATACCATGAGAATAAAAGTTATACTATATACACTAGAAAGTAAAATATATTTTCAGATAATAATAGTGTAATTTCCCACTATAACACAGTATTCAAGAAAATACTTCACCACAGTGTGATTAGCTGCACACACTGAAGTCAGTTTCTATTCTGGAAAGCTTTTGATGTGCTCTGATTAGGCAGGTGCTTATGTTGTTTGTTGCAAGGGGCCTAATTCAGTTACAGGCAGCAAGAGCCAAATAATTCATCGACGTGCTCAGTGCCTACAAGTATGAAAGACAGCATTGTTACCAGAACTTAAAAATAAAGTGTTGCATATGTGGCATTTTGTGTGAGCATTACCAGTGGCTGTAGAGTCATCCTGTTAGCTCTGGGGTTGTTTTCCTGTTCTACTCTGGGATGAAGGACGAGGGTGTGAGAAGGGACAGGTTCATGTCCCTGAGTCAGGCTGCGTAACGCACAGATGCATCATTTATATCCCAGAAGAGTGCCCTTAGCCCTCACCTGCTGGCTAGTCTGCATTAAACTGCTTGTCTCTCTCTTCCTCTGAACAAAGGTTTCATCCTTTGGACATGCCAAACCTTCCTGTAGAAGCTGATACAGGGCTCACTAAGCAGCATTCTCACTAGGATAAATACAGCTTTTTCTGTCTCAACAGATTTCACTGAAACTTTTCTAACAAGTTGTACTGCGGGAGCATTGGCCAAGGGGAGGGCTATTACACAGACAAGTTGTGATAACGCTCAGTTCCCCTTTCTGTATCGAAACTGGTTTTATCAGATTGGTTTTTCTTTTCTTTTTTTTCTCTTTTCTTTCCTTTTTCCTTTCATAAAGGTAGTAAAGCCTGTTTTCCAAGTCCAACCTACAACCCCTTCACGTGGCTCTTCGTGCTGGTATCCTGTCCCAACTATACATATGAGGTACATGACTTTCTTCTGCTTATATGCAAAGGGTAGGTGGTTACTGTGTTTCAGCCATTGACTGCAAAAAATCTGCACCTCTGTGCAGTTCCCTCTGCACGTCTATCATGTTCTGTATGTCAGAGTCTCCTTGCTCCCACAAATGTTTCTCCACCAGACCCTTCTCTTCCCTCACATCAATATCATGACTGTTGTGTGTATTCCCCTCCACTATGGGCTCCCCAGTGATCCAAGAATTTATTACCCATCTCTTCACCCCATCCAGCACACTGGGGGGTTCCTTTCTAGCTATTTTTCCTCTCCCTCTTCCAGTACAAGTTTCATGCTCTTCTTCCAGGGGAAGCTTTTGAAAACTTGCTCTTTTGCTTTACAGAGAGTATACAATTAACAGTGCATTTTTCTTTGCAACAGGTTGGTTCTTGGATTAGTTTCACAGTGATGACACAAACCCTGCCAGGTAAGTTTGAAACAGAACAAAGACAGCCTGTAAATTGTTGTATGTGGAAGTGCATTCCGGAAATCTAAAATTTGCCAAAAAATTTGTAGCATACGAAATACTGCCATCAAATCCCCCTTGTGATGTGACTGTATAAACTTTCAAAGTGCTACCCTCAGAAAGCTGCAGAGAGTGTGAACACTACTGTAACACCTTCTTTTGATCAAAACCAGCTCTCTGCTTTTTGTGAAATGTTGTTTCTTCTGTTTCCACAGTGAAAGCAGACTTTGAAATTTAGAAAAAGAAAAAAGTCAGTATTCTTCATTACAGTCAATCAATTTTTGATATGGGAAAATTTTTTCATATTGTAAACCTAGAATAATACTTCTAATAGGGAGAGGAAAACAGAAGCACTTAGTATTTCAAAAGAGGAAAGACACACGTTCCTGGCAGCATTTCTCCATTTGCTCATATCAGGCAGCCATCTTGTAACAGCAGCCTGCTAGTAGTATTTGCAACTCTTGCTCAGTACTTTCCTGCATCTTTAGAGACTTAAAAGGACAAATATAGTCCCTGGGACTGAGATTCTCCAGAACATTCATTTTTTAACTATTTTTGCTTTTCAAAACAGAAACTTATAAAAGCTACTTGCAAAAACTAGCCTCATATGGTTTAGAAATGAAAAAGAAAGGAATTTCAAAAGTGGAATAAAGTGCATCATGCAAAAATTAAACTTTTAATTTTGTTTGAAAAGATAAAACATTTTTGTGCCTTAGGTTCTGGTATGGAAATGACCTGAAAGTTTGGGGACACTGTAGGACTGTGTTTACAAAGGCAGGGAGTAGCAGCATACACACAGCACACTCATCCGTGCTGTCACTGTCCCAAACACAACTTGACCAGATGCCAAATGAATGTTTCTGATGCAGCAGCTTGTTTTAAGGAAGAAAAGATAATGAATTTGCAATAAGCACCTGTAAAAGCATTCCCCATTTGGTGCCACTCAGCCTGAAGGGAGAGGTACCCAAGAGACCATTTACTGGCTCCTGACAACGCCAGCAGGGACCTGGGCATCTATAGTTGTTAGGCTTTGTGAGACGTCACTGCCAGGCAGCTAAACCTATTTGTGCACCTACTGCCTGCTTCCCCCAGGGCTGAGCTCTCCCTCCATGCAGCAGGAAGTTACAGCACTGATCCCCGTTACAGCTGGGAGCCAGAGGTAAAAACCAAGAAGTGCTGCAGGACAAAAGCAAACCAGAAAAATAGTTGAGGCCATGAGTAATTCTGTGTTGAGAACTGGGCACCATGCCCAAAGAGGCCTTGGGATTTATGGTGAAGTCATAGGTGATACAGGGTATGTCTAATAGATGTGCACATCATCTGTGTGAATTCTGATGTGAAGGCTAAGCCTCAGGCTATGGTATTTCAGCAACTGTAAGGCTGCAAGAGCAAGGGCAGAGTTAACTTGTATTTGCCCACAGAAGAGACTGCAGACTTTTCCATAAACCCTCTTGTATGCACAGAAACAGACACTGAACGAACAGACATGATCCTTTTTTTCCCCCTCTTTTTCATTGTAGTTGGCATTTTTGCTTTCCTGATGGTCATCCAGATGTCTCTCTGGGCCCAGAAAAAACACAAGCTGTACCTGAAGAGATTTTATCCAGAGGTGCGGAGAAAAGCAGCTATGATTCCTATCATCTTCTAAGCTCTTCACAAGAATTGGAGCCTAACTGTACAGTTCGAGAGCTAACTCAGAGTAAATGAGCCATTTCATTCAGTAACCAAAGTGGATCAGAGGAAGAACTACTGGATATCTTTTTCAGAAAATTAACAGTTCAAGACGAACAGCTTTTAATTAAGTGATAAAATGTAGCTCTTGAATTCTTGGTTCCTGCTAAAAGATATGATTTAATTAGATTTTCTGTAATAGAGCTAATTGGGAAGGGACAAGAAAATTGCTTATATTGAATGTTAGGCTAGATATTTAACTGGTGTAAATGGGCACAGATGCTGTTAAAATTAATGAATACAGCTCATCTGCATGCATTCAGGTCTGGTGATTTTAAGGTTCAGTGTTAGATGTGGATGAGAGCCTTGGATTTTTGCATCAGATGTTTCACAGCCTTATTTTTATTAAAAGGCACAGAAACAGCACTTTCTGCTTCAGCTCCCCTAAAGCATCACATCAAAGAACGACCACTATGCTGTTGACACAGTCTAGTCTAGCTTTACAAGGTTTTTCTTTCTTTCTTTTTCTGTAATTGAATCTCATAGCAAATTGTTCAGTACAAGTTGGCTTAAATTGGTCACTGCAGAGAGGTCTGGCTTTCTTTTATTTTCAGGTAGGCAGATCAGCCCCACGATCACAGGACAGGACTGTTTATGAGGTGCTTCCCATGTTGCTACTAATTTGCAGCCTGTCCTTGGGAACATCATTTAAGTCCATTCCCCTTTCTCACATTGAAAAGTTCTGGAAATAGCAGAAGACTTCCTGGACTAACGAGCACATTAAGATCCCCTTGTTCAGTGCCCAACTGCATCCAGACACCATTCACCTTATTTGTATCAAGCACTGTGAAATCCTTGAGCACAAGGTGAATCAGAGTACAGCTCATTATAGAAAAGGAAAGAGATCCTGCCAAATACATTTCAGTCTGTACCTGAACTGCTTCAGATGGACACTGCTGAGAGGTTTCAGCTCTGCTTCAGTTTGGTCAGTCTCTATCTGCTACTTTGCTTTCCAGGACATTATCTTTTAAGGAATTCTCTGGGCTTGTTATTCAAGTCTTGAAAACTCTTTTAGCTCCCTTTGCAAATCAGAAATCAGTGGCATCTACGTCATGCGGAAGTGCAATTTTAGTTACACAGAGCAAAAGAACGAGAACTGCTTCAGCCAGCAAGCATTAAGATATGGAGAGTTAGGGCATTAAGTCCAGTTTTTGTTCTATTTATGTTGCAAATTTATCAATGTCTTTTGACTCCCTTAGGCTACTGAAAAAGCTTGCCTAAAGAACTTCATAATCATTAGAGAAACATCGGAGTGCACAAGCAAGGCAGGCAATTTGTCTCCTAAAGGCACTGTTATCTTTGCACCAGCTCAAGCTGGTTCTAACAAAGTTAATTTGCCCGGTAAATTGGGTTCATATCCCTCTTCTAATGCCTAACTCGCAACACTTACCCCTATTAGCCATGGTAACTCAGTTTCGTCTTGGTAATGTAAATAAATCACTTTCCATATTTTTGAACTTGTAACCTGTGAACACCTAGAACTTTTTATTCCTCTCAATGGAAAAACCAAGTCACAGTGAACATTCAGTTCTCTAACCCAGACTGCTAATAAAGATCTATTTTTGAAAAATTTTCTGTACTCTTTAGTCACTTATACCTAACAACAATATTTCTGAAACTCATTTTTTCCCAGCCAGTGTTAGATGCATGAGTGAAGACTGTTGTCTATTTTTGTAATCCAGCTACTGAGATCGTTTTCATTTAATGTTTACTGAATGTCTCATTTTTTTTTTTTAGCAATCTTCAAGTCTAAAATAGTTCATGTGGGAGGGTAACTTGCCAAAATTACTTACTTATCTGTTCTTCTTTTGATTACAATAGCTGCAGCTTTAAGTCTGTTCAAGGCATGTTTTGAGTGATTCGAATTGCTAGGAGCGTGGTTCCTATTCAATAGTTAGCTTAGGCAAAGGAATTGTTTACCTCCCTGCTTATTAGTTGGTCATTTGATGCATGGGGTGTGGGGGAGAAGGGTTTTGGCTCCTGTAGTAAGCTACAGTTTTAAAATGGAGTTAAGAGCACACACTAGGTAAGAACAGATGAAGAAACATTACAGAAGGCTGTCTCAGATAAACATGGCAGATATTTTGAGTTTCACCGATGGCGAGTTGACCAGCTAAAATTGCTGTGAACAGTGTTAAATGGCTTCACAAATAGCAATAAATCAACTTCCTGCACCTTCACAGATCTTTCTGTGTTCCTCTGCCCTCTCTGATTTTCAGGGCAAGTTCCATGTGATTAGAACAGGTAAGTTAACTTCATAGAATCACAGAATGGTTTGGGTTGGAAGGGACCTTAAAGTTCATCTGGTTCTGATCCCCTGCCATGCGCAGGGACACCTTCCACCACACAACTTCCTGGCATGGGGGGCATGTTTTACTTTAAAACAAAAAGTATATAAAAATGGTCAGCCTTTGTTTTGACAAACCTTTTGCAGGCCTTGCTTTTTTTTGGAGGGGGGGGGGCGGGCGGGGAGCAGAAAACCCCCAAGCAAACAAAAAAGCCCAGACAAAAAGTGAGCATAGAAACTATATAAAAAGTTGCAATTGATAGTGATTTTAGCCACAAGCATCAAGAACCTTTTGAACCAAAACAATTGTCTCCACACAAACATTTTCATGAGAGTTTTTCATGGCTGTGCTGGTTACCTGGGGGAAAATAATGCCTTACTAGGCTCTAGATATACTGGTATTTCTTGTATTAGGGACTAATGAGAAAGTAAATGGTTAACTGCAAATTCCTTTGGCAATATTTTCTCTTAAGCACAGACCTAACTTCTTCAGAGCCATCAGCAGAAGGAAGGCACGGGCAAGGCCACACCACTACCAGAATGTCATCGTTTCAGGGTCAAAGGGAAGAGTCAATGCCTGATATGAACCATCAGATGCAGCTGGGGTAGTTGCTTCCCACTCTGGCCACTCTTAATATGGAGCCGCTTCACAGGCATTGCTAAGGCTGTCACCATTCCAATGCACTGGTGTCCATGGAAAAGGGAAAATTAGCAGGACAACGTGAATTACATTTTGCAATCCTGCTTCTCCATGAGGGCCATGGAATCCACTACTTGCAACAAAACCCAGTTTGCCCCTTTGAGCTTTTCTGATGCCTTTTCCCTCAGTTTCTGCATCTTCCCGTGATGCCCTGCCCTTGCTTTGCTCCCCGGGCCAGCCTGAACTGCCCTGTGGCTTCTGTCTGCCCCAAAGCTTTCCTAACAGCTTGTAGAGGCAAGTTATGGCATTTGTCACAAAAGGCAGGAGGCAGCAGCACCGTACAGCAGATAAACCAAGTGGCTGAAGTTGGAGACACGTTCTGGTTAGACGTGAGGAGCCGGTGCAGCCACTGGCACAGCTGGGTCCCCAGGCGCAGGGGCAATTCCTGCTCAACACTCCTCAAAAACTGGACTGTCTAAGCCAAAAGACCACAAATAAAGAAGATACAGAGATATCTGGCCAACTAAACAACAGTTTTGGCAGGGCCTGTGTAAAAATAAATCAGTGGAAGTACTAATGGGTTCTTCCTGACCTGCCCGACCAGGACTGTGCAGGCGGCATTGCTCGGCCTGTGGGCTCAAAGCATATCTCAAAATAGTTTCTTCCTAGTCCACCTGGAGAGAATGCTCAGCATCCAGGTCCCTCTGTGTTCACCCTGCAGCTTACAGCTGGGTTCCTGCTGTGATCCTCCAGATGGGTGAGGCTGACGTTTCCCAAAGTATTCCCAAGACTTTCAAATTCAGGAGCCTAAAATTAAGCCTTCAGACACGCAGCTCTACATGTTTGTGGCCTGCTCTTGCCATGAAATGCCAGCCTGGAAAAGAGCGGGCACCAGCTCAGGCTTCCTGGTGGCGCGGGGAGATGTTGTGATGGGGAACTGAAGTGGCAGATGCTCCTGCACACAACTTGGCAGCCTATTTTGGATCCCCAGTTTGAAAAAGCCCTTAAGACCCAGCCATATGCTTGTCTTATAAGATGGTTACCACATCTTCGCAGCTGACAGAACTGAAAATGATCTCAGGGATTTCGTATTTCCATAGGGAAAGCAGAGCTCGAAAGGACACCGAAAGCAGAAATGAATAAAGGCAGATGGTCATCCTTTTTTAAAGATGCTATTACCATCAAAATATCTTGTACTTTCCATTGTTTTGTATAAAGAAAATTACTCTAAATTGGCTTTTATCACACTAGGAATTGAGATAAAGCAGCCTGATATCAAAGTAATTCTCTGAAAAAGAGCCTGCAGTGACTGCTAAATATAATAAAATAAAAATCACTGAATGTGAAGACTTCTAAAACACACTATAAGAGGAAGAAAGCTATAGGAAAGCAAGAGACTATTTATCTATTTATAGTTTTAACAAGTGCTGCTGAACTAAAAATTAATTCAAACCATAAAGAGTTTTTCAGCAAGCTAATATTTTCCACATGATGCTTTATTGGCTTTCCTTTTCTATATTTTCCTAAGCACGAGCTTTGTCTTCAAGCAATATTTCCTGTCATTAACATTCATGAAAGCTTTTAGAGAAACTCACTGTATGCCTGTTCCAGTGTTCCACAGATAAACATAAATGAAGTGTTGTGCTGTCATTGCACACAGATTAGTATCTACGTGAGTAATATTTTACTATGAAAAGCCAGGTTTATCATAGGTGAGTTTATAAAGGCTGCTATATAGCTACGATTAAAGGCAATTTTCACAGCACACATATTTAGCGTCACAGAAGAATGTTTATTTTAGTGGTCTCTGCACATCTTCAGCCATATGTGACTCAAACATACAACTCTTTCTGCAGGTATCAGAACCAAGAGCGGATTTGTCCCAGACCTTTATTATGGTCCCAGTGTTTGGTTATTTATTTGTCCAGCACACCAAAGACTGGCTTTCATCTGACTCTGTCTTGTGGGAACATCTGAGAAAACATTTTCTTGTCCATCTTGTCTGACTGGACAAGCAGTTGTCGGGTGAGGAGCATCAGTCACTGAGTGACTGAAATAACCCACACTGAATTTCCTTGCAGTGTAATAGTCAATCTAAAACCTCTTTTCCAAAGGAAAAGACAAGTTAATGGGTCCTCAAATATATGCCGTGAGATTTAAAATATCTAGCATATATTAACACCTCCCACAATACCCAGGCTTCTAACGTATACCTGCTTTTATCTAACTTCTAAAGCCTTTGAAGACTGAGGAACCAAGTAAGAGGAAATTATTTACAGGTAGAAGAAATATGATAAGGGTGTTCAATAATACTAATTAATTCCTTATTTTAAAAATAAAACTTCACATCTTTTATCAAAGAAATCTGATTGTCAGCCAGGTTCCTCCTAATACACAGTATTATTCCTGTGAAAAAGTAATATAGCTCTACTAGCAATCTGTTTTATTGTTCCGAGTACTCGACCATACTCAGTAAGAAAGGCCTTTGTTTTAAAACTACAAATTTCACCATTTGGGGGCTCTTTTGAAGCACTACAGGACAGGCTCCAAAGAAAACAGATGACATTAAACATTCTTTTCCTCTCATTCATACCAAAAAGTTGATGAGTTTTCAGTTGACAGGTGAAACATTGTGACACTAAGTTACAAAACAAAGAAATATTTAAAGGGTTGTCCCTCCCCTCAAGACAAGAATAGAAAAAAAAGGTACTTTTGGTCTTTTCTATTAATAATATGAGGCCATTTCCCAGGTTCAAGGGCATCATTGTAGAAGGAAACATTGATTAGAGAGCTGGAAGGACCAGAATGTGGTCGCAGTGTGCTTTCAGGGATTAGCAGCTATGTCTTTTTGGAAAGAAATTTCACTCTTTCTGACAACTGAGCTTGACAGAAATGGATTAAAGATGACACATCTCCAATATTGTATCTAATGAAAAACAAAGCACCTATTCTTAAACCAGCAGGGAATATTTGTCACATATACACTGTATTCTTCCACTCTCTGCTTTACATCATCTCTTTGCAGAAGGTGCTTTGCGTTTGGACCTGTACACCTTTAATTTTAACTCTTAATTACCTACTAGAGCTTTGACATACGCAGTAATGTCGCAAGAAAATCAGCTGCTGATTTCAGAACACTAAGGATGAAGAACCTATTTATATACTGTCAACCAATTTCAGCCCTATTGCCCCACACATACGTGATTATTTAGCTGCCGTTTTTAGATATCCTTCCAATAACCATATGAAGCATTATGCCATTCATGGTCAAAGACTTGCCAAACATCCCACCTTAATCCAGTTGCAAAGCAGAGTTAAATTGTGAAGCTGTGAATTGCAATACTCTTCACTCCCTGAGCCCTAACTTCAAAGCGATTCTTCTTGCTTCCTTTGCTCCTAACCTCTGCAGGGTTGAAGCTATTCAGGAACTTCTCTTTGCAAAAATACAGGTGTAATTCTTCCCAGTTTGCAACAGTATCTTGCTGTTAAACTATAAATATAAAACGATAGAAGCTGCAACACTCTCATGTACATTTAACATGTTTTCTTATTCAGAGGGCCCTAGGAGGTAAAAGGAAGATGAATATCGTGCTCATATGGACACAGGGACAAAGTGAACAGGGCTGTAGTAATCAGAGCCGACGTCTACTCTGGGGCTCAGTGCCTTGGGCACCTATCCCAGGAGAGGGCAGTGCAATAAAGATTTACTGCAAGCTAATCAAGGCAATGCTGATCTTGATTGTGGATCTGAAATTAAATAAACAGGTAATCTATTTCAATCATATGCAAATGTTTGCTGAATGCTGTACCTCAAACATTTTTGTACTTGGTTGGGAAATATCAATTTTAGAATAATTCTCATTCACACACTATAAGGATGACAGCCTCGTACAGAGTAATGCAAGTTATGCAGGGAATTACTACATGCCCTGTTATTATATATAGTTATTTGTCTTCATTTTTTCTCAGGGAAATGAAGTGCTTTTCCTACCAGAGAAGTGGTGGCAAATTTTGCTGCCCTTATGAACTGCAATACCAAATCATTAGGGCACATACAAGACTTTGACTGAGTGTGTCAAAGTGCATGAGCTTCACAGAGGGAGTTCAGGAGTCATTCACAGACAGGAAATAACAGTATCGATGGACTGCCCTGCTCCAGTGCTGATGGGCCTGAGCCCACAGTGGACCAAAGCCCAACTCCACCACCGCTTCTGCCTCTCAGAGTCCCTTTGACAATGAGCCATTGCCCTGGCCAGCAGTTTCAGTGCACAAGTTCTCTTTGAACTGCTCAAGAGCTGAAATGTCACAAACTGGCCACAGCTACGCTAGAAGATGTGCTATAGGTGCAAGGTCAGGATGCTGAGGCCAGATGCAAGATGGGCTTAGCCATCTAAACAAGCAGCCCTCCAAACAGGTTTTCATTCTCGAGCAAGTCATTGATGTTTGCTTCTCATCCCTTAGGCAACTTTTATGGTTATTCCCAGCCTGTGCTTCATTAAGGCACACATCTGGCTCATTCTCAGTGGTAGAGAACTGCCCAGACCAACAGAAGTGAGCACAGCAGCCCTTGTCATCAAATGCTTAGAAAAATGACTACCTTTATTTACTGGCAAACCGTTTTTGTAAGAGCACTAAATCTGGGCATGCGCAAGAGGCAATATGGGGCAATCTTGCCTACTGCAGTTCTGGAGCCTCAGGACTGCAGATGCATGTATCATCCAAAAGGAATATCTAAGCAAGCAAAAGGAAATACCTCATGTAATCATATCGTTGTGTTGTAATTATATGTGAATAATGCATTATAAAACATGTTGACAAGATCCCTATTTCTCAGCAGCCCTTTGAGCAGTCACTTTTCAGATATCATTGACCAAACAGAAATAAAATCAAATCCTTCAGCACCCACAAATGTGCGGTTGACACTCACAATCAATAGGCAGTTACAAAGAGAGAAAAACTGCAGGACTATTCTTATTGGAGATAAGGAGTAGGGGGAGAAACAGTTTCTCCCCACCTTCAGCAGAGAAAATAAAATTGATTCATTGGTTACAGTGCAAGATGATGAGCATCTCCAGCAGAAATTAAGGGCACAAACAAGGTCACAATACATAAAAATTTCACGCAGCAGCAGACAGGACTGGCTAAACTGACTGCCATTTTAACTGCAATTGTCAATAAAACAGACACATCAAGAGGCAGGCTGAAGGATGGTCAAAAGGTTAAGCCAGGCAGGCTGGTAAGGAAAACACAAAAAACGTCCTCTGTCACAACAAATGTCTGCAGACAGGGCTTCTCCTGCTGCTGTCCTGACTGGGAGAAGGATGGAAAACTCAGGGCAAGTAGGGGTCCTAATGCCTTAACCTCAGGCAAGCCCTGTAGGACTTACCAGTTGAGGCCAACAAAGTTTAGTGGTACCAAAAATCATGTCTGGTTCTTCTATTACTTCTAGAGCTTCTAATGAATTTCCCTGCAACGTTTCCCCTCCATCTTAATTTCCTTCATCCCCAGAGGATATACTATATGCCTTTATGTTGAAGCAAAATATTCTACAGCCACAAGAAATGAAAGCCATCTGTTCTTTGAAAGTAAAGTGTCTCAGCCAGGATTTTTTTAGGGTTTTTTTTCTTTCTTTTTTCTAATTAACACAACTAATCTATTGACTTGCTTGCATTTCACACAGAACTGAAATACTAAGCGTTTCAGCATCAGCTAGGAGAGAAAAAGTTCAATCAATCCAAAATCACTGGGTTTTTTCCTTCCAATTTTTTATTTACAAAAAGTGTTGAATATTTATGTTTATATGAGGAATCAAAATATACAACTTCCCACTGTGCACCCCCCACCCCCCCAATCTCCTTTTTAGGAGTGAGTTGCTCACAGTGCTTCTTTCCCTCAAACCAAGCATCACTTCATTGCTAATTACTGTAAATTACAAGTGAAAGGGACAGCATTCCCTTGTTTTCAGAGAAAGAACCAGCTGGGCTGAACACTGCAAACTGGAAAACATAGTGTTTGAGCTCCCCAGCAGAAACATCCTCTGACTTGCTTTGTACCTGGGAGTCTGACATAGCTTGAACTGCAAGTGAACCAAGCCTGATGCTTCAGTCCACTGAAAAGTCAAAACGAGCAGCTCAGGAAGGTTCAGCATGCTGCCAAGGGGGAAACAAATGTAGCTGGAAAGCTCTGACCTTTTCTTCAACAAATGTAACATGGGGTAAGAGTATGAGGGGAAAAAGACCATACCATAACTAAGACTTATTGTACACCAATTTTTTTGTTCTGAAAATGGGCTACCCTTATACTTGAAATGGGAGTGTAGACACGGGGCCAGTATCCAGGTTGTTCCATCCGTGGGATGGATGTGGGAGAGAAACGGGTGAGAAACAGGCTGCCTCTCTCCTTTCCCCCAGCTGATGCAACGGAGTTTGTCACTAGCATGGGCTCAGTGTCCAGGAGCCAGGAGGAAGCAGAGAGTCTGACGGAGCAGAGGGTCTCTGAGACCCCCTGGATCCCAGGGATAACCAGGTGGTGCAATGGGTCATGTATTCCCCAACACCTTGCTTGGGGCTCCAGCTGCAAGAGGCTTCTCTGTAGTGTCCCCAGTCTGCATGGCTCCAAAGTGACCTCAGAGCAAGAGGGGCCAAAGACACCAGAGACGCAAGTGTCCCTTTATGGGATGCTTAGCAAACCTTATCGCTCCAAGTGAGCTAATATCTTTGAAGATCTGCCCTGTCTTTCACGTTCCCCTGCCCTCGATGATGCCGTAGCACGTTCCTCCAAAACAAAAGCTGCCCACAGCTGCAGATGGCCATTGTAATCTCCCTGAGAGACATAAATAAAATAGATGGATGCAAGCAGACTAATGATCTACTTTAGGACGCTTGGTTATGATGCACTGAAAAGAACAGCTGGTTGTCAGCAACATATTTACCAGGAATTTAAAAGACAACAACCGCCATATAATCCAGAGGATTTAATGACAGAGTGAAATGATGAATAAATGCTCCTTTTGATAAACTCACAAACATTTGGGGGATGCAACAGTGATTTATATTCTTCTGGGAGAAATAAACAAATTAAGGATTTCACGGCTTTGTGGAGACCAGATTTTGTAAATGTGAATTTCTGTGTACTTTCAGATTAACCTTTTCTCTCTTGGTATCAGAGGGAAACAAACCATGGAATTTTCAACTTGCAAGAAGCTCCAGATTTTTGCTATTCAATTTGCTTGTTATTCTGTTCTCTCTAAATCAAACGAGAAAAAATCTGTTGCACACTCAGAACGTATTGTGGAACAGAATTTTGAACCTGGTCTGTAGCGAAACTATGAAATGACCATACCAAAATTTTAACTTTGTAGATGTCAAAAAAGTTTGAGTAAAAAGTTTAGTTTTTAGTGTTAACATGTTTCCTTGCAACACGGTAGAATCACTGCAATTCACAGTGCAGCGTATGACAGTTACATTTAAAAATGACTTATCATCCAGACTAATAAAAATAGGAAGTATTATTGATGGGTAAAATGAAACTTAAAAAATAAAAGTTCTTTGTCTGAATTTGGCTGTTGGATATCTTCCTACAGAATTTTCAGATGTCAACAAAAGAGCATAGAATCATTTCGGCTGGAAAAGACCTTTGAGATCAAGGCCAACTTTTAACCCAGGACTGCCAAGTCCATCATAAAAACCATGTTCCTAAGCACTGCATCTACGTGGTTTTTAAACACCTCCAGGGATGATGATTCTACCACCTCCCTGGGCAGCCTGTTCCAGTGCTTCACCAGCCTCTCGGTGGAGAAATTTGTCCTAATATCCAATCTAAACCTCCCCTGGTGCAACTTGAGGCCATTTCCTCTTGTGCTGCCGCTTGTTATCTGGGAGTAGAGACCCACCACCACCTGCCTACAGCCTCCTTTCAGGCAGTTGTAGAGAGCAGTAAGGTCCCCCGGAGTCTCCTCCTCTCCAGGCTAAACAACCCCAATTCCCTCAGCCGCTCCTCATAAGACTTGTGCTCCAGGCCCTCCACCAGCCTTGTTGCCCTTCTCTGGACACACTCCAGCACCTCAATGTCCCTCTTGAAGTGAGGGTTCCAAAACTGAACACGGTATTCAAGGTGTGGCCTCACCAGTGCTGAGTACAGGGGGACAATCACTTTCCTGGTCCTGCTGGCCACACAGTTTCAGATACAAGCCAGGATGCTGTTGGCCTTCTTGGCCACCTGGGCACACTGCTGGCTCATGTTCAGCTGGCTGTCAGCCA
>JAVJGI010000001.1:65674464-65693321 GCA_035590275.1 Ibycter americanus | reverse complement strand
AGATCATTGATAAAGATATTAAACAGGACTGGCCCCAGTACTGAGCCCTGGGGAACACCACTTGTGACTGGCCACCAGCTGGGTGTAACTCCATTTACTGCCACTCTTTGGGTTCAGAACATCCATCCAGCTTTTAACCCAGCATAAAGTACACCTGCCCAAGCCATGAGCTGGCAGTTTCTCCAGGAGAATGCTGTAGGAGACGGTGTCAAAGGCTTTACTAAGGTCCAGGCAGACAACATCCACAGCCTTTCCCTCATCCACTAGGCAGGTCATCTTGTTGTAGAAGGAGATCAGGTCTGTCAGGCAGGGCCTGTCTTTCATAACCCCGTGCTGGCTGGGACTGATCTCCTGGTTGTCCTGCATGTGCCATGTGATGGCACTCAGGATGATCTGCTCAGTAACCTTCCCCAGCACCAAGGTCAGGCTGACAGGCCTGCAGCTCCATGGATCCTCTCTGCCCTTGTAGATGGGTGTCACACTGGCTAACCTCCAGTCTTCTGGGACCTCCCCGTTATCCAAGACTGTTGATAAATCATGATAAATCATTTTAGAAAATGGCCTTGTCTGGCTCCAAGGAATGTGCCAATAACAGAAGGTACAAAGTGTCTCTGGCCCCACCTGCCCTTGAGTGTCAGACCTCTTGCACCTATTCTCCCCAGTCCTCTTATCTCTATACTCTCCAAAGACAGAGCAGCAGGCAGCATGACATAGCCTCTCCTGGCTGCAGCAGCAGCAGCAATGCACCGAGCGCTGTCAGTTCTCAGCTCATTAAACCCAAGTGTGCAGAAGTTGCTCCCTCCACATGCACTCCCCAGTAATGCAAACCATGACATTTGAGTAAGTGATGCATTATAAATCATGGCCATCACATTCAGCATATCAGATGGCTCCAACCCTGAGGTAAGAGATCTCTCTCCTGTCCCACCCTGGAGTGCTGACAGGACTAGAAGCGCATTCCATATGGATTCCATGACCAGATCAGACTCTTGGGAGAATTTCCGCTCCTGCATGTATGACTTGGTGTGGGGGACTGCTCTGCCCAGATGGCACTCAGCAGCCTATTATGGGGCAGGAAGCCCTAGATACATAAGATGCACAAATCAGACATTGCCGAAATGCTGGGAGGACTCTCAGACATGATCATTAGGTAGAGGATCCTGCTATTTACTGACAAAATCTTTTTCTCACTTCTCAGCGTAAGAAGATGCTGCCATCTTTTGCTGAAGTCCTTCCTGAAAAGCAACTCCTTTCATACTGCCTCATTATCAGATACAAACCTTCAACTGTAAACATGCGGCATTTTTGCTGTGCTGTCATTGCTACCACTGTGCTGAAGGTAGTTATTCTGCACCCTGACTAACTGCTACCCACATTGCTACTAATCTGCGTTACACAAGCGTACAGAGTGCTCTCATTGCTGTCCTGAGCCAAGACACAGGCACATACTTAACCTCATGTAGACTGCAAGCGCCACACAAATCAATGGGCCAAGACTTCTGCAGCCCTCAGTACCTGACATTTAACACTGAAAGCAGTATTAAAAGTCTTCCCCTGCCCATGGTATTCAGCTATGTGAAAAGGCCATTCTTTTAGCATTGGCAAGAAGTTCATGAACTCAGCAGGGGAATAGTGTTGCAAATTCACCAGGGTGCCTGTTTTTCTTTCTGTTGGCTGCTAAAGGAAGTAGTGATCCGTATTTCCTACCACAGACTCCATTCCCCCAGGCAACTCACAGCCTCCTCCTGTTTCCCATATTTGGACCCATTGTTGCTTATTAGTTGTTGCCTTAGCACCTGAAGCAGAGATCAAGATATCATTGTGCTAGATGTTGTAAGCAAAAATAAAAACAATTCCTACACCCATCTGACCATGAGGGGAAACAAATAATACAACAAGGTATGAGGATGATAAGTCTTGAGTTATGGAGGATGATGGGGAAAGAAAAAATCCTTCTAGATTTTCATTACCAAATTCATTTGATAAACTGGAAGAATGATAATTTCTTGGAGGGGAAACGAACTTCATACAGTTAAGTCTGTGCTGCAAAAAGCAGAAGATAAGAATGACCTTTGCTTTTAATGTGTTTGTCTTTCCATATCCATTCATAGACAGTGAACCCAGCCTATTAGCACCATTGGTCTAACACTAAAAGTCAATTTGATTTAACCATACTTGCTGGCACTGCAAACTTCCTGACTATCACTCAATTAGAAAAAAGACATTAGCTCAGGTGTTGCCTAGAATCCAGCTGCTCTCTTGGCTTTGTAACGAACCCAGGATTCTGCTTTAATCCAATGTTCCGTAATCACCTGGGTTTAAATCAATCCAGGGTTGTCAAAAGCATATGGGATCAAATGAAAATGCAAAATTTGAAATACAAATAACCATTGAAGGTAGATTTTAACTGCTAACACTGTGTCGTTACGGCAAAGTTGATGTCATTTACAGCAACATTAAAGCAAGTGTTATTAGGAGAAAATGAGGCATTTGTCAATGAGTGGTTTTACTGTCATTGAAGGTCTTGGAATTAACACACTTGCAATATTTTGACTGAAACAAGCTCATTCAAAGGCTCTTTCTAGCTCATTAGCATCTCATTAGACTTTGAGGATGTTTCAGATCTTCCGTCCTTAACTAGTAAAGGAAGAAATCAAATTCCAGTAAGAATGGTACAAAACTGTGGAAGTGTATTATTTACTGTTGCATGTACACTTTGAGATAGAAGTACTCAGAATAGAAAGATCAGTTTTTTTGCCAGAAAATATAAAACTTAATTTCTATGGTCCCAAAAGGAAATATGAACAAAACTCTGATATCCCCAGCCACTACTGAAGAATTTTTGATTATATTAATTGCCCATTACCTTTTATAGGGCTATTTCTTCAGTGGGAATGCATCCGTTGAGATTAGAGGTCTGTCTCCAGCATCATAAAGTTAAAACAAGCTGCTAGTGAATATCACAGATGGGTATATGCTTATTGTGAGAAATTTTTTCAAATATTCAACTGCAAAAGGAAACTTCTGAAAACCAATCTGAGTTGTTTGCAGAGCCCTTAAAAAAATGTATTCTTCTGTCTCTTCTCCTCCGAACACCTATAGTATCTTGTACGTACAGGTACCTCAGTACAGAAAACACATGGGAAACACCACCTACTACGTGCTATGCAAGAAGGACAGACAGATTTCCCCCTGCATGGACAGATATCTGGATTTTGCTCCCAAATACTGGTGCATCACAGACACCCTTCCTGGACACTCCTGTTTTCTCCTCTATTGCCTCCCCTCTGTCTCCCAGCCCAAATCCTTGCATTTCCCACTTTCTTTAATACAATGTTTCTGGACAGAGCTGCCTCAAAAAGATATTTTTGCAGTACACTTCAGGGGGACTTTCTTACCACAGAAAAGCAGGTTTAAAAATTAATGTCTAGTTCTGCCTTCTCACCTTTTGCTGTTCCTAATAAAAGCCCATGTTACACCCAGACTACCTCCCTGCTAAACCTTACAAATGGAAATGTGGTGATGTCAGTGAAAGGCTCACGAGCACACAAAAGGTTTGAGCACAGCTGTGGGCAGCCTGGTGCGCAGCAGAGAACCGGGCTATGGCCACGATGCATCACGTGAAAGGCCCATCTGACCCATCACTTTGTTTTCAAAAGCATCCAGAAAGGATGACAGAGGAGGAGCGTACAATGACAAAGTGATTGTATAGGCCCAAGGACTGTGCCTGGGCAGGTGTATCTATGCAGGCTGAAGCAGATAGCCTCAGCGTACAATCCAAAGAGCTGAAGCCAAACTATTTCTGGGGCAGAAAACACGTAACAACAATAGCACATATGCTCAGGCAAATGCACCCTGCTTGAAAGAATCGCATCTTGCAGGCTACAGTTGGCATGCGTCTGTCTAATTCAGAGTACAGCAAAAGAAATAAACTGTGGTCTTATCTGGGGTCTTACACCTACCAGCCTGGTGTTAAGCAAGATGTATACCCCTGAACCACTGTATACATTCATTAGAACACAAAGTTCTCCTCCTACCATGCTGAAATGTGTGAAGAGGAACTACAGGTTTCTTTCCCAAATGGTTTGCATTCATGCTGTTATATTTACAGGTTCTAAGTGGCTTGTGCCAAGTAGACATGGCTGGCATCCTTATTTACTGAAGTCTAAATGTGATGAGATACAGAGAGGCTATGAGAATGCCCTTCCAGTTGGCTTACAGGCAAGGTGAGATAAAAGAAAGAGACACGAAGACTCAGGTAACAGTAACAAATGTTTTAAGTTGTAAAAGACTGCAATATAAATGCAATTGTGCTGAAATGCACATTGAACAGGCTCTACTTTGCCACTGCGAGTGCCATCCCTTTCGGCTGAGGTCTGCTCTGTGGCTTATTGCTCAATTATAAAGTTAATCAAAGAACTAATTGGTCTTGGTCAGCTTGGTCTTTTGAGCCTTTTCCTATGGATTAACTTTTATTAGAGCTAACAGAGGACATGAGGAAGGCTATAAAGGGCAAGGAGATGATAAACCTGGTATGTGAGAGGAATTATAGTTGTATGGCATATTTGTTAAGACAAAATTGGGTTCTAGGAAGGAATATGACAGAGCCATGTACCTTTTAAAGCCCTATAAGCCGCATGGCATTACAAATCTTTCTTGAGGTGTTTTGCCATCTCTTCTGTTTGTTTCTCTAACTGTGTTTCTAGCTTTTCTAGCCTGTTTGCAACAAACCAGTGCCCCACAGGAATGAGAGACATTGTATCTGTCTGTACCTGAAACTAAAGACTGTACCCTCTTAGAACAAAATGATCTCAAGGAGAAAACATAGGTATCCACCTGATATTAAATATCTGCATATATAAAAGCATTGACATGAAGAAATAATATGACAGAAAGGGCTCAGCAATAATAAAGGCTGTGCAGAAGAAGGATGATTTATTAAACATGCTGTTAGAAGTGAGCTTGCATTATTGGATGTGGGCTTTGAAATTAAGGCACATGATCAAGTTACGTGGAAAAACAGCAATGCGTTACGGTTCCTCACACTTTTGTGCTGTATTTTCTCTGAGACTAATATGAAGAAAAATAATTGCTCTATTCTTCAGAACAATTAGGATATTTTATCTTTTAAAAAATTGTTTTGGAAAGTACACATTCTGCAAATGTCTTAGCTCATACTGGATAATGATGATCAAGCTAAATAGAATTTAATTCTTTCTAAAATGTAAATATAAGGAGGCATTCTTTTCTCTTTCCAATTATCACCCTATGCTACAGTTTGCCTCCCTTTTGGCTGTATAAATGATATTCTCTTGATGAAAAGGAAAGCGCTCATGGGAACTCCCCTCACAGTTACAGAAGAAGAAACTATCTTATTTGATGCCCAGCAGCCAGGATTCAAAGGGAAAATACTGAAATTGAAAGTCCTCCCCAGCTATACGATTTTTGCTTATTTCTGGTCTGGTATGAAATGAGAGCTACTGACTGGGAAAGACACCACTAGTGTAAAGTTCAGAGTCGGTTGTTCAGGTTACACACATTCACTTCTGAAGGCTGATGCAAAATAGGCCACTTCGGTGGCCCCGATTCCCTCCTCCCAGGAAAGGAATCATTTCCCACATAAGACAACCTGGGGAGACCTTGGCTGAAGTTAAGGGGACAGTTCTTGCCAACTCTGTGCAAAAATATAAACCCAACAGCGCATAGGTGCAAGATGATCAAAGAAATGATGAGTTTGCTTCTCAAGAATGAACGAAGAGTGTTTGTCTTACTTAGCAAAGCAGAGGCTGAGAGAGATCTGATTGAGCTCTACAAATACATCGGGGTAAGCATCAGGGAGCCAGAAGAGCAATTTAAGCTAAAGAACAATGTTGGCATGAGAACAAACGAGCATTAATTGGCATGAATAAATTTTGGCTGGAAAGCTGAGGGTGATTTCTAGCTATTTGAGGAGTGATTTCCTGGAATAGCCTTCCAGTGGGGGTAGAAAACAGCAAAAATAAAAAAAGCAACAAAAAGCAAACATCAAGGAGATTTAAGGTAGAGGCTGATGCATGCCTGACTGGGATGAGACAGCATGACCATCTGCGATAGCAGCAGACAGAATTTAAGTGATCCTTTCCTGCCCTACTTTTCCATGTTCATTTTCTTGGTGGGATTACCATTTACAAAAACTACTTTGCTTTGCAGTCTGGGATGTTACTGATGCTTTCAAGAAAACATAAAGACGTCCTACGAGTGCAGATGCCTGCCTCGGTGATACAAAGCCTATGAATCTTGGACCAAATCACATGCTCCTGCACAGTATGTGAGTATGCCTACCACAACTTATAGGATTCACTCAAAGTTAAATCTCTGCACAGCACAAACCAGTGGTCCTAAGATGCTAATGTCATGAACAGAAATATACAGCAGAAAGGACAGCCCTTTATTCTTTAATTAACTCATACAGTTCTTCAGCCATATCATGCATCAAGATGGCCATAAAAGTGGCAATTTTATAGTGTGTAAAAAAAGAATAAAATTATTCACAGAGATTGAAGATCCATTTACAGCAAACGTGTATGCCTTTCTGAGTACAACAGATTCCAAACTGATACATTACTATGATCCATAAAACTACTTCGATGACTTATTTACTGTAACTTTGGGCGACACTGTCACAGATTAATGGTGTTGTAAAATGCATAGGTGCATCAGGTCATCATATCGTTCTTGAAGGGAATTTATTTTTGTCAGATGTGTCATGTTGGTGTGTAGCAAATAGTCATTGTAATTGCTTGATGTCCATTATTTTGTCCACATACCGTTAGGGTAGAAAATGAGTGTTTGAACATCAGAATAACCTGGGCAATTTAAGGCAAACCTAATTAGAATATTTCTTGCCTAAACTTTTTACCCTGAAAACTTGAAAGACAAGATTTAAATGTAACACAGATGTACAATTTAAAAAAAAAAAAAAAAAAAAAAAAAAAAGATTTAAAATTGAAAATGAAGATGGGAATAAGAACATAAATGCTGTAATCGCTGAAGAGAACCAGCAATCAAAGTCTAATATCCTCATATTGTGCCAGATAATGAAATATTAAGCTGGAGATAATAAGATTTCTTTCCACTGGATAGTCTTCAGCACAGTTAAACCTATGAATGCACAGCTGAAGTGTTTTATATAAGCAAAAGGTTATATGTCAAGGATTCTGAGGGGTGAAAAAAAAAAAATCCCAGCCCATTTACTACAAACTAGATAGAACTCACATCACTCATTCTCTTTTAAAACTGTGTCATAATTAAATGCCTTTTAAGAAAGACAGCTTCACCACTGTGCACTGATGGGGACTGGGGATGCAGTGGACACTTTATACCTAGCTTCCCTAAGGAAAAAAAAGGCAAGGTAATTATGCTGTACGTATATGTACATCTACGCCTTCATCCTCCCCAGTAAACATAAAGATTTCCATTAAATTTGACAAAAAGGCAGGGATCTTAAAGACAGTAAATTCCTACAAACTTTCACAGAACTGGGAAAGCTAATACAAAGAGATATATTAATGTGGTGGGTTGACCCTGGCTGGATGCCAGGTGCCCACCAAAGCTACTCTGTCACTCCCCTCCTCAGCTGCACAGGGGAGAGAAAATATATCAAAAGGCTCGTGGGTCAAGATAGGGACAGGGAGAGGTCGTTCACCAATTGCCATCACAGGCAAAACAGAAGATGGTATTGGCTCTATTGGACATGGGGGAAGTTTCTGACATCTCACAGAAGTCACCCCTGTAGCTCCCCTGCTACCAAAACCTTGCCATGCAAACCCACTACAATTAGCAGTCTCCAGCTGAAGGAACAGATGGGGACAAGTCAGCTGCATCAGCCTCCAAGAAGCCAACACAAAATGTCACAAGAAACCAAGCTAAATTCATCCCACCACCAACAGAGCTGTGAGGTCTTTAACATGCCAGTGAGGTGCGATAACACCGGGAAAATAATTACTGGTCTGTCTATGGTACTGGATTTCTGTGGTCATTCACCTGAGGGGTTTTACATTTAGAGCTGCAAGGAAGAGATGAGCCCACCATGCCCTCTACGGAGCAGAAAGAAAAAATGAGCTTTAGACTGTAAAGAGAAGTCAGAAGAGAAGTATTTCAGCTGGGATCTTACAAAACCCTATAGGACTGTGGCAAGCACAACTCAGCAAAACACAGTTCTCTGCTTCCTTGAACTTCATGCAGAAATCCAAGACAATCATTTCAGCAAAAACTACAAAATGCAACACAGGAATTACATACACAGCCCTCATGTATCAATTCAAATGTCCACAGAGTGCGTTTCTACCTCTGAGCCTGACAGACGGAGGATCTTGCAGAAGGACATAGAGGAGGACATAGGCAGAGTACCCGTTCCTCTGGGACTCCCACCTTCTTGCAGTGTAGTGGCTTGGATCCAACACGTTACAAGTGGGCCACTGCCTGTAATAGTTACCAGTGGGCCTCTCTCCTGTCAATGTCTTCAGCACCTTTTTCCGCCCAATCCTTCTTTTTGACTGATCTTTGCTCACTTTTACAAAACCGGTATAGATGTTTTGCTGATTTTCAAAAATGCCTTTGAAACAACAGATCATCAACACTATAACACCATGCTCTACCAACAGCAACCTGCTGTACAATGAATGAAAAAAGAACAATCTTTCACACTATTATTTAAAGCGCATTATGTTGCTAACGCAATGAGCTGAGCAGTGCTTTCTCATGGAATAGCTTTTGAATAGATGTTGACTTTTACATGTTCATGAATGCCTATGAACCCTTTAACTATCATGAATATTCACAGCACGTCTTTGCTTCATCCCACATTACAAAATCCCATCAATTAATCTCTTCCTTTCATCTGCATTTTTCCATGGTCCCCTTTGTAGACAAATTGTGGAGAGCCAGACTCGGTCATATAACCAACATCAAAGTAGAGGACAATAAGAGCTAGGTGGATTTTTATTTTCTAAAAAAATATGAAGATCGTACAAGCTGGATGGGGAGGCATCACTGAAGTGCACTTTGGGAGTTAATCCACTGAACCACTGTAACGTACAAGGTTAGACATGGAGTGTGGCAGCACTGAACGCTACTTTGCGATTAGAGCATGGAATGCCAACATAAGTAACGTCATATCACTGACAAATAATACACTATTCATGGAATGCTGTGTGGATGAACATAAAAGTCGTACTTTTTCTATTTATTTTCCTATTTTTTTTTACTTCTGCTAAACTTTTTGTTGAGCAGAATCTGACAGAATTACTACTCCTTAACACATTAGCAAATTGTTGTGGAAAATGTGTACAGAGAATGTGAATTTATACATGTAGCTGAACTACCTTTCCGGCAAGGGCAAAGCCGGGTTCTCTTAGGAGCACATTTGGTCTTTGCAAAACAGTGAATATGTTAGGGTTTTTCTTCTTTTTCTAAAATAAACCAGAGTAATGCACAAAGAAGGTGGCAGATGGTTGCTTCCTAATCTGCACATGAAATATCTTGCAATTACAGAATTTGTTGCTTAATGTCTCAAAGTCCGTATTAATTATACACACTAACAGAGGGGCAATACTGAAAATGACTGGATCTGGTGGTGAGACTGAACAGTCTTCAGTGTGGAGTTTAATTGTCGTTCCTCATAAAACAGGTGAAAAGCTCAGACAAAGAAATTTTGCCAGATGGCAGTTGATAACACAACATGTTGTGCTGCTTTTTCTGCTCCAAACTGCCAGGGGAAAAGCAGGCCACAAAATCTCCCTTGGGTTTGAGGATGTGAGATTTTTTAAGCATGGGATAGAATTCATGCTTGGTTTTGAGGAGATAAGGTGTACACCAAGTACCCTGTGAGACTTCAAAGTAAGCTGTAGGTAGTATACTGATCTTCTGCCAGGGTTAAATACTCCATAGTTTACTATCAGCCACTGACCTGCAAGAAAATGTATTTTCAATACACACATGAAGGAATCAGACTAGTTGTACACCCATACCCTTGTGAAGCTGCAAACCTGCAATAGAGAAACCAGCTGTTTTATGATACTAAAAGGAAAAAAAACCAAAATACCATGGCAACATTTCTTTGCTATTTAATCACATTTACTGAAATTTTATTAGGTGCTTTTGAAGTAAAATGGCAGGAAATAATCTGTAAAAAATAATGTGCTTTTAAATACAAAGGCCTTGAATTTGAGCATAAAAAGGAAAGCAAATCTCTAATTTAGTGGAACCAGTATGATTAAAAATAATTGCATTTGTAAAGTGAACATTTGGAGAAAAAAAATGATTAATGTGCTTAGTAATATCATCCATCTAATTTGTATAATGAGCGTTTTCATTTAAAGCCATGTTTCCATTCAAAATACGAGGAGATTAAAAAGAAGTAACTCAGAGTGGTTAGCATCATCTACCCATACTTACATCAGCATCCTGATTCTGAGTGTGACATGGCTTTATGGCTCTGTTTGCCATTCAGTCTTTACAAAAAACCAAGAACGACAAGTTCTAATTAAAATTTTTAATTTATAAACTCACATACATGCCATGAAACATTAATTGTGGCAAATCAAAAGAAATATTAGACATTTAAATACTGATTGCTCGCAATGTCAGCAAAAGCACAGAAGTTAGCAATCTATATGGATATAAATTAATATTCATTAGAGCTCTATTAACTTTCCCTGATAACAACCTTGGGAAATGTTATTTTGCCTTTCCCTGTGTAGTTCTAACTTTAGAGTCTCAGTTTATTTTTCACTCCATCCCAGACTTCCCCCTCTCTTTTTCTACAAAGGGCTTGGTCATTATTTTCATTGTAAGTAGTGGATGATACTGGATCATGAACCAAACACCACAGCTCTTTGAGTTTGCCTCATAACAGGTTCCAAAATGAGAAGTCATTTAACCTAAAGAAACAGAAGTGCTGTCGCTTAGAACATGACTCAAAAAACCTGCAGCATGAGACCTGCTGTCTCAGAGTCCACCCTGCTCCCATGGCATGGCAGGAGCATCTCTCCCTCCCAGGACTCCACCCCTTGGCTACTACAAGGAGACCAGCATGGCCTGGCCAGTGGCTGGGCTAGCAAACTGAGCCCTGCTGCAGGAGAGAAGACACTGGCCAGTGCCACCCCAGAAAACATGTTGCTACAAGCTGGGGAATGCCTGTGTGCTCCTGCTGGGTGACTGATGCCGTCTCCAACTCATGTGCCTGCACCCAAGTCCCATAATTTTCGTGTTCTGTGTCTCACACCAAAGACAAGTCCTGACTCTGCCTCAAAGGTGGGTAGCAAACTTGCACCTAGAGAAGGCGTTTCACTTCTTTGGTCTGCCTTCAGATTAGCAGGTTTCCTCTAGCTTTGTAAGTGACCTGATAACACTGTATACTGCCAAGACGCCTGCACTGAGATGGCATTTAAGGTTCACAGTATCTAGAAAGTCCTGAGGGCCCCATAGGTGTCTAGGATAGACATCACCCAGCACAGACACTGCAGGGGGTCTCAGAGCTTCCTTGCTTTCCTGCCAAATCCTGAGATGTGCTGCATGTGGCACACCAGTCTCAGAAATATAGCGCTGTGCTTCACCTGAGAACTTAATCATGCTTTACAGTCACACTGCACCTGCATCTCACCCTGCGTCCTGCTGCAAATGGAGTAAGAAGTGTCTGAAGGAGTTTTCCAGGAAAGCAGCCACTAAACTCACTGAAGTTTGCCCTCATGAAGTCTTAGTGCTTTATTAGTTCCTGTGAACTGCTTAAGTGAATAATTAACTACATCTACTACAAACTCCAAATTTACCCAAATCTTGTGGGCAGGGAGAGAGGATGATCCAGAGAACAGGTACAGGTCAGCTCTAGTTCTAACTTTTGCATTCCTTCCTGTTCCCTATAATTCAACTATTCCTATAAAAGTGTGTGTGTCTGAACTAGTTCATTGCATTTCAAGTCAAATTCAAGAGAAGTTCCACAGAAAACCTGAACCTCATTTGTATTACTTCTCTAATGCAATGGTTGGTTAGAATAACTTCATTGCCATGCACTCTCTAGAGGTTTTTCAAGCAAAATATGTTTTCTATTTGCTGGCTAAATGAATGGAGAGGAAAAGAATCTAGTTCACATTCAATCCAAATTACTGTAAGGCACCAAAAATGAGAATTCTGTTCTCAGTTCTCATTTTTCAAGGAGACTTCAATAGGAATTTAAAAAAAAAGAAAAGGTAATTCCCACAAACTTCCTCTAAGTGTGTCACGTTCTGTTTTCTGAATGTTTAATAACACTTTCAAGCTTGCAGACTTATTAAACAAGACAAGGACATTGAATTTCTCCTGCGTCTCTAGCCTTGTCTATGCCAGAAATGTTTAAGTGGTTTTTATGTTGGCTGACTGAACTGGTTATAACTGTCTGTGCTCCCAGCACTGAGAGACTGAATGCGTACAAGAGAGTTGCAAAAACACAATCTGATAGTTTATGTGTTAGATGCCCAAGGTCAAGGGTGCAAATCCCTTAGTCTGAGTGGTGCATCAATGGAAAATTAATGGGGCCGTTAAATGTTAAGGGAGGCTTTAGTCACGTTATTGTGCTCACTACTGGGGCACAGGGCTGAGATGCTATGGAGGGCAAAGCAAATGATCTAATGTGTCCTCCTGGCCTTAAAATTTATGAAAATGAATAAAGCCTGAACTTAAACTCTCATTTGGTATAAAAGTGTCTTTTCCAGTATGAATCAAGTTGTGTAGAAATATTGCTAAACTTATCTGAAATAAGAAGGCTCCAATTTCAGCTCTGCAATGTTTTAACCGTATCTTACTGAGACAAACTTAAGTTTCTCACACTGGCAAACCAGTTAAATCTTTCCTTTAAAGAGTAGCCCCTTCCTGTTCAGTGTCTTTTCAGCAGGGATCTGCCGCAGCTGTATAAGACCCAGTTTAAACAGCTGAGCATTTTGGCAGATGAGCTGGGGTGCTCCTCATTGCAGTCCTGCGAGCTGTCCCAGCCTGCTGTTCCCCTGGGGGTTGGCCACCACCCTTCCGCTTCCCTTGGAATGATGACAAGTGGTGATCCTTGCTACAGGACATTATCTTTGGCAGAGAAGATAATGCTGGGAAGAGCAGCATGTCCAGCCACCAGGAGCTTGTGAGACTCTGCAGGGCGGATCCACTTCTGATGGCAGAGCTGGTGGTACAGGTGCCCTCCTCCTGCTGCCAACCCCTGCTCCTGAATCCAAAAGTCATTGTTCTTAACTCACACCATTTCTGTGATCCTTCTCATAGAATAACACTGCAAGAAGCTATCCTGCCTCATGTTGGGGGTAACAATCTGCCACAGCTGAGGTGGAGGAATTTCTTGCACCATCTCTGCTCCTGCAGAGACCATATCCTTCACATGCACTGCAAGATAAACAGGAGTGCTTATTGCTGCAGTACCCACTAAAGCTTCTTCTCCTTTTCTTCCCACTATCCCTTCACAAGGAGAGAGGAAAAAACCCAACCCCCACAGACCTTAGCTTCTGCTGCTTTTTTGCAAGTGTAGCTCCCTTTAAGAAAGAAAGGTCAGCCAGGATAGGAAACTAGACTGTCATTTCTAAGGTAAAACAATGAAGACTCTGTCATGGCCATTATTCAACTAATCAGGGATAACGTCAATGACCTCATTCTGTCAAAAAATATGTACAACAATGACCTCTTCCTTTATCAGGAGCAATAGGATATGACAGCACAGCCATTATTTCTGTGTAGATAAGAAAGCATCTCCCTGCCGCTCCCCTGAACAGTGATGCATGCCCGTAGCTTTTTCTAATGTCTCCCATTTCTCATGTCTGGCATATTTTGATTCTGATATTAATATTTTATTTGAATACCCTTGTAATAATTTACAGACATACCTCACTAATGAGAATTAAGTGTTGGTGGTGGTATATGGTGTTAATTTGGGGAGGGCTGGCAGCCCCATTTACATCGGGAAGGACAGATGGAGAGCGTGGCCTCGTTGCAGTTTGGCTGGGAAACCTGCGCACAGGGTAATCAAACCACCCCACTGCACAAACTTCTCAGATAATTGGTAGTGGCTTAAAGCTTTATTATTCTAGTTCAGAGTCCATGACCCGCATTCCCAAAATGATTAATAAATTTTAAGCCATTTTAATAAATTTGCAAGGACGATTATAATTTTACAGACTTATGCTCTGCATAAAGCCAGGCCGAAGATCAATACCAAATAATCTCTGTATTGATCACGTAATTCCTGACTGAGCACTACCAGTTGCTTTAGAGAGATGTCACAGGAAGGGATGGATCATTCACCCAACTTGAGGTTAGTTGTTACCTCCCTGTTAAACATTTCCACATTATTTATAGACTCATTTTGGCCAGCTTCATTTTCCAGCCAACTATTTTCATGATGCCTCTTTTCTATGGCTTTCTAGTATCAAAAAATCCCTGCTGCACTTCCCCCTAACTGTGTTTTACGGTTCCTGTTTGTCAGAAGCTGAGTGGCAAAGATGTTGTGTGAAATCAATGAAGGCCAGAATTTGGGAAAATGAATCCCCAAATTGCCTTTTTGCTTTTTCTTTTTTCTTTTTTTCTTTTTGTTTAAATCTTTAGTGAACAGGAAAAGAACTGGAAGGCTGAGAAGCCAGAGGCATGTGCAAAGAATCCCGTCACAGTTTTTAAATTGAATTCCTTAATGCCATTCTCATTAAAAAGCTTTTCCTGCCAAATGCTGTTTGCCTATGCCTTCAAACTGTCTGCATTAATGATGAGTAACTCTTCTGCAAGGTATTTACATGTTGCCTTGTCACTGCCACAGACAGCAATTTTATAAAGTGTGAAGGGAAGAAAGAGGGATAACTTGGGAAGTGAATTCACAAATTGGGCTTCTGTACTCACTGCAAATGACCATGTGATGTCGTAGGACAAATTCTTTCAGCACATGGATCAGGAAAACATCTATATAGGGCCTATTATAATGATTTGACACAGGTGGGTTTTTGCTGAAGTTGTCAACTCACATTCTGTTTACTACTCTTGCAATACTCAACTTCTTTACTGAAACACCATTTTCTGAGATACTCAACACCATTTTAGTCAGTGGGAACTACAGTGTGCATTCTTGGATACATAATCTTGTGCTGCCTGTGCTAAAGAGGTAGTTGAAAACAAGCAATGGCACCACACAATCTCACTTGCCTCATATAACTTGATTGTCCCCATTGTTATTTTTCACCCTACCAACTCTATAATTTTCAGTTTATTTGTTTATTTATTTTTTCCCAGCAAAGGCTGGACAGTTTCTCCCAGACCACAGGCACAGATAATGTAGACTAATCAGTCTAAACAGGTTCCTGGGGGACCTATCATATACACAACCATTTTGTTGCTGACTCCCTGTTTACTAATGCTTTTGGGTACCTATCAGTAAACACACTTGCAATTGGTTCAATAACAGAGAGATACAAGATGAATGAGATGCATGTCAGCATTTTGTAGAAATTTACGGACATGACGACATCAGATAAAACCATGTTCAAGCTCAGTGTCAAGGACAGACTCACATTTCTTCCCAAAGCCATCAGTTCATTTCAGCCCAAAATCCAAAGTTCCCTGAGTGGGAAAGCCAAAGTCAGACTGAGCTGAACATGACCAAACAACCCTGTTCGAACCAACACTGTGAACAGCAAAGTATGCCATGGGACTTTATGTGCTCATGCCCACTCCCACAGCTGCAGCCCCCCAGGCACCCAGAGATGCATCTCCCTGATGTGCTCCTTCCTTCTCCTGCCTCTCTCCCCCCTCCAGTGCCTGCCATCCCAGCTCCCAACATCCGAACAAAAGCAGAATGTAGGCATTTCCTTCTGTTTCTACTTCTAAGAGGCCTTATAAGACTACAAATGCTCACAAAGCACATCTACTGATCAGTTCAGGCCTTGACTCTCCCAAAAAAGACTGCCTGGAGAGGATAAGCAGTCACTTGTGAGATGAAAGATGCAGGCTCAATCTTACCCACTTGCACTATGGCTGTACTTTATATTAAATGTCTGCTGGATAAGCTACGCAAAATTAAGCATTGCTTGGAAGACGACATACAAACTGGAAAAAACAAAGCCACTACAGATGCCAAAATCAGTTTCTTTCACACCAATTATAAAGCTCCATGCCAATATGCAGTAACAACAGGTTGCCAATTACTCACACTTACACACTGAACAGGATCTGTGGATATATATTTTACAAGGCTAGAGATAAAAAAAAAAAGAAAAACGAAAAAAAAGAATGGTGAATACACAAGCTGTGTGTATTGCTGGCACAATGTGAGTAGTATATTAGACAGATAGTATGTGTGTTTATAGCAGTCACAGTGGTCCCTACTGACCTGAAAATCTGTGACTCAATCAAACAAATACCTGGACAGTGCTTCTTTGGTTGTTGCACCATGGTGCAACTTCAGTGTAGTTTCTGGAAGTTTGGCTTGGCTAAGCAGAGGCAGGAAGCACCGGGTCTGGAGACACGCACATACGGACCCACCTGCCCCAGTACAGGCAGAATGAGACCAATCTGGAACTAGCAGCAGCAGAGCTATATCCTGCACAGACAGATTTTCAGACTTCAGGACTGTATCACACTAGCTGAATGATGCACTTTTCAAAATGAAATGGACTATCCCTACAGGATGCTGCATGGTAGTATAAGCATACTTGGAGCTTCAGCAGGCTTTGCAATATGCTCTGGTGGGTACACACATACTCCGGGTAGACACAGCCCCTCTCCACGGAAAAGCAAGGGTTAGATGGAGAGCTGGATGGGCACGCAGAAAGAAACCTGGCTGGAGGGTGAGTGCACATTTGTACAATGTACATTTGTAGATATGTTATTAATTTTACTGCTACTCTTTAAAATTGAGTACATTTGGAATACAGATATGTACTACCACAAGTCGTGTGGAGTAAATTCTGAAGAAATGAATTAAAAATGCAGTTAATTTATCCATGGGTTAGAGCTAGATTTTACTTGCTATACAGATTCCCAAGGAGACTCATTTAGAGAACTAATGAAACATGAATGCCTGCAAAAGATTTTTAAGAGTGGTACTTTAGGAACTATTTGGCTTTGATGAAAGGTTTGACTGCCTGATAACCCCAGAGCCTGCAGTTATAGTACAATATTTATAAATGGAAGAGACATTTACAGCCTCATAAAAGCTTCTGTTTATTGTTATCAAATTGCAGTGTTGCACTGAAACATTAATATGTAGCTTAACCTGTTTCTCGTAGCTTTGTTATGAGAAGAGATTAAATAGCTAAGCAGACACAATGGGCAAAAGCTAGCAAATATCGAATGACAGGGATAATGCGTGACAATGAAAGAGGGCAGTCCAAACATTGCTACCAAACCTGTAGCCTGCCTTTGGCTCTTGAGATATCCAGCTCAAGAGCACAAACATGTTACAACTCCAGTGCAGTGTTTTCCTGTGAACAAGAAATTGCTTTACACTGATTGAATCCTCTGAGGCTCTAGGACACAGCACGAGTCACAAATCTCACTAAAACAGGTCTGATCAGAGTACTGGGGAGTAACTGGGCCAATACAGGCCCCTGGACATCTGCTGCTTAGCAGATGTCCATCCATTTCTCCCTCAGCCCCCACACTGACTTGCTCTGGCACCCTGCTCTGCTTCTGCTCCACCTTCCAGAATGTACAACTACAGGGACTGAATAAACCTACAAGACACAACATCTTATCTGACTGGGTAGACTCATATCTGGATCCTGAAAGGGGTAGGGTTTGGTGTGGGAGCTGGGCAATGAAATGGACTTTTCATCTGTTCCACTGGAAATAAAATGCCTTTAACAATCTATCAGGAATCATATTTTCTGCTGAAACATGTTCTGGATATCAATTTCGTGGCCAGGTCCATGAATTCCTAATGAATTTCTAAGAAACCAGTCTTCCTAAATACCATAACTATTTTGGAAAGCTTATTTTTTTTTCTACCCGCTGAGAATGAAAATCTGATGTTCCGTATTTCAATCACCCTTTTTGCTATAACCTGTTAGGCAAAACATTGGTGAGACACTATCAAGGTCCTCAAAGTCTTTTCAGCATATACATTTCAGGGCCTCTAATACAGATAGCATACATGTTGTGAGAGGGCTTTATAGTCCATGTTCAGCACTCTGGATTACAAGAAGTAGCGAGTCCTACAGACCAGAGGTGCAACACACTGCAGAAGTGCTCCTTATGAGTATATATGTAAAGAGCTGAGCAAGGAAATCATAGAAAATTGTATGCCTCAAACTATTCCACAGGCTAATAGCAAGAAAATAATGATCTGGGGAAGTCATTAAAAAAATATGAACTCAGCTGAAATACTCACTTTTCTTTATGGAGGGACTGAGGCTCTAGGAACACTGAATACTATGAGTATATACAGCTAACGGCTGAGCTGCCTATTCCAATGTGGAAAACAGAAGGACTTAATCACTGGTCGTCCTTTACAGTAGAGAAGACAGCAATCCTCAGGTCATGTCCATGCACAAGTACAAGTAGATTTGGTCAGGAATATGTGGGAGCACCTCCACTGCCACACACCATTGGGTCCCACCATGGATGTAGACAATTAGAACGAGTTCTCAGATTTGTAGGACAACAAGCAATAAGGCCAGAAGAAACTCCCAGTATTGTCTGTCCATCTTCCTTCCCATCCCTCTTACAATCATCCTGAATTATGAAATGTGTATGTCTCATGCTTGTCCTCATATTTAAGGCTTAGTATCTTTTCTTCCTGTCCTGGTTTCAGCTGGGATGGAGTTAATTTTCTTCTTAGTAGTTGGTGCTGTGCTGTGTTTTGGCTGTGA
>JAVJGI010000001.1:65627996-65674364 GCA_035590275.1 Ibycter americanus | reverse complement strand
CCCATCCCTCTGGGTGAGGGGGAGTGAGCGGGTGGCTGCGTGGTGCTTGGTTGCCAGCCAGGGTTAAACCAGCACACTTCCCTTCCTTAGGAATCTACAGACTTAATATAAGCCTTTTTTTTTTTTTTTTTTTTAAAGTAAAATATTCTTTTGGCAATGGTAATTCAGATATAAAAATCTTAACTGCTTTTTCAATTCATGCACTGCATCCTTTTAGAATTGCTCCCTGCTGAAACCAGCACGATAGCTGCAAATTTAAAATTGGTTCTTAATTTGAAGACCTTTGAGTTTTGATACTCTAGACTTGCATTTTCAAACTGCATGACATTTGTACCAAGGCACCAGGATTATTTGAATATATTTGTCATTATCAGTAAAAGAGCCTTCAATACATTATGCCATAATTAATTTGAACACAAGTCCCTGAAACAAAAGAGAAGCAAGAGAATGCTTCTAACTCTTTCAGTTTTACTGCTAAGCAGTTTTTTGTAATGGAAATATCCTACCTTTTCTACAGGTTACTTGATATTTTTAGGACGATGGAGACGAAGTGCTTAATGTCCTTGTCCATTTAAAAGCTTCTCTGGTCATCTCACACCCCAAAAGGCTAGGTTCTGATTAGTTTGTTTCCTAGTGGTTGAAACATTGTAAAGCAAAGGTTTTACTACTGTCACAGTTACCCTGTTTCAATGCTGATACAACACTTCGCCCAAAACAGTTTGCAGGGAAGACCAAACACATAAAACTTTACTTCTAGCTGTAAGTACAGTAGTGTAGACCACAAACTAAATGTGCACACAGAGTGCCCAGAGATGCCTTCTTCCAGTTCCAACTGTTAATTTGATGCTAGCTCACTTGTGTGTACCACCAAACTGCTGTCATGGGCATAGATATACTTGCCAGCTGTATTAACTCTAATTGCATTCTGCAGTTTCCCTCCCTTGACAGGCCTGGGGATGCCTTCCCTGCATCCTCAGGAACAGTTGTCTCCCCAGCACAGATATCCCATCCTTCCAGAATACAGACATCATCTGGCACTCCTGGCTCAGGAAACTGCAGCCTTCGGTGCTTGCTTCCTCCTGGGAATAGGCCCTACAGGCAGTGGTAAGATCACTGGTTTAGCCTATGTGACAGCAGCAGGGACACAAAGGTGTCACACCTGGCAGGTAGCTCCATCACTGTGCTCATTTCATTAGCAATTGCTACTGCCAGCCTTGTGGCCCATAAGCTGGCCCCAGAGCGCCGTACACACAGCACAGAAGAAAGCTTTGCTAGCAGCAGGGTGAGCTGAGGCCATGCCTGGGCCTTAGACACAAAGAACAGAAATGAAATAGGCTCCACCCCACAAATTCCTCCAGCAGAAGCTGGCAAACAATTACTGCAATTTACGGCTGCCAACCCCAAACATAATTAATGTGCAACTGCAGCCAGACGACCATCTTAAGGGAGAATGTGGTCTACTTAGCTCACTTACCCATAGTAAAAAGGACTTTATTTTTAGGGATCACTGCTAATGGCAGACAGTTTCTTGGGGGCCATCAGGACTTAAGCAGATGTGGGAGCAGATGGCAGGACAATAATGCTTTTTTGGATGATTGAGTAATACCTTTTGCCAAATGCCAGTGGTAATAAAGACATTTTGCCCATCTTAGATCAAGCGACAAGGAATTTTGATCCCAAGAGGTGACAGGAGCTGAATTTTGCTTTTCTTTGTGTATTTGTAAGCGCCAAGTAGTACCCATGAACTGTACTTAACAATGCTTTTGCCTTCTTTCCCTCCATCTGAGAAACTGTAAATCTCTATATATTTTGAAAAAGTAATACAAATATTTGATCAGTTTTGTCATGTCTCGACTCTGTTGAAAGCAGGATGACATATATACCAACGCAAGGGAGTAAAATCTGTCCAGCAGAAGGGAAAATTTATGGCTGCAATTTTGCAGAGGGGTCCCTATGATGCAGTAAACTGCAAGAATGAAGCATGAAGAGTTTATTAAAGCCATAAGAATCCTGAGATGAGATTACAGCCTTTATACTCTGCCACGCTTCAGATTTGATAACGCATGTCTCCCACCCACCCCCTCCCCCTGCCAGCTCTCCTGGCAAGGCGGACAGAGGAAAAAACCCACAGTAGATTGATTTTGATTTCGCATGTAGCATTCTCATTAATTTTCAGGGCAGCAGCTCACGCAGATCAAAGTGGCAGAAGACGCTGACATCAGCTTTCATATCTGAGAGCTTATCACTCCCTGATGATAAAATTGCAGGATTATCAAGGAGTGCATCTGCAAGTCTATAGCTACTGTAAAAAGCATTGTGACATATAAATGTACAATGTGACACCATTACTGTATCATCTTTACTGGAACACTTAGCAAAACATTTTCAGTGTCATCGAATGACAGTCATGCCTTTGATTTTATTTCTCAGTTTTGTAGCCTTGGAAATTATGATTTGGGGGGTAGCACGCTTTTTTCTTTGTCCTGGCTGCCCCCAGTTCTGACACAACCATCTGCAATGGAAAATGTGCCATGAAAGATCTGGACCAGCACAACCAAAGAATCCTTCAACTTTTTCAAACCTGCTGATGGAGTGTCATTGTGACAGCAACCGATCCCTTAACATCACCATTAGGAATGCTTGTTTTATCATTCCAGGTTTTTTTCACATTTGGTTTGCTCCTACACAGAACCTCAGGAGTAAGAGACGGTGTTCTGTGGACTTTACACAAGCTATGCCCTCTTGCTTGCTTGTTTTCTTAGGGGGCAAGTCAAGGAGAACACCGTATCTTTCTTTAGCCTTCCTCTTTAATGCAGAGGACTGAAACAGTCCTAAGAGCTCTTAGGGCATTAAATAAATGGGAAGACAGTTTCCCAATAACCATGGAGCATAACATTCCTGGTACTTGGGTTTTGACAGCAGAGAGAAGGGAATTCTCTGTTACACAGGGATAACAGTTACATTTGCAGCCACTCTTCTCTCTTCTACGCCCTACAATTCAACAATGCAGGCTTAGGGATGAGTTTGCAATGGGAATACAGGGGAAGGGCTATCTAAAGAAGCCTGGACATTTAGCTAGATGTTTCAATGAAAGCCTGGTTGGTTGTACTGCTCTAAGTAAGTTTTAGAGGAAACAATCCTGTAACATTTCTACCCCTTTTGGGAATCATGCAGGATGGCAGATCCAACCTTTCTTGATAATTGTGGTACTGAAAAAACATGCATCACTCAAGGTCAAAATGTGTTTGTAGATTACAAATATTGTAAAAGTAAGGGTAGAAAGTACACTTGGGGCGCACATCAAGCAGGTTTGATTCTCACCAACCACTGCAGTGGAGGACGAGGGGGAAGGCTATGTTCTTGCTTACCACAAACCCAAATCAATCCAGAAATCTTCAGTCAGAAATACTGCATGAAGACCAAACCTCAAAATACAACACTAACATTAAGCTGTTCTGAAGCTCTTCATACACAGTCCTCATCCTCAAAAAAGCATGAGTGAGCAGTCCCAATTAATTTTATTTTGACAGCTTTAGCTTTAGTCATGCTGGTCCTTATAGCCTACCAACTCAGACAGTGCATATCTGCCTACTGCAGTTGCTTCTGCCCAGCTGCATGATGTAAAGCACTGCATCTCCACTCTGTCTTAATGTTTTTCTGATTATCTTTGATCTGAGAGGAGTGCAAAAGAGTTACTAGTACTGGTCAGGATGTAGATCACCTGCCTCATAACGAGAAACTAAAGACATTTGATTAGGTTTATCCAAGACAAAACTGTGATTCACAAAAGCAAGAGGTTTGCAGTAGAAGCAAACTGGAATTAAGATTCATGTCCTCAGGGACAGGGCAAAAAACAGTTGCGAATGAAGGCCGTATGCCACTCCAACAATACAGTGTAGGATAAATTTACAGACCAGACACAATAAAATCACAATTATCATCACAATAGTTCATCCTGATATTAAGGTGACCTATGTGTGGTAAGTCTTATCAAACTCACTGTAGAGAAGCTACGTGTGTTGCTGATAATAGTGTATCTGTGAAGGCTTCAAGCTGGCTGTAGGCTGCAAAACACACTCAAAGAATGCACGCATCCAAAATACAGACACATCCAGATGCCCTGGATGTTAGCCCAGACTGAACTCCATAGCTGTTGGCTACACTGCCTAAACTTACTTTGAACTCGCTCATTCACCGTATCTACCCCAAGTATCCTAAGGACTCATTTAGATCAATGACAAAACCAAGCAATCTCCAAAGAAAAGGACTAACTTTATCAATAAGAAACAAACAGAAAGCCCAGCTCACTGATTAATGGGAATGGCAGTTTGGTTTGTGATTAGAAATAACATGCCACCCAGAGGATTAAAAAACCCCCAAACAAATAACAAAAGCCAAACAGCAGTGAGTGCCATGCTAGGGTAACCTGAACAGGAATTGCGTAAAATGCCTTTTTGGGAAGTCATTGACCACCTCCTTTGTATATGGTGTGAGGTTACAATCACCAAAACACCGAATAATGCGATACCTCTTTTCTTTAAATGTAAAGAAGCAGCCTGTGATACAAGACCAAGATGATGACTACTTAAACAAATTCTAGACAGAAATCAGACTGAAGACATAATGAAGAAATGCCACCCAGTAGAAGTAATAATACATCCTGTCATTACTTGTAACAGTCCAAAAGCAATTTATCGACTAGAACTAGGAAAAAAATACTTCTGTTCAATGGGATTTTCTGACGTTTTGAAATGCATTTGTATTGTAAAACAGCAAGAAATTTTTTGTGAAACGTAAAATTGGGGAATACCAAAAGGCTGTGTTTAGATAATGTTGAATCTTTTTGTTTAAAAGGATAAAAGGAAGTTTTAAATCAACATTGAAGCAGTATAAAAGAAAAGAAAGAGCATTTTAGCAGAAAATGAATGTTATAGTACAAAAGTCTCAATGGAATTAAATGAAATAGCATGAAAATTAAATTTTTTAACTCATTGAGACAAGCAATTCAGCCTTACTTAAATTATGTGAGCAAGTTATTTGCTTCCACCCCTTCCCATTGAAAATGGCATCAAAATGTAAATGTGCCCATGAAATTTCTGCTTTGCTGAAACTGCGCTATTCCAGTGGAAAAACCTCATTTTGCAACGTTTTTCTTTGCTCTTATTTCTACGTATAGAATATGGAGTCTGCTGCAAAGAAAGGCTCCACTACCCTGTTCATGGGTAAGAAAATTGGCTATGATAATAAGAGCCCCATTTTTTTGCAACTCATACCTGAGCAGCGGAAGCTAGTAGATGGTGAGGTCTTTTGAAAATGGTGTCCCTTTTATCTTGGAGTATAAATATTTGCCAAGAAATCTTCAGATCATGCCTGGGAAAATTCTCTGTGTAGTTGAATTTTGAGAGCTACACCATGTTTGACGGGACCAAACAACTCAGATGTGCTGATGGGCATTTAACAGCAGCAATCCTAGTAAATATCACTAGAAGTCCGTATCAGATTGTGACCTTCCCAAATTCAAAACATAACAACATTAAGCATAACACAGCCTACCATAATGCTCTTTTACAACCTTCTACTTCCTTTCCCAACTTGTCAGCTCAGGTGAGGCTTTTTACAGGTAACCAGTGACATTCTGCTGATAAATCCAAGTATCTCAGTGAAGTTCTCAGGCTGCAGAGCTTCTGGCTGCTTTGACACACAAAGTGAGAGCATCCTCTTATTTGGCAAAAGGATTTCTTTGTCAGCTGGGGCTGTGTCGTGGTTTAACTCTAGCCAGCAACTAAGCACCACTTAGGGAAAAAATAAATATAACAGCCGAAACCAGGACAGGCAGGTGAGGATCTGTTAAGCTGAATGAAAAGAAAAGTTGTTACTGAAGACACCACTTGGAATTTTAAAACCTTGATCATTCCAAGTCTCTTCTACCCATCAAAAGGTTATCATTTAACCTGAAAAAATGGTGAGTAAAAGGTCAAGCTTTTAAAGCAGCGCGCATGTTAATGCTATCAGTAGTGAACCTGTTGAGCTAATGCCCATATTAGGTTACTGAGTCAAGTATTCTAGCCTATTAATGTATTATAGCTAAGCCACTGAATGAAGATATTTGGCACCTACACGGTGCACTACTTGAGTATACACCCTACATGCAGGAGATGGCAAATAGCATAACTTTCAATTTACAGAAGAAAGAAACCAAGATGCAGAGAGGACTTGCTGCCACATGCTTGCCCAAGATGACTGAATCTTATGATGCTGGGAGCTTGACTCAGCAATCCTGGAGGCTGCCCCTCTTCTGAGGCACAAGCTCTTAGCCAACACGAAGTCCTGACCTCAACGACAGAAAGGAGCTTCCACATTTCCATGCATGTTTTATGGAGAAGAGATAGGAGAGAGGGGATACTACAGCTCATGGCACTACAATGGACTGACTCCAGGAGAGCAAAGGGCAGTCAAGACAGCAGACAAACATGATTACCAATGATCAGCACTATTTTCAGATTTTCTTCTAACACTGAATTTTCACCCACAAAAGTGGTGTCTTTTTAAAGACACTAATAATATCTGAGTTTTCCATTCTTGTAGAGTTTGCTGCTATGTTAAATGCAGGAAAGGTTCGTTCTGACAGTCATGAAAGTGACCCCAAGCCAAAGACTTCAAACTCTATGTTGCAACTTTTGTGCCTTATAGATAACTCATTCTTATTTTCTTTCCTCCTTTCCTGTTGAGTTTATGTTTATACTATCTTTCAGGTTTAAAATTAATGACTAAAGAACCTTCCTATTTTTACTCTGTGTGAGATTTTTCAAAATAAGATGTTTGGTGGCCTTAATTACTCTTGACAGGATTTGTTATACATATCTGTTGAGATAATTCAGTTACATTGTTTTAGGTGCTTTGTCTTAGTACCACTCTTTATAATTACTTCTGAAATCATAAATCTCTTGTAAACCTGACTTTTGTTTTCATTTTGCTGCCGGTTTGAAAGCCATTCACACTGAAATGGTCTCATCAGCCTTTTTAAATTGAGAAAGAAATGTTAAATGTATATTTCATCCTCTTCTTGATCAAACCCATGTATTTCTAAAAAGGTTCCATATCTTTATCTTTTTGCTTTGCAGAGGTGCCTTGTGAGCACCTATGTTCTGGTACAATACTAGAACTACAGTCAATTTATATGGATTTCCCAACCATACTTCTTATAATACGGGTCTAAAACAGTTTCCTCAGGATTCAGTGCAAACACACTACATCACAGATGAAAACTGTGGACAAGATTATGTAGCAGCTTCAGTCACACACAAAGAATTACTCAACCCCCTCAAAAAGTGCATGGAGGTGTAATGCAGAATCGCTCTGTCCCACCCGATCCCTCCTCCAGCCCTTCTTAATTCAGCAGCCACGTAGCTCTGCAGCCTTTGCCTGCAGCAGCTCCTACTCTCTTTGGGCTGATGCTACAGGATGGGGAAATCAAAACGTCAGCTTGATTCCCATCTACTGCAGAGACCCACCTTCCCTCCCAGCAGCCATCGCATCTTGTGTGGCATCCTGAAATGGTGTTCCATGAACGACAGTAAGGGATGTATCACTTCTCTGACCAGCTCACATAGAAAAATAATACAACTGATGTCATATATTCACAAGCACAAAAAAGTCAGATCAAATGAAATGAAAACTGTTCAAGTCTCCCATTTTTCTTGGCCTAGAACTGCATATAAGTCTATTTTGAAGATTGTTGGAACGCGAGCTGGAGCAAAACCAAGTCTACCTGAGATGCAGCTGACCTGACTCCTGAAGAGACACACACATATGGCCGTACATATGAGCCTGCCCATGGTTCAGAAGCCAACCTAGCCAGCACAGTCTGTACTGTATTTGCAGTTAAGTGTTACATTATACAATAAAAAATAAAGAAAAAAGATCGTTGGCTGCCTTTGATAATTTGGTCCTTATTTTTTCTATTTTAATGCATTTCTTCATGGCACCTGACCTCCTCACAGATCCCAGAAGATACTGCCAGGAAATGCCACCTTCAGAGCCTATGTAGTGGGACTCACTACAGCGAACTCATTTTCTGCAAGAGAAGGGCTATCATGTGGCCACTGATGTGGACTGCCTTTGGACATGCATGGTGGAAGGAGGAAAGGATTACCCTCCCACTGACCTGACACCAGCCATTGCAGCAAACAGACCAGCAAGTGACAGTACAGAGCTGTTCCACCTCCCCTTTTCATTTATGTTTGCATTTATAGCCTCAGTGGTATCACAGCTCTGATGCAGGATAAAGCAGTATGTGAAATTTCTTGCAGAGAGTGAGCCAGGAGATCATGGTACACCTCCAGAGCCAGCTCTCAGTGCACATAAGAGCAGCTTGTACAAACTCTCAGCAAATCCTTACCCAGGCAAGCCTGCTGTAGATCTTGTACAAACTTACAAGCATACACTTCAGGCCTGCAGTGTTTCACACAGCAAATGCATATGTGCACACATTCATTCCAGTCTGATAGTCAGCCCTGGAGCATACTGCCACAATCTTGCTTTTTCCAAGTAATTCACATCTAAGCTACTGTCCCTCCACGACGTCAACCAGAAATGAATGATACAACTTCGCAGTAACTTCTGCTCCTTTTACACAGGAAAGTCCTGAGCAGAAACTGAGGCCAATGAAAACTTCAAATACTGATGCAACATGAGACAGCAAACAAAACAGTCACACAATAAAGTGGCTAGAGAATTCACATGTGCTTGCAGCCCCTTCTCAGGCAAACTCTGCTCAAGTGTTCTTACAGCACAAATTAGGAATGACCTCATGTGGCAGAGAGTAACAGGCTCTCTCTGTTCCAAGGAATATTTAATGATCCATTCAAAGTGGAACAGCTGTAATTAGAGGGAAGAGTCAAAAAGCAGCTCAGCTTAAAAATTCATAGGTCAACTGTTCTGCTGGGGTGCAATAAACACAGGCTGACTCACAGCTGGGACATGGATAATGTTTCCCAGATCTCCTGAATACCTGAATCCTGACCACAAAGAGTGCAGTAGATCTAGGGTTAGAGGTCAGTGTACACACGTAGACATGCACATATTCATGCTTTTTCATTTCTTATTTTCCCATTTTCATTCCACCATGCAAAAAATAGATGCTCTTCAACTGGATTTTCTCTCCTCAACAGGATCTTACATCAATGGTGCCATCCCCTCCATTTTGCTACAAGTAACCACCTGCATAGCTTCTCTCAGTGATCAGATTTATCCATTAAGGCTCTAACTTACTTAGGCAAGTGTTTACATATGTGTGTAAATCTGTTGCCCAAATGTGGTTCAGCTACAGTGCATTTATCAGTGTCTTTTTCAGGAGTTGGTCTTGCATATTTTTCCCTGGAGTGGACATGTGTGAAGTGGTAGGTTGCTAGCCAAGTGGTCACCCCCTGGGAATATAGCAAGCTATGCATACTACTTCTCATTACTTTAATCACGTAAATGTCTGAGATGAGTTTATATTGGGCTCTTGAGACATTGGATAGGAAAGATAATTGCATAGGTATCTGCCCTTGTGCTAATTAAAGAGAGGAATAACAACAGGGCAACGAGCTGGCCAGACAAGACACAGCAAGCATACAACTTGGGTTTTGTTCACCGAACCAAAAAATCATCTATGCTCCAGCTCACATCTGCCACATTCCCGCAGCAGCTACCTAGTTAGGTGCATCAGTCCAGACAGCCACTATTCAATAGCATCCCATGGCAATTATAGCTGCTCAAGAAAAATTAATCCAAAAGGGTTTGAAAGAAATGACACTCAAGTACCTGGAAATGCTCATCTGTTTTTTTTCTTGCTTTAATTAAATGTATTGAAGTCTGCAACTGTTGTGGTTTAACCCCAGCTAGCAACTAAGTACCATCCAGCTGCTCGCTCAGCCCCTCCTCTCCCTGTAGGATGGGGAGCAGAATAGGAAAAAAGGTAAAACCCATGGGTTGAGATAAGAACAGTTTAATAACTGAAATATAATAATAATAATAATAATAACAACAACAATAATAATAATAAAGGAGACAACAAAAAGAGAGAGTGAAATAAAACCCACACCAGACAAGTGATGCACAACACAATCGCTCACCACCTGCTGACTGTTGCCCAGCCAGTCCCCTAGCAGAGATCAGTGGCTCCTGGCAAACTCCCCCCAGTATATATAATCAGCTTGATGTTCTATGGTACAGAATATCCCTTTGGCTAGTTCAGGTCAGCTGTCCTGGTTATGCTCCCTCACAGCTTCTTGCACACCTGCTCACTGGCAGAGCATGGGAAACTGAAAAGACCTTGACTTATGTAAGTACTACTTAGCAACAACTAAAACATCAGTATGTTATCAACATTATTCTCATACTAAATCTGAAAAGCACTGTACCAGCTACTAGGAATAAAATTAACTCTATCCCAGATGAAAAATAGGACAGCAACACAAATTACAAACTTCCAGGTTTGAAAGAGAGTAGATTTTGATTGGATATAAAGAAGACATTTTTTACAATGACTGTGGAGAGACACTGGAACAGATTGCTCAAAGACATTCTGGGTGCCCCATCACTGGAAGTGTTCAAAGTCAAGCTGGATGGGGTTTTGAGCAATCTGATCTTGTGAAAGATGTCCCTGCCCACGGCAGGAGGGTTAGATTTTGAGGGTACCTTCTAACCGAAACCATTCTACAATTATATGACTCCTACCAAAGGCAGGAATACACACAGGGAGGAAAATTGTTTTGCTTGTCAGTTCATCAATGGAAATCCTAAAATTTAATAGAAAAACAAATCAGTGAAAATGGAAATTATTTTCAGAATTGAATTTCTTAACTCACTGGTAAAAATGTTAAAACTATGCCAATCCAAAGGTAATGAGTATCACTCTTAGCAGGAAGAATTCAACGCTTAAAATCAATAGATGTGCTTATAGGAGTAACTATCAGTGCAATCACAGCTTCCAAAATAGACTTAGAAAGGAAGCATGCCTACGAGAAGACATCTACTGAAATCATCTTTTGTCTGTAATGAATATGCCATCATCTCAGGTAAAAAAAAAAAAATCACCTTCTCTAAGACAATATAAAAAAAGACCTGCAGTAGATGTGGAATATGCAATTTGGGTAAACATGTTGTTAAACAATAACATTTCAGCTACCACAGAGAACATGGCAAGCTGAAGGCACTGAAATCACATACTATAAAAGCAAATAGACTCAGAATACCCCAGCCTGTTTCAGCCATTATAGGCTGCCACAAAAAATATGAGACTAAAAATCAAAGCCAAGTCAGAAGGGTGTTATGTGATACGTGATAATTAAACATCTCCTTTATGACTCTTTTTTCCACTCCTACACACAGAACGTCATGCCCCAAACACATAAATTGTAGCCAGGAAGTTTTTCTCCTGCTGATGTTCTTGTGTGGATTTGTTACTGGAGCTTCCCTCCCATGTGCCAGAGAGCAAGTAACACCGTTTCATGTCCTACACAACCACGAGATAAGTGACTCAAATGCCGTGGACACGCACAGTCATTTCAGTAAATATAGCCGCAAAGAAAGGTAGAAAAAGATGTTTGGGATGTTGAAAGCACCTGTTCTTATCCAGTGTTATCTACCATTATAACTACTGGAACTTTATTACAAATATTAGTCAATACAAAAATTGTCTCTCTTGGTTAGCAAGCCTGATATCCCTCTGCTCATTTTCTTGTTCCTGAAAAATTTTGAGAAAAGCTTTATTTATTACAGTCATTGATCCTTAACATTTCCCATCAGATATTTGCTACTGCCTGTTCATGTGGTTGATTATCTAAACTACTGGGCATTGCTGCTGACAGACTGTGTGACTATCACATTTGAAAGAGGAAACAGCAATGAAGAAACTTTACAAGATGCTGTTGGGAGCTGCTTTTTGATATACTAAAGAGAAACCTTGGCTCTATATTTAGCTTTGTTGCTGATCTGCTCTGTAATACTGAACATAGCATCTTTGTTTCTTTTTCCGGAGCTTATGCCCTTCAGAATAAAGTCTGTTTCTTCCCAAGTATCTGCTGCAGCAGTTCAAGGAGTAGATCTCCTGATTTTGAAGAAAAACAGTAAGGAGCAAGTGAACACTGAAGATGCAGATAATTCAATTCATGATAAAACGTGCTGTACTTTCAAGAGCTGCAAACATTTCCAACTCACGCAGAGACTTCAATACTTATGACTATTTAGTAATGTGTCCTCTGTTAATCTAGATGCTAATTCAAAAAAATATTTCCATTTCTACTTGATAGTGTTTATACAAAGGCATCTGACTATCCACAGGCGTGCTTTAAATGCTGTGGGAGAGCCCCTGTTGCAGTTCTGCCCGCTACGTAGTCACGGTCTCCCCAGGCCTTTTAGTCCTCCACGCTGTCACTGGTATGTGAAGCATGTGCTTTTACATCCCAAGACAGAAGTGGTTGCTTGGGCCTGACAGCTCCTTTCCTTTTCCTGCACAGGAGAATGTGGTTTCAGAATCAGCTCTTAGGAAAAAAAAAAAGGGGGGGGGGGGGGCGGGGGAAGGAGGGGGGAAGCAGAATAAAGTAGTTCAATAAGCAGGAAACATCCTTCAGAAACATGTTTTCTGTTCAGTAACACTGTGATCTGTTAATAAGGATCTGATACTTCATGAAACAGGTGATACCATCTTCACTTTTGTGCCAGTAGATACGAGATGATCACAAGTCTATGCCTGGGTATACTACCTCTGCAGTCTGTACTAAAGACAAAAAAGAACGGTCCAGAAAGGAACACATTTGTGTTATTTACTGAGTTGTCAAAAGGACAGCTCTGCCTACAACCAAGGCTCCTCACAACCACCAATCCTTGTGGCAGATCCTCCTGCTTTTTTTCTTTTCGTTTTTTCTCTGGGAAATTTTTCACAGAACAATTCTTCCCCTAAATGGCTAATCTAGAACTTGCAAAATCCAGTAACATCGATGCCGCTAAATGCCTGGAACAAGAAGCATCAATCTTCTGGAGCAGCCATCTTTTCAACTCTAACTGCATCCATATGACATTTCCTTGGTAAGGTCAGCTTGAAAAGACGAATTTATAAATGGACACTGAATAAAATGCTTTCCTAGGACATACAATCTGCTGTAGCATTACAAGACCTATTTTATCACAGTGTTTAATGCCAGTGAATGATTTCCAGCTCACTGGTTGGCACTTTTTCAAGTATCTCCCCTTCTCACCTCAAAGGGTCTCTCATCCTTCAGCCACAACTCAGGCTTTGCAGCACTGAAAAATCCCACCTCTGCCAACAGCTGCTCAGGTTTACTCCTTGAAGCAATGTAAGGTAAGGGGGTATGCCCACACAAAATACTGTCCCCCTGCCCCAGATCACACGTTGGTGTGCTGAAGTAGACAGCAACCACTACCGAACGATGGAATCAGCAAAATGCATCTTTGGCTCAGTGAAATGCGTTACCCTGCTGTCCCTAATCACACACCAATAGAGAAAATAGCCGATTGCTGGGTTTTCCTCCATGTAGCCAGCAACACTACAGTGGGATTACTTGGCGGAAGGGTGAGCTGAATGCATGCTGGACAGAACTGCATGCTATTATTTAGTAGAGGATATAATTAACAATCACAACCTAATTCAGGGATGGCATGGGATTCTTTGCCATTTGAAGCGTTTAAATGAGGATTCAATGCCTCCTTATAGGAAAGGCAGTATCTCTGCCAGAACTACAGGGACTGTGCAGGATTTATGAGCTCTGATCTACGAGTAATACTGAAGGTCAGAAAAAACTCTCTTATTTGGCTTTGAAATCTTGAATCCAGGAATAAATAATAGGCCCACATCACGCACGTTCTCTGTTCACCTCCACTGTTTTCCTCATATATTTTAACCCAGTGACCATTCCTCCTTCACTGGCACACTGGAAGGATCAGAGGAAAAGGAGAGTCAGTCTTGCTGCTCCTTCAATACACAGTCAAGCCTGTCAACAATTTCTCCATCCATTGGAAAACACTTGCAAATCTCTAAGTATTAGCTAATATCACATCAAAAGAGACAGCAAGGGATCCCAGCTATGCAAGATTTATAGTTCGTCAGGAAAAGGATGTCAAAGTCTGGGAGAATGGGACTACTTCTACCCAGACACAAATAGAAGAAAAGGCTCTCCCCTTTACTTGCACAGGAGTCCTTGACAGAGCCAAAATTTGAACTACTGTGGTATTTTCAGGATACTGTATTTGTGTGGTTAAAAAACCTGCAGCATTTCCTACCTAGGAACAAATAAAGAGGCTACTGTGTGGAGGTATAAGATGAAGGTATATCTTAGTCACTGATCCCTCTTTTCCTTTCTTACCAGATGAGGTTTTCACTGCAAGTTCTGAGCAGGAACGAAGAACAACATGCCTTCAAGCAGTCGTGAAAAAAGAAAAAAAAGAAAAAAAGAGAAGCTTTTGCCTATTAAGCTTTACCTAAAAGTATTTTTAAAAAAGATTTTACATTGGAACAACAAAAATGAGGAAATTTATAGCTATCAATTATGTGTTCGAGGCAAAGAAAGAAAGCAAAAGGAACAAAAAGACAATTACTTTATTCCTGGAAGTAATGCTGATCCAATCTGATGTAAATAAAAATAAAACTACTCAACATACACTTCAAAGAGTAATTGATGAAAAGATTAATTTATTAATTCTATGATGCTGTTTCCCATCTTCCTGCATTGTTTTCTTTCTCGCTAGCTCTCATTTTGCAAAATTATTTTCTATTCAACTGAAGAATTATTTTATTGGTTACTAAGACATGTGATACCACATACAGACAGACCACAGAACACACCAAAATATTTCTGCAGTCAGTGTATTCTTTGAACGACCAAGTCCACAGAAGGTCAGTATGTGTAAACTCCGCAGAAATCTCATATACACGACTAACAACGTTTCAAATTTGCACTGGGATACCTCACTGACAACATAGGCAGTCTGATTTGCAAAGATGTTTGGGACACACAAGTTGATCTCCATTGGGATTCCTGGAAATTGGGGCTTTTAAAGAGGCTTGTCTTTGGGGAACTGTGTTTGACAGTGTTAATGATATGTCTTCAGATCTGTGGCATGCTTTTTTCCGTCTCCCTGGCTGCTGCTAGGAGATGAACACTTTCAAGAATCAGCCCACATTAATTCCCAGAGAGTGAAGTTTTAAAATATTATGTAAACACAATATGGAAGGAAAAAAGTAATATTTAAGGGTAGAAGCCAGAATACATTTTGTTATTCCAAACTGTGGGATTGGTTTGTCATAAACATCACTCAAAGCAACTAGCCCTGCAAGTTCAATTTCCCATTTAATGAAGGACTAGAGTCACTTTTTCTCTTTGGGCTGCTGGATAACTTTGTGGCTTCCAAGAACTGATTTGGGGTACAAAACCAGGGTTTAAAAGTCAGCACATGGGATCTAACCTTAGTTAGAGACAGTTGTTACTTCTTCTCTATCAGTAGCACTGTGGCCACAAATGGAAATCTATACCATGAATCTCATTAATATCACCCTATTGACCATCTTTCCCTGCCCACGGTAATTCATAGTACCAGCTCCCTGCTTTATTACTCTGCAGGTGCTTACTCAGATGACATACTGCAAATAGCGAATGTGTGTCTGTATTATAGTTTGTATCACCCAGAAGCACTCCTTCCCAAACGTTTTCCAATATGTGATGTTCTTAGCTGGCCATTGCAACATCCACTGATCAGCTACATGATCTGGACTGAAGTTTGTTCCTCATGAACTGGCTGGAAATTTTGCTGCTTTCAGTAGAAATTGCAGCTGGTAGAAGTGTAGGCCCCATGGGACTGAAACCCAAGCCTTTACCCAGGCTGTATACAGATATAAAAATCTCATATCTAACTTAAATCAGACAAAAAAGCATTAAAAGACAGCCTTCAGGTTTCGTTAGATGAAAAGTGTTAATGAAAACTGCTGGGGATGAAATATCTTCACTGAGAAGTGATGTATACAAAATCTTATACTTGAATTTGAATATCAAATTATTCAGTGCCCTCAGCTGCTGGGAATATGCAGGGATAACAACACACATTTCAGAAAGGTGCATTTTGAGTAGTTGTGGTGGTGGGTGTTTGGTTTTTTTTTTTAAACAAAACACAAATCAGTGTTTCTGCAGTGCATTGTTATTTGGACAGACAAACACCTTGAATAAATAAAGGTGGGTTTAAAATGAAGGTATTTAACACATTGAGCACTTATGTGTGAGGGCATTACCTTTGGAGGCAATCCCCTGTCCAAGGTTTATTACATTTTAAAATAAATCAAGTTTGCTTAATCTATAGTTAGCATCTGCACTTAATGCATTTTTTCCCCCCTTAAACAAAGATAAATACCACATATAACAAACTAATGGTTTAGCAATAGCTTTCACATTAATCACCCAAGCACCAGATTGGTGCCAATCCATTTATCTCTACTGTGATACTTCTAGAACAAGGATAGATAAATAAACAGCCACAAAATATGGAGGTGCTTAGCTTGAGTAGAATAAACTCCAGTGTTGGTGAAAAGGAAAATATGAAAGAGGCCATTAAACACATGCTCACACAAATTTATTTACATTTAAAGAACAAGGGGACCATTTGCTGTAACTAAATGTAAGATAATTAAAAGTGGGAATTACCAATTAGAATCTATATATTAGCAATAAGTACTCTTAAAAATACCGCAGCACTGAATGTGCCAACACTATCAGTCCATTTTATTTTTCAAGTACTGCCATTTCTAAAAGCTTTACACAGAATTTTTAGTATACAACATAGTTCACTGATTCCTTATGAAGACAAAGCACACTTAATTTCCCCTTGAATTAAATGTCCAGTAACAGGCAACACATACTAAGCAGCCTCCCTTCCAAATGCTGCTTGCTCTCACTTGGTATTGACCTAAACATGCATGCAGGAATCCAAATTTTATGATTGTTTCCATAGGTTGAGTATAACCTGTATCAGCAACTACAATAATACAGCAATAACCTGTTAAGAAACTACAGCACATCCGCCGAAGCAGCCAGGCCTGATGGTTGCAAGCTGGTGCCCAAAAACATGGGTTCCCTTGCTTCTCCGGATGACCTTTAAAGGTCCCTTCCAACCCAAACTATTCTATGATTCTACAACTTGCTGTCCATGTTCTCTAGCAATGTCCAACCCCTCAAGATGGTTACCCTTTTTCCATGGATCACTTTATAGTCCTTAACATCAGGGGACACTTCCAGCATAAAAAATGAATTTGTACCTTTGAAGCCAAACTACCTGAAGACCCATTCAGTTGTGCCAAGTACCACCCAGCTCCTGGCACAGGCAGGGCCAGCCTTGAGTTTTAGGTATTGCCACCAACAGACTGATGAGGAAACTGGTGTCCCTGTCAAAAGGAACCACACCTGGGAAGCAGCAGGAGTAAGAATCTGGACAAGTGACACATAGGTACCTTCCCAGTTAGGACTGAAACTGTGGGGTCTGCAAGTGCTTCTCGGGTAGGTAGCAACCATGGTGGGTTCTCTCCAGAAAGGTCTGGAGAAAACTTTATACCCTTTACACAGTCCACACCTAACTTCTCTGCTGCAAGCCTGATGCATTGAAAGCTGCCTTCTAAACAATTGCTCTGTGTTTTTGTCCATCCCCCACCTCCCCGAAGCCTAACCAAAAGCATGAAGAACAGCGGAAGGTGCTGCCAAAGGCAAGGCTGTGGTGCAACACTGCTTATGCAGCTACCCACTGCGCTGAGGCTCGAGGGGCTGAGGCAGGACAGGGCAAGCACAAGTTACACCCAGAGACCCGGCAAGTCTGCAGCCCAGCTCAGGCTTAGTACCAGGCTCCCCGAGCCCTGCTCAGGAATAAACTGCAAGACTCCCTCCTCCCGCAGTTCATAAGCAAATATTCTAAGTAGAGTAGCCTTGTCAAATAAATGAGGTCTCCTGTTCTCGCAGGCAGGAGAGAGATAAAAGAGCATCAGTTGCTAGCTTGTTTTTGCATGAATGCAGCCACGTGTATCTTCCATTACCACAAAAGAGCTTTACACACATATACACACTGAGAAGATACTCTGCCCCCATACCTGTACTGAAAGGAGAACAAAAGTACTGAATGAATGGCAACCCTAAATACAGTGGTTAATCGAGTATCACGTATAACTGACAAACAAGATAATATGCCTGCAGCCAAAGAAACACATTTTTATTATCAGTAGGTAAAAGCAAGTGGATGTGGTGTTTCTTACAAATTCCCATTTAAGCATTTCATAAAACCTTGATTCCCTGTAGTCCTGCCCATGAAAGCACTTCAAATTAATTTCTGCTAGTAACTCAATTCACTGTTACGACAGCAGGCTTTAGTTCCTGAAAAACTGCAAGACTAAGACTATTGCAGGGTCTTTCTCCTGCAGACAAAGGAAATCTCATCCACGAAGATCTCCTGGATGAAAGTCCCCATTGCGACACAGATACATATGAAGATGATGACACAGGTCAAGGAAGAACACTGCAGTAAGACTGAGAAGAACAGCAGGAAATGTGTAAAACAAGGTGCTTTGCAAAGAAATTACATATATATATCGCCACCATAGCAGCACCTCAAGGCCCCAGCAGAGGTATGTGCTGCAGGCTTGGAGGTTCCTAGACCCCACAGATCTTGTAATCTAAAGAGACAAAGTTACATAATGCTCGGCAGGGGGTAGATAGACAAGAGGGGAAGCCAGTTGCTTATAGTTATTTTATATTTAGGCCCAAGCTGCAAAGTACCCTGAGTGCAGGCTTAAATACTAGTGTTGTCTGCAAAACAGTGAATTTGCTCCTGGTACCTACAGACCTCTTGAGTAGTCTGGCCATGAGCCCATATGGAAGGCAGACTTCATAAAAAGCAAGACCAGCTGTATTTACCTAATTTAATACCATAAAATGCTCTCAAATAAATTTGAATCATTGTTTTAGTTTTAAACTCACCTCTCTTCACGTCTCTGAACACCTATGTACCTTTCAGAATGGGCTGGGGAACCATACTACCTCCTCTGTTGATCACTTTAAAAACATTGTCCTGTATGTTTTTGTCAAGATAAAAGTCTTCTCTAATTTCTCTAACTAGCTTACAAGTGCTAAGCTTCCAAATTTCTCCAGGTCCCTTTCTGTGGCCTCGTATTTCTTCTCCTTAACTCTGAACTCCATTTATTTACTCACAAACCAACCCATGACAACATTTGTCAATGAATTTAATGCTCTAGTTAGCAAGCAAGAAGCTTGTTAGCTAACATTTATTATAAATACTTTTCACTCAGCGGGCAATGGACTATACAGACATTTGACTACGAGATAAATCGCAGCAAATAATTTTAGGTATTTTTTTATTCACTAGGAGTAGTCAATCTGAATTGAATGCAACAGAATGATTTTCATGGTGACAGCTGTAGCAAAAAGGCTCCTATAAAAGATATGTCTGAACATAAAAAATAGTTAATAGGAAGTGCTGCCTGTAGACAGAAGGGAATACGTAGTATTGTATAAAGCTCTTGTCATGCCAGGCAAATGGCTGCTGGTCAGCAGGTGGATGAATGCAGACCTAGACCATCCAAAACATTTCAAACAGTGAAGAAGGAAAAACTAAGCCAGGCAGCTTATAGGGTTATATAGAGTGCCTAAGGAGATTTGGCCTCTCATTCATACTGAAATCAAGATGTGAGGCTACTAAAATTCTTTTGAAAATCATATTAGGTATATATCTGCTTCTCAAGGGACCCATAAAGGCTGTGGTGTCTGGCCCTCAAGTAGGTCTATGGTGCTTCTAAATCCATTAAGGACTCCTGAACATCTCAGAGTATTTCTAAATTGCCATTCCCATAGCACATTTTCTAGAGGAAGCTCTGAGTCAAAACAACTTCTGCTGGAAGCACAAAAGAAAAACATTACTATGATGCATGGAGCATTAGTTGCACTGCAAAAAGAAACAAAATAATGGAATAGCACTGTAATGATTTTCAAAACTATTAACTTTGTTAACGAGTCATTAAAAATTTACTCCCTGCACTGATTCAGTGAGAGAACACAGTCATTCATTAAAATCTCATCCAAAAGGTTTTAATCCAGCTGCCTCTTGAAATGTGTGGACAATGTATGTGTTTGGTTTTAAATTACAAAAGTTTGGAATGTGGAGAAAAATCTTTTTGGAAGGAATAATGGAGAAGTTTCCTAAAAGTGTTTACTAAAGTTTTATTGCAGATGCATAACGGCAGTTAAAAAACAACAACAAAAAGAGGTGGACTCATGTCAATGGGACTGATATACATTGAATACTCAGCTATTTATCATTATTAAACATCTCTGCTCTGCTGCTAATCATCCATTCAATGCAAAATAATTAAACATGAGTCCACAGAACAGGAGGAATGTATTAAAAGACAGTAATATTTAATTTTCCGGGAACAATAGTTCAATTTTAAAGGGTTTTGGGTTTAAGGAGTACCAAAAGACAGTAAGTTGGCAGTCCTGCCAGCTCTTATGATTTAATTATAAATCCAGTGACATTTCATGCTCAGGCTGTGGCTTCTGAAGCCCTCTGACATGAAAAAAAATCTCAGCTTTTCTTTTATTCATATGTGACTTGCCTTTCAGCTTAAAAATGTAAACCCTAAAGAAATACCCAAGAGAAATACACACGCACACATTCTGGAGTCTCAGGATTTTAAGGCAACCTCATGATTTATGGATTTTTTTTCTTCAGAATTTCTCTACTTTGGAAAGTAGGGAACTGTTCTGAAGTAATCTATGAATATGAATACACAATTACAGTATCAACACCAGACACTGTTGTATTTTAAATTAGATTATTTTCCCTTGAAATGCAGTGAACTAACATACAATGGTACTGTAAGAAAAGTCATTAGGGAATCAAAGGCAGGTGCTCCTCAAGAGCATACCAGAGGGAAGACGGCCAAGCTTCAGGCTTAATGTCCTCAATCACGCTGCCAGTTTTGTTTTGTTACAGCTTAGGATCCTAGATCGAAAGTCCTTCCCAAGACAGAAATAGGAGCATCTGCTGGAGTTCTCTACTTAGACAAGTCAAAAGAGATAATTGGGAAGGAGAAAGGAAGTGAGAGTTTTTTCAAGTCAAGGAGTGGTAAAGACAAGTAAAATCTGTAAGTCATACTCAGTTTGGTTTACTGTTTCAGCAAAAGCAAGGGGACGACATGCAAGTGTGCAGGAACATCCTTCCCAGCATCAGTTGGGACTCACAGTCACAAAAACCTCGCCACCCTCCACCACTCTGTTAGGCTTTTAAACTGGTTCTCTCAAAGTACTCTACAAACAAAAGTGCAGATTTCAATGAAACCTCTTGGACTAGGATTGCAAAAGATAAAAATATCTTTAGCTTTGGTAATGAGAAAGAACATGAATTACTAAGAGGCACAACAGTTTTATATATTAGTTTCAATAAAAGGCTTGTAGATCTGTAGAGAAGCTGATAAACCGACAAGAACTGCCCACAATATTCAATATGAATTTTCTTGTGAGTCCCAGAAATTCTTCCAACCCTAACAGGAACAATTCTATGTATTTTTCAGTAAAAAAATAAAATAAAATAATCCTACTAGAAGAATACAAACGTTCAGAAAAATGTAGAGGAAAATATTACTTGCAAAAAGCCTCACAACCTCGTGCAAGGTAGGTAGCATTAAATAAAAAGAGTATTCCGGTTATCTGAAGGTCAAGCTACACAGTTGAGCTGCTTTAATCATCCTGACAAATGGATAAACTATAATTAATTACCCATCTCACCAGCTCAGGCCACAGATGAAGAAAATAAACCTTCCTAAAGACCTTCCCAGTCAGATCACCAATGAGATTGATTAAGAAAGTCCTCCCCTTGGCTGTTACTCATCAGGGCTTAAGAACGTTTAGAGCAGGAGGGTAAGGCGTAAGTACTCCTGCTGCCATCATCTTTTTGGGACAAGAAGGGGAAGACTTCAGAATAGTTCAATATGTGTTCGGGTCATGGACCAGAGCATATGACTGCTGTGCTCCTGATCTTCAAAATGCATTTACCTTTGCTAAACAGCAGCAAGACAGAAGAAAAACAACAGCTTCATGAATTCCACTACATTTTTTTTCCTGACATGAGAAGCAGCAGCTGTGCTAGCTCGCTTTCCCAGCAGTACTTCTGGCGTCTCCCTTCGCTGCTGCAGGAGTCTGTAAACCAAAGGCCATGAAAGCAAACATCAGCCTCTCCAAAGTTGTCATTAAAACTGAAGTCAGGACCATTAACTGAGCATCTGTGTTGCTGTAAGGCAGTGTAAGACTGTTGGATATTGGGCTGAGATGCAGATCAAGATCTAAGTTCCACTAAATTCAGTAAGGTCCAGATTTCTCCTGAAAATAAGTTCTTGCCTGTGACACTGGGGCCCTCAGCAAGTCATTTCACTGCTGTTTTACCTTGCCTGTGTAGCACCAGTGCCTATGATGACAACCATGCAGCATGGGAAGGGACCACCTCTTAACCATGCTTGTACAACAGCTAGAACAATGAACCCCTGAGGTCTGCTCTTTTCCTATCAGCAGTGGCTAAACGTATTTAGTCTTTTTGTAGGGACCTTCTAAGACAGTCACCCCCATACTCCCGTTTTATTTTCTCTGCCCCTTTCTTGGAGTAACTTATTGTGAGCAGGAGGGCAAGGTTTCAAAATCTCTCCATTATAACATCCATTCACTCCTCACCTAAGTCAAGAGGACTCTTCCCCAGGAGATGCACACACCTTCCAGTGTACCAGCACTCTCCCAGCTGCTGAGCTGTTTTGTGGACATCTCTCAAAATAAACAGAAGCAAATGCGGTTACACTTTGTGGAGACACTTTCCAAGACCAGAAATAATCATTGTAAACATGGCAGCAACTGTGTGAATAAATCACGATTAAATATCATCTTTAGTTACCACGGTTTTCCCAGCACGTTTTATTTTCATTTGTTGTTTTCAACTCCTTTGTGTTGTTCTAATTGCCAGTGCATAAGCTGCTCTCATCAATGACGGGTGGGCTGATCCTGGAAGATGCTCAGGGCAGCTGCTGATGTGCTGGGTGCCTCTAGTTTCCATTGACATTGCATGGGAACTGAGCAAGCTGAGCATGATGTAGGATGAGGCCCAAAAAGCATTTTGAAAATAGATGTTTCTCCTCTGACATCCAGCAGGGACAACATGCAATCGGCTAGCACACTGATAATTAATTTTCCATTACTCTGAGAGCAGTTTCATCCTTCTTTATTTTCCTTTAACTGCCTTGACAGTATTTCCTAATCTGATCAGAGTGGAGCAGATTTTAAAAGACCTATGTTTTCTCTTCTACGCATACTGTTAATTGTTGATAAGCCTTAAGCAGTTTTGTTAAGCAAAACTGGCTGCTGGCTCTGGACCATTTCATAATGTGCAAAATACAATGTTCCCCCATTGCTGAGTTCTGATTCCTGTGCACATGAAGGATAATCACAAGAATAAAGTATCCTACTGGAAATCAAGGTACTAGTGTCTGCCTCAGGCCGGTGCTTGCAGCTCCATGGGTAATCAGAAAGTATCTCTTAAATTCTCCTCTATTTCCATAGGCTGACCAAGCAAAAATAAAAATAGTTTCTTTCTTTCAGTATTTTTGCCTTATGTACTTGTCTTAGCACATCTTCTGGGACAGGAACGTCTTGCACTATGTGCGTAAACAATACAGCGTCACACAATGTGCCAGATTCTGGCTCAGCTGGTAGCCTCTAGCTGCTACGGTAGCATAAAGAGTAAGAATTATTGGCCATATCTAAATGGCATTTGAAAACTGATCCTGCTGTAACTCTGCTGAAAACCTCTACTGCTTCTGCATTAGAATTAATCAGCTCATCATCAGATATATTTCTCTTGAATTTTTCATCCCAAACTACAAAGCATAGTAATTTCTTATTGCTTTCTGCTATAAAGGCTGCTGCATTAGCTTCAGCGTAAACAGGACAAATAAGCTTCAGTCCATGTTCCAAAAAGCATACTCCAGATGGACTCCCATTTTAAACATGAGAAATAAATGCCCACTGAGGTCAAAGTGACAACTGCAAAGTCATGCAGGAAGTGGAAGCAAAGAGTGGTTGCTTTGGTCTGAGCTGAACAGCATAACATTGCATCTTTGCATTAAAATTCTTCCCTCCCATCCCTGCACACATCATTGCAGTTTGGTCTTAGCATAGTTTTAACCTTCAAAAATGGTACTTTTTCACATTTCCATAAACTTTATATCAAGATATGATTTCCAAACAATCAAAATATTTTCTTTTTGAAAATGCCACCTTTTTTTCAGCATTTATAAGCAAAAGCAAAAGAGCAAGGCAGGAACAAATTATTTGCAGATTCAGGCTGCATTCAGTAGGTAGTTACAGTTAACAAAAACCAGCATTTTTTTCATCAAGTAAACTATTCAACCAAATCAACTGTACATATATCTGCTGTGAACACTTTAATTTGCTGCTTCTTTATTGGGTTTTGAAAGGAGTTATTGAGTTCCTTCATTGATTTTTAGTGAGTGGAACAGTAGTTTTTGTTGGGATCTTGACTGGGCTAATTGATAAGCTCTTGGTGATAAACAATAGCAGTGGCAAAAAGGTAAATGAAACGTAATCAATGCAAGTCAGAGTAAAAAAATGCTTTCAGAAACTTGTGAAATGCTATCATAGCTACAAGCCAAGTGTTCCTGCAGAAACACTTGAGAGCTGTTGGAATAATGAGTGCTACTGGAAATGTAATGACTGCACACTGAGTAATTAACATGTTACATGAATTACTGATACATCTAAGGACGCATGTTTATTTTAGCTTGCTGGGCAAAATTAAGTAAAATAAAGTATTCTACAATTTACTCGGTATGGAGTTTTTATTTCCTACAGCTTTGTTATAACTTAAGATTGAAGATGCAATTGCAGACATATACTCTGCATACAATGTTAAATCAGTAGGGTTCAACTTAACAAAACATATCAAAGACCACAGCCTGATCTCTCATAGCAAACTATTAATAACTATTGACCCATTGTGTAAACAACTTGTGAATGGAACAATACAGTGTAAGTCATTGTATTCTGTTGGTCTAATGCCTTTTAAGTCATGCCTGATGCAATCTCAGTCCATTCATTCAATAAGCAGGAAAAAAAAAAAGAAGTCGTGGTTTAGGGGGATAATAGTCACTTTGCCCAGATAATACAGATATAATGCAGCTCTTCAATCCGGTAAAGGAGAGTCCTTGCTTCCCTCCCTTCTCAAGGTACATATACTTTTTAGATATTATTAACGGCCATTATGAAATCTGCTGCAGGTGACAGTTCAAAACCTCAAGCCATAAGGTCAAGGAGGGGAGGCTAATGCAGTTAGTGTGGAGCATGTTGGGCAGATGCAGAGTTCACCCCTTCCACACTGTTGAATAATGAGGTTTAATTGTGCAAAAAATGTAAGCAAAGGCTTGAAAAAAAAACAAAACCACATCAAAACTTTAGAAAAGCATTTTTCACTGAAAACAGTTTCTTCTTTATGGGAAGTTGAACATTGACAATTTTCAAGTGCCACTGACTAACTGGAAATATCGCTGTGGCTCCTCAGGGGTATTTCTAAGGCAGAGTGTCTCTCCCTCCAGGTCAAGGATTCCCGAGTAGACTACACTTCTCATGAGGTGCTGAAAAGTTTCCGCTCCCCGAGCTGCTGGAGCCTCAGAGCCCTGCGTGAGACATGGTCCAGGGGGGAAGCTCTGTCCCCAGGAGGGAGGTAGAGGCTTCATTGCCACTCCACAAGACTTACAACAAACCATCAGAAAAAACCATGCCTTGCCTCTCACCAAACTCTGTCCCTTTGCAACAAGACTTGCCCTCAGACCCAAACAGATATTTTTCCCCTCTCCAGGTTTTCAGCTTTGCTGCTGCTTCCACTTTCCTGAGCTCAATTAAAAGATTCAAATGGATGCTTCTCCTGAAACTTTGAACACATTTCAGACTTGCCTTAAACGAGACTGCAAAAGGAGATGGCAGATGAACACAAAGACAGTGTGCTTGACAGCAAGAGCCTTTGCCCATCCCATTAATTGTGCTAAGCGAGGCACTGGGAAGTGCTTCCTCTGAAGTTTGCTAGTCTACTTGTTTGCATAGAAAGCACTCTGAATTTATCAAGTCAGATTGCCAAATAAGAAGAAAATACATGCAAGAATGCCCGGCAGCCTAGCTCCTGACCACAGCACACAATGACATCCTCATGCTTTCCATGGAGAAATCAGCCAGTGGATCGCAGAGTATGCTGAAACCACCACGCAGACCCTTACAGGCCAGGAAACTGAGCAAGGTGCGGTGGAAGGGAAAATTCCTCTTAGCACCTGTCAGGCACCTGGCTAGGTCAGGCCCCTATGTTTACCATCTGATTTGAAACAAGAGGGGCTGGAAATAGAAAAAGTGGAAAAAAGCTATTATTGCTTGCTAACAGGAAGACGCAGCGTGGGGAAAAAGGATACAAATGAGGAGGGCTGAAATAGGACTTGGCGTTAAAAGTGCCATAGTAGGTTAGCAACCATATTCCTTTGAGTCTTTTTTCTTCCATTTACAGAACAAGAGTCGAGGCTCTTCAGTCAAAAGTGATAAATGCCCTTGCTCTTGCTGTTACTCACAGCCTGTGCTATTATACACATGCATGGTTCGGGTAGAGCACAGCTTCGTGACAGGGAATGAAAGATAGCTCCATTTGCCCATATTTCAGAGGCAGCTGGAATCACTGCTCTTATCTCATGGAGAGAAGAAGCATTTCAGCCTTGCCAAGGCAAGTCAACGGCAACTCACCTTCATCCCAAACAGCATCTGCCCAGATGTACAGACATAACCTGGGCTTCTGATCTAAACAGGTTCCCGAGTATTATACTTACTCCCTTCCCTAGGAAGGAAGGCACATAATAAACTGGTGCTTTACCCCATAGCCCTCTGTAGGGCTCAGTATGCCCCAAGTCTCCACAGAGTATTTGCTCAAGGAGTCCCTGGGGTGGCAGTACCTGGGATTAAGGAGCGGGTGGATGTTGTGTTTTCACAAACAATGAAGGTGCCACCCACAGATGAAGCAGGATTAGGCATGACTATAGGCAGAGCTGGCTTTTAAAGCAGCTGTTCAGCTACTTGTATCCTAGGTGAGACTTTCAGGTTTTTGAAAATATTCTTAATGTGATTTGTCAACTTGCAGGGAGAAGGAGAATCAGACAGCTGTAACTATGGCAATAAGATCATTACTGGTGCGGAAGATCTAGCCTTTCCCAATGCTTCAGCAGCCTTCGTGCACGATGCCAGTTACACAAATTCCTCATGATTCCTTCAGACCTCTACAACACTGAATGCAGATTCTCAGCCTCTAATGAACAAGATTCACTTAAAATTATATGACATAACCATTGTTGTAAAGTATGTTAAACAAATTTGGCCATTATTTTCCCAGGCTGCATAGCCTTTTCCAATTCACGACCATCTTTAAGAACTTACAGCTAGTTACTGAAGGCTGAGACATATGCCTACACTGTAGTGGGTCAGAGCATGCTCTACCAGCTCACCCTATGCATATCTCTTCATGATGTTAGGGGACTAGATAATTCCCCAAATGTGCCAAAAATCAGGTCCCCTTGAGTGCAAAGCTCTTTAAACAACCATCTCTGGTGTGGGTGCTATAGATGTCTGAAAATCAGGCATACAAAGTGGTTAACTGGATGGGTATTTGTTAATTGCACGGTCATATCTGCTCATTCATTCTTGCAAAGACTGGGCACTCATTCAATTTTCCTACCATGAATGACTTCAATGATATTCTTTTGACTATTCTGTAGTGTGAAATACAAAGCATGTACAAACATCTCTGAGGGTTTATAGCTAACATTGGCTAGCTATTTTTCAGCAGAACTGTTTCCATTAGAAACAGCTAATGGCCAGAACTGAAAGGCTTCGTGAACCATGTCCCTTTTGATGAAGGATGATCACTTGCTTTTTTCCTGCCTGGCTGGCTCACCTTACCAGATCCTCAGCAGCCCTCCTGTGAGTTATTGGATTTCCCAGTTCTCAGCTACCAGTACATGGAGGACTTTCAAGGACCACAGATCTGTGGTGCTGCTCATCCAGTTCATCTGTTGGCCATGAGAAAGGTAGTGTTCCAACCCCCTTGGTTTCTCATAAGCTAGTCATGGCCCCAGACCCAACACTGATGTTCTCCAATGACTCCTCAATTCTCTAGCTCAACAAGGTTTTCTGTGATCTCTGCTCACTGCCTAATTCTTTATTTCCTCCAAAGCTTTACAGATAAAAACAAGACAGAGGTGAAAGAGATGGAGGTCTTGATTGCCTATGAAGCACTCAACTCTTATAGTACTTTTTGCAGATCAGCTTCCTCCCACAGTCTTAGCCAGCCATCACTCATTTTTTTCGGTTCTGGCCCGAGCTGTTATGCTACCTTGCTCTGTGCTGTCAAGCAGTAAGTTTCAACCATAAGCTATGCAAAACCTTTTACTCAAAATACTCAGACTACGGAGAAAATAAATAATCAAGGCTTACAAAATACTTTGATGTTAATCAACAGATGAAAGCGACCTTAGGACCATAAATATCATACAAAAAAAAAAATCAGAAACAACCTTTTAAAAATGTTTTTTTTTAAAAAAAGCATTTCTCCTGAGTCCCTGCAGACAAAACTCCTGCAGGGGCAAGACACTTGGGATGGGGCAAAGCAAGGCACCACTCCACTGAAGAGACAACGGCACTGTAATGGCAGCCTGAAAAAGTTATGAACAGAAGAGGTAGCAACACAAAAGCTGACATAAACTAACATCTTATTTGTAAAGCCACTGTCCCCATTGTATAACTCTTCTGAAAGAAAAGGTCAGAATTCAACCAGAAACATTTTTGAGCAGAAGTGGGTTAGGAGGATGAAGTGGGTATGATTTGTTTACAGAACAGACATCTAGCTCTCATCAGGTTTGGCTGTATTACCGTACCACCTAAGCCAGTGGAATTACTGTGCTGGACTCAGGACTAAAAAGTGAGAGGAACCTGTAAACATCCTCTTATTAAAAAAAGCTGTATTTACTGCAAATATCCTTGACCCAGCTTCATTATGTGCCTTGCACTGCCAGTTTCAACAATTGTTCTTATTTACTGTCATCTACATTCCCCTTTTAAAGCAGATTATTACTCTTACTGAACAACTCTTCTTACTGTGCTAAAGTTCCCTGATACAGGCAGATTTATTAGGTGTTTTTTGTAAAGCTTGTTACTGTTCGAAAAGCAGCTGTTCATAATCCCAAAGCTTAACAATTACATTAATTTTAAACTAAAGGTTGGAGTCATAAATTTTCTCCAATATTTCCTGCAGCTAAAGAAACTCAGTAATCAACAAAAAGAAAACACTAATGATATTTCATGACTTCTTTATTTTCTTGTCACACATACTGCAGTAACGTACAGAGATAAACAAGCGCTTGCTTTTCAGATTTCATTTTGAACACAGAAATCACTGTAGGGCACCCAATAAAACTTGATTTTTGGCTTATGCTCCACAATCAATAGTTAACTCTCAGCTGAACATTTGATACAGGGTGCTCTGCTCAACCTTTTCTCTGCTGTCTCTCTCTCCTTTTTGCATGTATGCTATTTGATTCCAGTTAAGCTCTGACTGAATGTATCAACTCTGAGCAGGATTTCTTTCCTCAAATTAAGCAGCACTTTGCCTCGTGAGCTTAATCAGGAGCACCCTGAGGAGGAATCTCTGCTGTTGCAACTGGGCACCAGGTCCTCCCCTCCCAAGCATCTCTGAGTACAGCAGTGTAAGTAATAGACCAGAAGAAGTGGGGCTACCACATGCAAAGTGATCTATCACTGACAATAACATGAATACTGATGCCAATAATAACAACCCGTTCTAGTGAAGAATGATAAAAATTCAGCATTTCAACCAGCACAGTACAAATACAAGTTATTCAAAAGCTCTGTTCAGAGGAATTTGACTGTCTGATCTATCTTCTCTGGCCAAAGCTGCCTTTAGGGTCATCCCAAAATTTTCAGAAACCAAGGTGAAATCACAAGCTTGGTGTCTGATATTTTGATTAAATAAATGTTAGGCAAAGCACCATGAATTTTTCACTATTGTGAAAAATGTTCTACCTTCTGCCCATCCCCAAATTAGTATTTCTGTGACAGGATTACGGAGTGCCTGTGTGAGGTTCCCTGCAAAGCAGAGATACACTGTTGCTGTAATGTGACCACTTATTTTAATCAGGATGTTTACTTCCAACAGGATCTGCTGAAGATGCACAGCTTGAATGGAAAGGTTAGCCAGCTATAATGAAAGCTCCCAATGTTTTCATTACACCCACTGTCACCCTTCTTGCTCAGATCTGGCGCAGTTCAAGCAGCTTCACAGAGCGGACAACCAGTGAGACAGACATATCCAAACTACCACTACAACTGTTCTTCCTCTATAACCGTGTAAAACTAAAATATATGTCTGTTCAGGTACTCAGAGACCCTCCAATCTGAAATCCACTGAGTCCATGCTAAAGATTCCTCTAAAAATGCCATAATTAAGTACTTGACTTTAAGTAAGCCTTACAGGAGATGACAAGGGGCAGCAAAGGGGTATTCACACAGCCTGTGTTAAGCAGTTATCTTCAGATGCTTAAGCCAGGAGCCTGGTGTCTGCAGGCTCCCTTAACATCAAAGGAGAGAAGCTCAGATGGAATGACAGTGCCACAACTGTGGCAAGATTGAACAACACCTCATCTTACGCCTGTAGATTCAAACAGAGGTGACTAAGAAAAACAGCAAGGGAGCAAAATCAGGCTGAAATCAATGTTGCCTTGCACACAATCATTAAAACTCCACAGACCAATTTGCAACATGTCAAAATCGCATCAAGCATGTTGAAAGCTGTTACCACAGTAAATGTTTCCAACTAAGAAATACACTTTGATTTGGGAATATATATTCATTTTATGATTGATTTTGCCCTTTTTGGTTAAAATAAGATAAAATGGTGAGGTTGTAGCTAACTATTACACAAAAAGGTGAACACTTCCTGCACTGCCACATAACTCCCACAATCTGCAGCTAATAACCCTCTGTGAGCTGCTGGAAAGGAGTGTTACAAAATACTTCAATCTCCACAAAAAACTTGGTAATGTTATGGACATGCAGTCTCGCTAGGAACATGCAGTTCTGGCTTTTTATGCCCATTTCGCTGCTTGCGCAAGCAAAACAATCAAAAACCCCCCAAGAATAAAGAGTCTTACCTACCACTGAAGAGTGTCTGTTTAGCTACAAGGGGATGTGAGAGGTGTATGCTATGTGTTTAACTACCTGTCAAGTCATCCTCCTTTCCACGCTCCCTACAGATCAGCAGGGAAAGACCACTTTCCTTCTAAAATAAATATCTTACAGTTACTGTATCCTTAATGCTTTGACATTTCAGGGCCTCTGTGGGGACGTGTGATGGTGAGCTTGTCAGTCAGTGCCCTTTCTGAGGTAGCACAGGATGCCTCCTCAGCAAATCCTCCCTCCGTACACAGAGCGCCTTGGCTCCTTAATGGCACGTTTAAGAGGTGTACACAGACACTTGTAGGGGTTGTACCTCTATACAATGAAGCAGAAGTGGGGTTGTTCATTTAAAAAAAGGTGGGGGAAAGCCAGGGTCTTTGCTGCTTTGTGGATCCTTTCAGCCTTTCCCAAGAAGTGCCTGCTTCCCAGATCGATACCTGGCCTTGTAATAGCATAATCCCCACTGCACCAGAATGCGAACACAGACACACAAGTATGATTGCTCTCTTGTGTATTTTTGGTGGTTTTTTTTTTTTTTTATAATACTACAGAAAGTTCACCTGCATTTCACTAAATAGGAAATTTCATGGACTAGAAAACACTAAACAGCTGTGCTACCCAATATAATTTTGTTTTTTTGTTCTTGGGAAAAATATTGTCTTGCATATGCCATCATTCAAACATGCATTCAACACCCAATTTAAGGGTGCCAGTGGCAGAAATAGGGGAACGGTTTTGTCACATGGGCTTTGCTTCACCCTTTTGCACATCTCCCTTCTCTGGAGCACACCATTTACAACTGCCAGGCAAGAGGAAAGGCCTTGCAAACTTTTTGGTGCCGCTTCCTGCTTTTCTGAAGTTGCTTAGCAGTAGACCACACATTTGTTTTAGTTAGCCTCAGTCTTTAGTAATTTATTACATTGTGTGTGTGCTCTTATTTTTGGCAGCAGAGATTAAATGTCCCTTCTGACAGAACCACAGTGTGGAACCTTGGGCAAGTCTGGTGATTTTTGCACCAGATCCTGGAGAGAGGGACAGTCATTCCTGGCCTCTGTCTGTCATGAGTGTATACAGCTTAGGCAGCAAGGCTGCCTTTAATTGTTAGTGAACTCTGTGCTTCACGCAGCAAGAAACTGCTCTCATTTGAGATCTTAAGCATTATTATGAACAGCTGAGGCAGGAAAGCACCCTGAGCAAAGTCTGGTTAAAAGATTCCAAATGCTGTGGGTTGGTTGGGTTTTTTTTATATTCTTAAGTCCCTTCTGACAGGAACAAGATGGTATTTCTGCCTGGAATAGTCTTCTGCCTCAAGTTCGAAGTGACAAAGCATTAATGTATGCAAATACGCAGCCTACAGCTTGTTCATTAGGAAACAGAGAAGTAGAGGAGAGTATGTAGGCTAAATGTCACTAAGACATATAAAACTCTTTGTGGCTATATAAAAATCTTCACCATATAAGAAATAAGAACGTGCAAAGTATGAAAAGGAGAGAATATGCAACTGCTCCACTCTCAATTGCCTAACGATGGGTGTGACATAAGCCAGGAATGCATGGAGACTGTAAACTTCTCTGAAGAGACCTCTATAGCAAACTTGAATGTATTAAGAACTAAAATTGCCTGCAAGAATTCCTTGTTTTGCATGGACTCTTGACTCAGAAGTTTGTTCTGCCTGGATGTATTTGCTGCACTTTGCAATGTCTTGAGCTAGTCTTTGCCATTCTTCCTCGGTATAGGTTCAGGTTTGCTCACCGCTTGTAGCACAAGTATCACTGGTAATGTTATGAAGCAGAGACAGTGTGGCCCAAAGGACTAAGAAAGTGCAAGGAATAAGTGAATTCCAGTCTTGGATTACCACTTCCATACCACAACCTTGGGCTTCGCTTCTCCCAGCAGGTATCTGCTGAAGAAACTGGGTTTGGCTTTCCCCTCATCAGATTAGCTCACAGTTTCCTACTCCGATCAGCACCTTATGTGTAATGGTTTTCCAAGTTCAGGGCCACACACAATACACAAAACAAGATCTGCAAGCTGACTGAAGAGCCACCAGTTCTGCTAATTGCCAAATGGGAGTGAAGAATCATACATGTCAACCACATTATTAAAATTCATCAAAGACGTGGTTTTGAGGCTATCCAAACAGTCATAAAGTTTAAGTCAGGTTCAGAAGGCAGGAGCAGGCAGAGGGAAATCCCACTGTTTAACATTTTTAAGACAAAAGCTTTCAATTCAGAGTGCATTTAAATGATACGAACCAGCCCAAAGTTCAGTAATGCTGTTGTATCATTTCACAACGGGAAAACAGCAAAGAACCTAATTTTCAGCTGACCTTACACATGGCCATGCTAATTCTCACTACCCTCCTTCCAAGCCCTCACATTTGTGCAAAGCCAACAGAGGTAGCCTGGCTCACTGCCACAACCCACTGCTGTGAGCCATTTTATTTTTCACCAAAAAGCTGTTTCATCCACTTGCATCACTTATTTTGCTGAAAACATGAAGACAGGCCTGCACTGTCTGAACAGAACAGTTCCATTTTTGAGTCTTGCCCTATTTTATTTTTAAACATGTCATCAAAATCAAAACAAAAACTCTGCCAGATCTAACACTAATTTTTGAAGAAAAATTCATTTTGAAATTCCTTTTGTTATCCTGCTTGGAATAAAAATAATTTCTCACTACAAAGCAGCTTACATAACAGAAAATCTATGTCAAATACCTTCCTAGTATAAGCAGAGAAAAAGCAATGAAGTAAGAATACACCCACTCTTCCTATTTGACTTTTAGCAAAATACATTATTAGTGAAGAATTAGCTGCATGGGACAGTCAATGAGTATTTCTGGTTTTAGAGCTGGCTTGAAGCTTTATTCTAGAGGGTCACACTTGTAGAGTTATAAATCAGGAAGGCAGTGCAACTCAGATACAATATTTGACCTTCCTCATTAAGCTTTACCTCCTGCTCTCAAGAGATAAAGGGGTGAGGTGGAAGGAAATTTCATATATAAAATTATTATTATTTTAAATAGTTTTCTAGTTCTCATGACTGAGGAAAAACCTCTTGATCTCTAAAGGCATGAAGTCCAGAAAATACAACACCCCAAGAAACAGGAGACAAAAGATAAGGGTCTTCTTTTATATCCACCCTATCTATCTCAAGGGAGCTGACACACGTTTGTGTGTCTGGTGCTATTCTTATTTTTTTCACGAGACAAAAAGTAAAATCACAGGTGCGATGCATTTCAGCAGTTTTGTCTCACTGATCCACACAGCCACCAGATGGAGCTGAGGTTATGCTTTTAACAAGGGTGAGCACAATTAATTTCTGGTAGAATTTCAGTGAACAATATGCATGTGTATAACAAACAAATGTATGTAGACACAGTGCACTGCATAAATCAGGTGTATTTAAGGTTTCAACAAAAAATCTGGATGAGCCATAGGAATTAGTAAATCAGGTTCACAAGTCTCTCTTCTGCATGCTTTCCTGGTATTCTAATAAAGGGTTAGCTTTTCTTGACTGTAGCTCCTCTATGAGCCACTAATAAGTAAAAACTTGTAGGAATGCAGTCCCCTTTACACCTCTGCTTCTATTCCAAATATAATTGAAATTGTCCAGCAGCTTCAAAAACTGTTAGACTAAACAGGTGAATAGACATGTCCAGACAGCAGAATTATTTAAGCCCCACTACCTGCCTTAACAACCAAGATGTAAAATACCTAAGAGACTCAAGCACCAACAACTGGGCTTATGCTTCATGATACTTTGCACATGGGAAAATACAAGCTTTTCCCCATATATATACACACACATATACAGGGAGCAAGTACCGCAGAGATACAGCTAAAGCATCGGTGTGAGTCTAAGGAAACCATACCACTTTCTCCTTACGTTCACACAGTGTGCCAGAAAACCCAGACTAAATTACTGAGACAACAGTAAGTGATTCAAGTCAAAAGGTACATATCTGCCAATTCCATTTAAAATGACTTGCTAACATTTTATCCCTCTGTTTTAATGAAGTTGGCTTGAATCCTGGAGTTTAAGGTTGTTAGAACTCAAATATTTCAAGCTTATTATATATACAGTTGTTGTTAATGCCTGCTACAAGATATATGGCCTCAATTAGTGCTATAGTAGACCCTGGAAAACTTGATGACAATTACTTTTCTTCTTGGCTTCACAGTTTATATAGGAAAAGGCAGCTCTTTTCTGAAGGGATTTTACCCCAACTAAGAAAGATTCAGGGTAGGAGAAAGACATCACAGTCTGTCTTATGGAGCAACTCTACCACAGCCAGAAGTGGAGTACCTGAAGAGAGCTGTCCAAAAAATGATGAACATTTGATTTCATCAACAGCTTTGAGATTTCCAACTCTGAATTCATTAAGAAGCAAAATTAAACATGACATTCTTGGAGAAAAAGAATCACTTTGGATTGATCTAACGTTGTGCTATGAAATTCTTTGGATTGCATTTATACATTGCATTATAACTTAAAGATGATGTCATTAAAAAAAAAGTCTTCCCAGAGCCAAAATAGGATGTTTTGACATTGTTCAAACTTTCCCTTCCTCTTTCCTTCCAAAATAGCAGCACAGAAACCAATTCACTTTCAGGAAGTATTTGGATTGTGATGACACTAAGATGAATACATCAGTTTCACCAAAGTTTCTCCAGCTCACCTCATCATTGAACCTTCAGAACTCATTTAATGCAATAATAATTGTATTTTACCAGGACTGAAAAGATTGTCCAGGTATCCTAACGCTTTCTTCCATTGCTCCAGATAAACCCTAGGAGATGCAAATCTTTCAGTCACACAGGGTTCATCACCCACATCCCTCCTCCCAGCCACCTTAAAGAATTCTCCTTTGTAGTAACTGATTTTTTTCTTGACCTCTTTGCTTACAAAATCTTTCCTGATCATTCACCCAGAGCTCCACGTCCAGCCGGACCTGGTCTCCCCCACCGCTGGCACTGGGGTAACAACACAAGTGCTGCTGATGGCAAAGGAGGGACAGAACTGCGGCTGGTAACTGGAAAAATGTAAAACAGTCAGCAGGGAACAGCATCCCCCAGGAAATCTTTCTTTCATTAGGTGAGAAGGTCACGCTCTTATTAGCCTCCAAAGCTGATGTGCAATTCCCCTTCTGGGCTGGAGGCTCACACCCGTGCAGCCGTGGCCCTTTGCTGCGCAGCAGAACCTGCTATTGAAGCGAGTTCTTCCTCTGTACTAGCGTATTCATGCTCCACATGAAAGGTATATAAGGATGTGCCTCCAGGAGGAAATATACTTTTTTTAAAAAAAAAACTATTTTCCCCATAACTGCCACTGTAGATAAGCTTTGTCTTTTCCTGACTTAGAACTGTTGGTGAAGGGCACTTTTGCAGCTTGCATGATCTAAAGCTGCTTCTGGCTGGCAGAGGTCTGAGCTGCTGAGATAGAAGTATCTTTTCCCCCTACTCTATTTCCTCAGCCCAATGCCTTGACTACCATGGAATACAAAGTGCTTTCCTACAGAATCCCATGCGGCCTGTTAAATACTGCAATGGGGGCAAGAGCTATCTACCATACAACCTTCTGATACTTGCTATGAAAAGGAAATGCCTCCATGAAAGAACTGGGTTCAGTGGTGTCCTCCTGCCCCAGAGGTTACACCACAGCATCTATTAGCTCTGCAGTTCTGACAGCTTGAAAGGTGAGGCCCTGCTGCCAGTGGAGTTCAACTGAGTGAGGTGGCTATTCACTCCCAGCCTCGGGAACCACAAGATGAGCAGCCAAGGCAGAGGCAGCATTCCCAGATGTCCCACAACTCGCCTGTGAAACACCAGAATCAAGCTAATATTTCTAAAGGCTTCAGCAAATCCACAGTCTACACTGTCATGGCTCAGCTCTAAATAAAGGATGGAAGACCCTATGCACTAACACCATGGGTCTTTAGGAACAACACAGATGTCTGAAAGGAGAGTCAAGAGGCATCCTAGTGTCAACATGTGTTTCAGAGAGATTGCTTTGTCTCTTCCTCCACACCCTGAGCATGAGACAGATGGGAATTGCAGACCTGTAGACCCATCACTTCCCTTGCCTTCTTCATATGAGATTTTACCATTAACTGTACAAAGCAGGCAGTTTTTTCAGCTTTATAGCTTCTTTAATACAGAATCTCTATTATACCTCACCTAACTACCACTCAATAAACCATGACATCACTGATTCATACTCCACTTGTATGAACAGGCAAAGGAGCAGACAAGAAATTGAAGATAAGAGTCAGGATACAGGGTAACATCTCAGTGCATGTATTCAGAAGTCATGAGTCAGCAATGTTGGTGTCAGCTCCAGCCCTGGATCCATAAGAAACATAGAAATGGGCTTGAATTTCAGTGCTGGCTGAACTTTCAAGCCCCATCAGCACTCTTTAGATATGCCAAACCCCAGATGGGACTAAAATGCTTTGAGACAGTTTTCCCTTGAAACAGTTCCCATCCCAAAGGATGCATAAACCCTAACAGAACAGAGAATTTGAGGTCACTAGAATCCAGTTCTACATTAAAACCGTTTCCTCAGTAACCAAAACTCAAAGCAGCCTTCAAACAGTGCAAACACACAAACCTTTCACTCCTTACAACTTTTCAATTAAAAAAGGACAAACATACATGTAAATTATGAGGTGCTAAAAGCTTTCTGAAGTGCCCAATCCAGCGGAGCAAGCTCTAACTGCAATTATATCTCACTTACGTAACAACACTGCCTGCAAAGTTTCAAGGACAATCATAAGATATAGTGAAAAAACAGAAAAGGAATAAGACAATATGCTTTTACACTGCACCCAGTGCAAGTATGACAAGGTTTCTGTTTGTGAGTCCATGCCACAGCACCCAGTCTGGACACACTGGGGAGGGTACAAGGCCAGGTTTTGACCTCTGCCGCTGCTGTGACATCCAAGCTCCACTGCCTTTAGACAGATACTGGTCTGGTACGGGGCATGGTGGTAGCTCTAGAGCATCCTGGTTTTGCAGCCACATCACCAAGGTCCCCCAAGGCAGGTGAGGCTGTGTGCTAAGCTTTGAGGTGGAGCCTGTGCAGCAGCAGCGGGTGAGGCAGAGCTCAGTTCATTCCTTGTAGCAGGGCCCAAGCCAGCTGGACAGTGCTTCAGGGTGGAAGCATAAAGTAGCAGTGCCATCTGCTACCACTGGAGTAAAGGCTCATTCCTCGATTTCACAACGCCTGGGGAACTGCGGGTTAGAAAGAAGCATGCTGCTGACAAAAACCTGCTGTGGCAACACAAGAAGTTGCCTTGGATGTAGGATTTGGGCTGGGAAACTTGAGACTGAAGGAGCAGAAAAAGCAGAGATATGGCTGATGACAGAGCCTGAAGTGAGAAATGAACCTCCCTAGCGCCAGAAGAGTTACACTTTCTACACCAGTGAGAGGCTGAACAAGTGTCTCGTTACCACTATTACTTTAGGTTGTCGAAGAGACACTATGAAATTGAGTCCTTTGCCTTAAATGACGGTGTGGGGTATACCATTTTGTGCACGATGTCCTGTCACTGTGGAAGATGGGGCTTCGTGCTATGCGGGTGGGTTTTCTCCAGGCGCGTACTCTTACATACCAAGTCTGGTGAATAAATAGGCTGGAAATGCGGATACTCATCCATGTAATAAATACAGGCAAATTGCTAACAATGAGGCTGAAAAATATTCAGCTTCAGGCAGAGAACAACATTTCAGCCCAACATTGAAAGTTTATCATTAAGAAACTGAGAGGGATTAGTGGATTATAGGAGTAGTAGCAGACATGCTTTAAGAATAAGGCTCACTGCCATGATTAAAAGGCATCTGCCTGATTCCACGAAGACCTGTACTCCTCTGTGTATATGCATATGCATGTATATTCTCATTTTTATGGAAGATCACTCGTCTTTCTCTTCCCAAGGATTTCATGGCTTTATGTACATTCTTGTTACACTGAGAATCTGCAGTAATGTTACCAATGAAATTGTCTATGAATAATACATTACTGCATCACATAAAATAGTCAATGATTTCTTGAGGGATAATGAAAACTACTAGTACTTACTGGGTGTTCAGGCCAGACAGTACATTGCTAACTAATTTATTTTAGTCTTTGTTAAATAAAATATACAATTCATTCATCTCTAGCATCATATATCATACAGCACCAGAGCAAATGGAAAGCTGATCTGAGCACCCCAAATGGTATCTATAGCCCAGAGCTCAGCTCTGCTGCAGCACAATTACAAGGGGATGCTGAGGACGCACTGGTATTCTGCACTGGAAGGCAGGAGCCACCACTCAGCTTTCAGCCTGATACTCATAAAACTTGAGTTTCATGAGCAGTGCAGAGTCTAAAACAGCCACCATCACGTCCATTAGTCAAAAGAAATAAGCAGTCATCCCTAACCAGCCAGATCTTTGCAGGTAGTGGGGTATGTTCAAATGGCCCAAGATGATTTAGAGGAAAGTGGTGAAAGTCAGCTGGTGGATCCTACCCATGTTTTGCCAGGACTGTCTTTTCTACCTCAGCCACCTGCTAGCACAAGATGTGTCAGTGAACGACTGTATTTGACACTTCAGACATACAGACAACTTTTGGTTCAGTCTTTCCACGCTCAAGTACTTAGCTCCAGCACAGTTAGCCTCTGCAAAACCCACGCGGAGAAGAGACTGCTGTCTAGTGAGCGCATCAAGCCAGACTGGCAAATGGTGAATTATATTTCCAAAATACAATTCTTGTTTTAAGTGATGATTCTGCAAGGTACTAGCAGAATTGCTGAGTAGAAATCAGCAAAATAAAAAGTCTGGTTTGGAGGGTTTATTTTCTTTTTCAAAAATAAAGACATACAGGAAAACCTGTTTTACTAAATGGAGCTGACTTTCTGAAGTACCTGCCTCTATTTTTTTTCACTTTGCAAAATACTGCTTTTGAAAACAGCATTTTCAAGTACACTGCATGTTCCTAGGTTCATTAAAATGAATTAACATCCCAGTCTTGACAGTGGACTGTCTCTGTCAGGGCTTAGAGCTGTTACTGCCTTTCGGGTCCTGAAGCAATGGCAGCATGTGTTGCAAAGGAAAGCCCAGCCAGCACCCAGCAGTGCAGGTACTGTGCAAAACCAGAACAAAATCCCTCCACAGACAGCTAGTCCTGACCTGCTGGGAGCACACGTATAGGGTTATTAAATCCTCAATATCTGACTGTCAGGTATATGAAAATATGCAGACCTTTCCCTTATTAACACTTGGGGAAACAAAATACTACCAAATGAAATAATCCCTACTTACTCCTCAGGGAAAAACTGGCACACTGACGTTACACTCCAGTGATTACCAGACTGAAAACTGGCAATAATTATCCATACTCTTCACACGCTATTCCATTTGCTTACAAAGGATCAGAGTGTTCTGTTATAAAATATGTTACAGCATATGCAATGTTCCGTTATTTTAAATATATCCACCTGACACACTTCTGCCTTATTTGCTTCACCCATAGGTAAAGTCGGCTAGAGTGATTTGCAGGTAAAACCTCTGAGAACCAAAGTCAGTTTTTCAGTGGCAATATTTTCATTAAAAAATGTTTTCTTGTGGCTCAAGGATTTGTGTAATTTTAGCAAAATGTTTCAAATTAAAAGAAATTCTATGCTGATACAAATCAGAGATGATAGCTTAGGTTTTCCAGTTTTGCATTTTTTCTTTCCCTACCATCTCCTTTTTATCATTGCAAAAGTGGATTGAGATACAAGATAAAAATTAGACACAAGAAACAAGAGTCTCAGGGGAAAAACCCAAAACATTTCAACCTCCTTTAAAAAGCATCTAAACAAAAATGTTGCATTTCTACAACAGTTTTCAATTCAGTCCATCAAAGAAACAAGGAAAAAGCATGACAAAATCTGAAACTTTTTTCCATAGTACTCATATTTTTTTTTCCATAACAGCTCAACCCACTTTTTTCAGGAGACTGTATTAAAAGCTTAATTTTTCATTTAGTAACTGAATAAACTAATGCAGTTAGTTCCTTCAGCTGCTACAAATGCACTTGCATGTGAGCCACTTACAAAATGTGCTTATAGAGGACATCAAAAAATTTCGTAAGAAATGAATGCTTGATGCTGGTCCTGGAGCGACTGTTTTGATTCAATACCAACTGACCTTCAGACACACAGTAATTGCTTGGGAGTGGGATCCACCTCAGAGTGTATTCCTAGGGAATCTGGTAACTCAAAGATGGACCTGCCCTGAACAGGCTAAAGCATTTGCAGAATTGGTTGGGGTTACTGTGGCAGGACAGGGGTGACTGCATGCGTTTTTGGTCAGACTACTATGGTCAGGTTTATGTTCTTACCCTCCTGACTCCTGTCATAGCAGCAGAGTCTGTACAATTCCCTGTGAAGCTTTATATAGTGATTCATATGAGGTGTCTATGAGCTGCTACTTTCTGAGAAAAACTGGCCACTGTAGGCAACTGGTTGCTGAGCATGGGGGATCGATCTGAAAGGGTGCAAGTAGCTCTTAACAGCATCCAGGAAGCCTGGGCTGTTTAGAAACCAAGATTCCCAAGCCCAGGCATGAAGAAAACCACATCAGTTCCTTACCTTACAGCTTGTTACCATTCCCCACCAGGTAGGCTAGAGGAAGGTTGGCAAGCAAAACCCAATTTCTAATAAACAACTTCTAATAACCAACCTCACCAGCCCAGCTCTCGGTCTAAAGAATAAATGTAGGAAACTTATGGGAAAGAGAAAGGTTATAATTTGATTAATGGGACAGCAAAGGGTTGTCTCCTTAAGAACAAGAGGGAAGAAAGAAGGGAACTATGTATCCAAGTGGATGGTACACAGGCACCTGAGTTGAGCAGTTTATTTTGAAGATACAGCAAATGTTTTTGAGTGAGTGTATTTTGCTGTAGTAAAAAAAAACAAAACAAAAAACCCAAAACAAAACAAAAACCAAAAAAACCCCACCACCCCCAAAAAACCTACACAGACAAAACCATTAAGTTGAACATAAAATTAATCCCCCAAATAATGAACTCCAAAGCAAGAGCGAGTTCAGCAGCAGTGAACTGATACACAGGATTTCATCCGTATGAGGAATGATTATGATCTTTCTTAAGAAACTGCAAAAGACTTACAACCTCTAAGTTAGCAACTTACTAAACTCTGGCTGCCAGGGAAAATAACAGCAACTGCTTCTAACATTTTCTTCTGTCGACAGACTCTATGATTCAGGGGAAAAAGGGAGGAACAGCAACCAGAAAACCTTCACGCTCATCTGCTGTATTTCCATTTACATTATTATTCCTTCTTTGTAATGCAGTGTGCATGCAATCTCATTCCCTGGGAATATGAAACCTGCAGCCACTATTTCTTAAAAGGCAAGTTTCTAAACAGCCTAATCTCACTGCCCTTTTTCATGGGTACAATCTCCATTCTCTAGGTATTGCCTATCTGCCTGAAACCTCAACTGTACTCCTTAAACCAACAGGCTTTGTCACAAAGTTCTGATTTTACCAAGACTTTCTGCTTCCCACGAGAATCTGTTGGCTCTCTGGACAACTAGCTATTGTAGAAGTCCAAACCCAAGGATCCCTAATATGTTAAGAGGAACTTCTTGTGGCTGGTGATAAGTAAACGCCAGTGATCTGCTGCATACCGCAACCCACAAATGTCCCAACTTCCCTCAGAAATGTGGTCCTTCTTGCAAAAGCCCGAAGCTCAGAATGGCCAGTGATAAAGCGCAGGAGCAGAAAAGTTATCTAGTCTATTTGGATCTTAAATACTGTTATCTAAGTCAGTGTTTTGAACCAAAGCGTAACAATAGTAGCACCAGCAAACAGCTAGCTGTTTTATCCTTTCTTCCTCAGGCACTTCTTTTTGAGCTAAAGGATTCAGTTGTCCCATTCAGCAGGCAGAGAAACCGGAGTGCATTAAAAGGGATGCGTCTTGCCCCCACCCAAGTGACAAACCAGGAGCTAAGCTGAGATCAGCACCAGGAGTTCTGGCCTCCAGCCTAACCTGCCATCTCAGGCAGCCTGCACTAACAGACCAGAGCAACGTTAAAGTACATTTAACCCAGTAAATCCTTCTGGGCAGCACTGTGGTAGAGCGCTGGTGGGAGCCCACAGGATGGATCAGTGCTTCCTGAGGGAATCTTTTTTTGTCTGATACAGCTCCTCTGGAATGTATTTCCATGAAAAATCGATTTGAATGCTTTCCAAGGAAGTGTGACACTGTCTGGCTACACACATTTCAGCATGGCCTCTTTGCTGTCATCTTCTAAATCAATTTATTTCACTTGGTGCCAACGCAGCATATTAGTTTTTAAGTTGCCTTCTTGCTGAATGAGATATGGCAAACCTGTGAATTTTATTGGTTATAAGAAAGCTTTGAGAGGGAGAACAGCAGAAAGAAATATCAAAGCTAGACTTCAGACCATATACAGCTTTTTCTTGCAACAGCAGAGGGGAAAAATTCATTCTTCATCTTGTAATGTGATTCATGGCTCTTTCCATAAGGCTTTGATAATGCAGTCCATAAATTTGGTATTGGTAGTCTTCACCATTTTCTTTGTATATATTCCACCGGTATGAGCCTCTTCACACATTAAAAGCTGTCCTGCCCTGAATATGTCAGCAGAAAAGCAAACCTGAAACAGTTGCATGGGACAGGGGTGTTTTTGTGTTACATCCAACACTAGCAGATGTAAAGCTAGCCAGAAACTCAAGGAGATGAGTTCAGAGTTTTGGGGTAGCTTTTCAATTAATTGTTTTCTTCTTATAGAACCTCACCTTTCAAGAAAAAAGTGATTACTCCAATAGTTTCTTTTCTAGCTCCAATACTGCTAAGGTTGCATGGCTTTTGTTATAGAAATTAGATTTTGAAGCAGCAAGCAAAAATAAAAAGATTAACCAATAGACCACTCCCAAAGCACTTTAGGGAGAAGGCCAAAATCATTGCACTCTTTTTGAAATGCAGCCAGGTACAGGTACAGAAGTCGAAATACAGCAAAACAAGTTACTCATGGCAGTCTAACAGCTAAGGCAGAGCCTATGTTTCAGTGCTGTGCCCACTAGCCCGAAGTCGTATTCTTGGGAGGTCTAAAATTGCCATTTGGAAAAAAAAAAAATAGTTAGCAAGCATGAGATTTACACTCCTGCTACAGGAAAGGGAAATTAAGATAATATTAACCTATAGAGCACTTGAGTGAAGTAGCTTATCACCATAAAGCCAGGTTGCTGTAGAACTGTGTGGGGTTATACCAGCCTACAAAACAGTCCTGAAGAAAATGGCACGTCCAAAACTACATGCCCCAAACCCTGCAAGCTCAACTAATTACAATTTTTAAAATTATATATCTATGTTGGATTTTCAAAGGGCATAAGACATTCAGGCACATATTTCCAATCTACTTTCAACAGAAGGAGTCTGACCTATTTCTGCTTTGATTTTACTTTACTTTAAATAAGAACTGTGCTTCATGTTTCGCATCAAGAGTCAAGCCCATTCACACAAGTCAGCCTTGTGATATTCCAAGCACATACAACCCTAGAGAACTATAAAAGTCATTTGATGATAATTTTCCCACTTATGTCGCAAACAATTTTAGCACAGGGAGGGAAATGTTTGTGCTGCGTTGCCACCTTTGCTGACCGATGACTCATGGCTGATGTGGGGCTGATATTAGCTGCAGCAGATCATAATCTAAACTTTTATATTTTTAAAGGCTTTGAGTATGCACAATGGTGTATAAATGCCAAATAACGTTGTTTTATTTTAACAACACTTAGCACTATTCATGCACAACTGAATCAATCTATAATCAGTTGGACACAAGAGCACTCTGTACTGTAAGAAACAAAAGGGAGCAGTTAAACATCAGTTTTCACAGTAATTAATATTACCTAATTTCTAGCTAATTTTAGCAGACTAGCTTCCCTCTCTCTTGTAATGACAATTCATGCCTGACAGATAAAAAAAAGCTCTCTAACACAAATATATTGAGATAATGTACTGTAACAAAAATACTGTAATATCTAATGGCAGCTATTCAAGACTTACCTTTATTTGTCACTATTATCATGAACATATATCCAATATCCATACAGTGTTCTTAAGCACTGCATTTGCTGTATAGTGTGTACTAAACTTCTTTGAGCTGTTTGTAATGGATCAACTAAATTTTATAGGATGTAAAACAACCCCCAAAGAAAATAGCGTTTGGGGAGAGGTAACTTCCTTATCTTCTTAAATAACCTACATTGACTGTGACAGTGCCTAGAAAGCACTGCCATCAGGTACCAGTTATAGCGCTAACTGATGCAGATTTAACTACTCCACCGTGTTTGCAACTGTCTGTGCTACATTACATGCTGTTACGCACTTTTGCCCAGGTTGCATCACTTGTTAGTTCACCCTCCATACACTGCGGGATCCTAGAGCATGGGGTGTTGCAGAAGGAGAATGCCTTTGCCCCACTTGGCTGCATGGCACCAGCTACTTTGAAACCCTAGTGCCTGCCGGGGCTCCTTGAGAAGCTGCAGCACCCACAGGGTGTAGATAGCAACAGCACTGCCACCTCACATCTCAGTACTGATAACAGCTTGAATCAAATCCATGAAGCACAACAGGGCTGCCCTGTGAACACTGATTAAAACACCTACATCATCTTTGTTTTGGTTTCCCTATGAGGCCTCCAGACTAAAGCAATTAGCAGCAGGTTTTAGTGACTCATGAAGCATCAATGTAAAACGCTTCTTCAGAGTCTTGTGATCACGACATGCTAAGCTACTCTGAATTGTACATGTACTACTAACTATACGGAGACTGGAACAGACCAATAGGACCAGTTCTTCACACTTCAGTATTAGCATTCATTTCTTTCTTTATTAAGTTCACATTTTCTAAGTCTCCTAGAAGACTAAGGCACACAGATATATCTATATATATGCCCTCTTTGTTTTTGTTTTTCTTC
>JAVJGI010000001.1:65595195-65627967 GCA_035590275.1 Ibycter americanus | reverse complement strand
CGCCCCCCCTTCCCCTTTCTCTCCACCTGATTTAACTCACTACTAAGCTGTAACATGCAAGCCAGGTCTGAGCCTTGCAGCCCAGGTAGTGGAGGCACTTGGCTTGCGACCAGTTCCATACTGTATTTACCTGAGCTACACAAGATATACACATACTCAAAAGAGAAGTGAAACCAGCTCACAATTTTACATTACTGCAGCTTGTTCTAAGCCAGCATGAGTATCTTTGCTTTACAGTACTGGGCCATGTAAATGTACCCTAGGGGAGGTTACTTGCTGAGTTAATGTTACTGGTATACGAAAAGGTTTCCTGTTCCTACAGACAACTTCTGTCAAGAGCTCTCCCTGCTGCAAAAGATTCATAATTTAAAGAGGAAAAGGTAGTAAATAATTTCTGAAGGTGATACTTATGAAGTCAAACCATTTTTCATGGCAGAGCCCCAAACAAAGGATTATCTGTCAATAAATCTATCATGTGTGACATCCATGCTCCCATGGGTTCAACCCCACTGTAAACAAGCGAAAGGGTCTCTTAATGATTCAACATGGCCTAGAGAAGAGGAGGAAGAAAGCATCCATTTTTTCTGAAATGTAGTTTGGCAGACCTCTGTTGATGAGACATTTACATCAGAAGGATATTTTCTCCATGCAGGCACAGATCTAGTTTCTAACAACGTCTTTCTGTTAGGGAGTGAGAGGAAATATCCTACCTAAACCAAGCGCTCCTAAGTTGTGTGGCATAAACCACTGAACGTCCTTAAGCGTAAGGCTAAAGAGTAACAAAATTCCTCAGTAGTCTGAGAGATCTGTTAATCTAAAATTTTGGCGAGTCATTAAAAAAACCCAAAAGCCACAATTTCCTGCCTGAACTTTAATAATGAAGACTTGAAACCTGCTTTCCCCCCTTCCATTGCCACTTACTGGTGAACAAAAGAACATATATATGGTTTCACAGTCAAATCAAGAATCCGACACAGAGAAGCTCAAAGTAAGCAGAATTAAACTCTTTTCACATTTCTAAACAAGTCCCCAGTCTGTGTGCTGCTTTTAACTGAAGGGAGACACTTGGGCCTTGTTTTTTTCCTTGTTTACCACCTGACCATCAGACAAGACTTCACCATTCTCACTGCAAAGTTGGTTAGGGGCTTTTCACTGGCTCAGAGCTGGGCCATCACCACTCTTTGTTTGACCCTGACATTTGGGGTGAGATAGAGGCCACTGAGAAAGCCATGCTGTGGCCTTATACAGCTCCAAGTCTCCCTGGCATCATGAGACAGCAGCAGGAAAATGCTGGATCTGGAAGCTCAGATGTAGCACTGAAGGTGAGTCCCAAACTGTGAGGCCGCTCAGTCTTCCAGCAAGGAATTTGATACAAAATTATTAAAAGAGGGTCACACGGACTTTGCATCAGCATAGCTGCAACAATACTAACAAACGGCTTGTGACACGCAGGACTTTACAATTGAACTCCAAGTTGCTTGCATGAGCATGCTGGTAAACAAGGGCTTAGGAAAAGGCACATGTACCAGAGAAGCCCTCGTTAGATGCTGTACCCTAAGGACTCTGCCCAAAAGAGCTGAGGCAGGGAGCTTGCGGTCAGCTTTAATTGAGCAATTCCTTCACGTTAACCTCTTTAACAAGGTCTCCCAAATTTTCTCTCCAAGTTCTTGTGCAACTGAGTCACCTGAGCTAGAGCTCACATGCACTGCTGTCTGCCAGCAATGAGCTTTCATTCATAACGTCTGGAAAGCACTTGGGCATTCAGAATTTGGTGGTTTGTTCTATCACAACACTCCCCTATCACTCCTACACCAAAGCCATCCACGCTTACGCTAGCATACAAAGGGACAACACAGTGGAGAATGGGATCTGGAAAGCACTACAGATGGTATTTCCTGAACTGAGCTGAGCTTTGTCACATGGAAATACACTTGTGTCTAAATATACAGTTTTCAGCATTTATTACAGCTGACAAAACCACACACATTACTGCTAAAAAACATAAAATCATCTATTCCAGTCTAACAGGTCCCACTGGTGAATACTGCCATGCACGAATTGCACTGCTGAAGACAAATGAGATGGATTACTTAGGTAATATTTCATCCATCTGAGTAAAGGGTGCTAAACAGTGTATGAGCACGTGTAAAGCCAAGTGACAGAAATACATACTCATTTTCAAAAAAGGAAACAGTAACAGAATAATGTTATACCCAGACTTTCTAACACAGCTCAAATTAAGGTTGGAATTTCACTGTCATTATTTCTATTATATGCTTTTATTCGGAAGGATTAAGAACTAAGCTATTAAAATGCACTCTTGGATGACATTTCACAGGTAGAGCATGAAAAACCAGCATTATGTATCAGAAAAAGAAATTGTTTGTAATTTTTACATCAAAATTCAGCACAAAATGATTCTCAAACTTTTCCATTTCTTTCAACTAAAGCGTCAGATGTCTGTGTTCGTATTAAAGCTCTTAATGAATAAACTATCAGCATCTAACGAAGTACACACCAGGGCAGACATTGCAATTATCACTCACGCTAAAAGAATTCTCTCTCCTCTACTACACATACTGCTTACTTCTTCCAAGTTTCAGAAGGCAAGATGAAAAATAAAAAAACCAGGAGATATGAAGGTATGCTCTCTGGCTTGCACATCAAGATTATGGCATCTGTTGTATTCTCTCCTGACAGAGCATAGGCATTTGGGAAAGTCTAGAGAGCAGGGAGAAGTTGGAAGACAGCTGCACCTACTCTACCTAAAGTCAGGTACCATCTCTTACTTACCTCTTAGCACAAGGATATTGCTACAGCTTCAGACTTCACATAAAAGGTGTTCAAACCCTGACATAAAGACAGCAACCACTGGACCGACAGACACAGCAAAACCCAGTGCACACAGCACTGGATGCTCAGCAGAGTTGCAGGGTGCTGACACCTGCAGAGAAAGTGCCCACCATATGGAGGTGACGTAAAGTGTGGGGAACTGCCTGGGAGGTTTGATTCCAAATATTGGCTCAGCTTTAAAAGATGACCTTTGATGATTTGACCTTGTACACTGTTGCCTTTTTTTAGTTAAACAATGGGAAATATTATGAAATACTTCTTCTGTGTCTTAAGATTAAATATCTTATGGTCTGCTTATACTGCTATATTCCAAGCTATTCAAGTGAGAGCAATAGAGACATTTCCTTTCAGCAGGATCCCTTTAATTACTCTGCAATGAGCTTTGCCCTGTTAGAGGTTTATAGCAAATTTTGTGGAAAATGCTCTGTGCAATTCTATTTAGTCTTACTCCATCCATACAAATATCCCATAAAATATTTTAAAAGCCTACCACTATAGGAAAGTGCTGTTCAACAAGCCATAATACTAAGCTGGCAGTGCTCTCATTTGGGATGAAACCCTGCCCAAACCACCACCGCTTATAATTTACAGAAGGAAAAGACATATGTCCATCAGGAAGGTGCAATGTGTTAACTCGAGTTCATTCAGCTGAGGTCATTTGACCAGTCCTGCAGGCTGCAAGAGGTCCTGATGCCCAACTTGTTTTTAGAGTGTCTGAAGTACAACTATCACACTAGCAGACCCTTGCAGGTGGGTGAAACTAAATCAGGAGATGTGAAATAGTATAACAGAGGCACTCAGCCCATTTTTGTGTTAAAGCCTGGAACTGCAAATCTAGTCACCTGATCACCAGGATGAGCTTTCTCTAATAAAAGGATTCTGTGAGAATGGGAGGAGCAGGAAAACACAGGATGAGCTCCTAAAACTGAGGATGCTTCATGTGATGGCCATTGATTTGGCTGCATGCTGGTTTATTCTCCAGTCTAGCAATAAGTGGCATGGAATCAGTTATGTTCATAGGTGGTAAGCGAATACCATGTGGACAGTGAAGAACAGCAAAGGCTGTGGCAGGAAGGAGAAGGGTAAGACCGTCAAAAACCAATGCATATTGCAATATATATAAAATTCAGGCCACTTATTTCAAAATGTAAACACAGGTTTTAAAAATCTCCTCAACAGACACCTCTGCTCCATGAAAAGCAAAGTGACTGTTAAGCCTCACAGCAGTTATCTAATTTTCTCCCATCCTTGTATTAAAGAAAAGCACAAGGAACAAATGTGCCAATTCATAAAGTCTTAATTCTCAAGCTACTGTGTCACGCCAAAATCTGCTTTGCATTCCCAGGCAGAAAAGCCCCAGACTCTAGTAGGAACAGCCCATAAGAATCTGAGGACAGAGTTTGGCTCCACAGACACACATTTGCCTCAAAGCAGAAATATTTAGTTTTCAACTTTTATGGTTGTTTGAAGTGGTGCCTCTCTAGCACTCGAGAGGAATTGGGAATGACTGTAAGCGTGTTTGGATCTTACCTTCTAAAAATAAACTCCTTTCTCTATGCATCCTCACACTCAGCTCAGGGATAATAATAAGCCACTCTTAGAAACAGCACTGTATGATGAGCTACACCAAGCAACTCAGCATGGTAGAGTGCCTAAATATTACAGCCTGGGGCACAGAAAAAAAGAAATCACAACAGGAGAAAAAAAGATGGGAAAGGTGATGCCAAATGCTTTACAAAAGCGGTTTATTCATCCTTACAAGACAAGATAACCAACAGCTTGACATCCAAATGCTGATGTCCATCAAATTCATAACAATCAATAGATATCTTCTAGCTTTCTGGCAGCCACCTGAAAATAAATTTGCATGAAATCAGGACACAACTGGAAATCTACTCCGCGATGCCAAATTACAGCAGTAAATGAAAACAGAAATAAATAAATAAACCTGGGTCCAAGAACAAAGCCCTGGAGGAGACACAAATTAGTCACTGTAGAAACAGATGTAAAGTAAGTAGGCTGAACAAACTTAGAGAGAAATGTCTATTCAGGAAGAAAACCAAGGCAAAGCTGTGCCGGTGGTTTCAAGGCAGGAGGGAAAAGGGCAATACTTTGCTTCACTGTTGACACCAAGTGCAGTTGCTCTTCTAAACACTTGCAGACCAGACTTTCAGCGTGAAACATGTCTGTCAAATCTTTTTTACTCTGGAACGCCACTGCTGCTGCACAGACTGAAGGGACAGCAGATGGGTTAAAGCGAGGATAAGAGAAGAACTGAGAGGCAGGTGTTAGTTGTGTTTGAAGGAAGTACCATGGAGTTTTTCACTTGTTGGAAATTTAGTTTACAGAGAAGGCAAGATCTACACCATCCTATCCCCTTTCAAAGAACAGCTGCAGAAAATTTTGGATTTAAAAATTATGCCCCTGTGTCTTAATAAAGCACTAATAAGGGAAGTAAAAGTATTGTTATTTAAATCTTACTACTTTCATTGAGGTTTCTGACAATTCCACCTGGTATCTTCTGTATTTAACACTGAGCTTTCTCAAGGATGTAGTTCCTGTATTTCAAAATCCCTTGTAACTCCACTTTTCTGACCCTAAATGCAGGTCCTGAAAATGACTTGTTAAAGACCAGGCTAGATGTTGCCCACTCCATCCTAGAGGATGAAGGGTTGTCAGCACTGAATTTGGGTAGAAGATCAATTTTAAAAAATGAATTCAGTGGTCCAAAAAGTATTTAGGGCTACCAAAACTGAGGTGAGAACTGAACCTGCCCAACTTCAGCAGAGCTCCTCTCCTAAAGAGTGTGAGGACCAGTCAGACAGTAACATATAAAGATCCCACCTGTGATACTCTTTGTCCTAAAGAAACCAGCTCCAGAGCTACATAACAACTCTTACTCCTTCACATGTACTACAGTCCTTATCTCACAGAGGTGAACTGAATTTTTTCATCATCTGAATATAACACAGTGTTTCCAAACACGCATGCACAGATGGCACACTCAGTCATTGTCAATAAACGGCATTAAAGAAAATGGTTTGGCAGGAGCTACTGCCTTTAAAGTATAGCTTAAAAATATATTTATCTGCATCGTTGTTCCTCAACAGTCATAAAACAAGCAATAAGACATAACACAACCAACCAGCCAGATTTAACAGCCTCTATTTTAAAATGTCGCTGTTTTTTAAACACTGCTATACACTATGAAGGTTGACAGGGAGATAACAAAACCAGTTGTAGCAAAATCTAATCCAAAAGGTAGCTGATTAAAGAAATATATCGTGGGTCACTTGAAGACTGGCAATGACTAGTTTTGACAGGAAAGATCTCAGAGAGAAATCAAGCTGTCTTATTTAAAGGTACAACCACATTGTAAATCACTTACCTGAAAGTAGTGACAAGCACCTGGCCTTAAGCCACTGCAGAACTACATTACAGCTCTTGTGAAAAGCACAAAATTCATTGCAGAACTCTACAACTCTGAAACAAGTAGTTTTTTAAGCCATAGCCCCTTCAAAATTATCTTTTCAATTACTTTGGACTCTCTTCAAAACAATTTTAGGCTTCAGCTTTTCACATCCAAAATTCTGAGCAGAATCAAATGGAGTTCTCTGTCCCACCATAAATCTTCTGGAACCACAGATTTTAAAGGAAAAATTCTGCAGCTTTATTACTAAACTGTCAGAACCACAGTGGCCCAATACAAATGACACTCCTTTTTATAAGAGCTAGTTTGTTCTCCATCAAAGTATGTCTTCTATGAACCTGTTTTCTCTTGCGCTACTGTTAATACTCTGCTGAATTGTAATAAATACAAATACCAAGAATGTTTATTTTTTGCAAGTGACAGTTTTTTCAACATAGTGCTGAATATACCTCCAGATTTTTGAATACCTTCCTCCTCCTCCTTTCCTTCCTCCACAAAAAAAAATTAATAATAAATGAATATTAGTAAAACAGAAGGGCAGGGAGATTGTCAGAAACTTAATGGCATGAAAACAATCACTGCAATATAACTAAGAAACTCTGAATGGTTTGGTAGAGCAAAGTTGAAGCCTTTTTTTTTTTTTTTTTTCAAAATACGGCCTAAAGTCAACCTAATATTCAGAAAGACTTTGCATTCAATTTTCTATTGCATTTCTGGAAATCCCCGCTCCTGAAATTAGCAGGAGCTTTCAGGAATCAGGATTTTTGAAGACTGAGGCAAATCAGTTAGCTGCCTGAAGATTTACTCAGTAACTTAAGTGTGGGCACTCACCCTGCAAGACTGATTCAGTGCTGCAAATGTGAATAACTCAAGAACTGCTTTACCTAGCGTGCCTTAAAGTGTCTCCCAAGCACACCAAGGTAAACTGTATGACTGTAAACCAGCCGTGTTATCTCAGAGTATAATGTTGTTCACATTGTCCTTTTAATGGCAAACTCTATAAGCAGCATTTAAAATTACTACATACACCAAAAAAATCTAGATAAAACCTTGCAAGCACTAAAATGTTAGATCTTTGTCTATAAGATGATGTTAACTACTCTAGCACCAAGCACAGAGCCTTCCACTGCTCTCAGGCAGTCTATAAACACGTAGTGAGGGACAACATCTGTTTGGGCAAAAAGACAAAGCGTGAGAAAAGGAACCATGCCGTGCAGGTAATTGGTTTGGGGCTAGACAGCAGGAACTGAGCAGAGAGCTGGGGTGGTTATGGTAAAGCCCCTCCAGTGCTTCTTTCTAAAGACTCCAGCCCTTCACAGCCATGATACCAATACAGCCTGTCCCAAGGCAAGGACTGCAGGCATTTTGGAAACCTGACAGGTGAGTGCCAAGGACACATGACAGCAAATGATAGATTTAGGAAGAGAATACAAGCAACTGGAGTTCCTTCCTAGTGGTCTATCTGTCTCTTAGGCATTTACCATCCATAGATGCACTTTTATTTCACATCAGCATTGCACTTCTGCTTGCTTTTAAAGTGATTTAACAGTTTACTTGCTTGCGTGACTGAAAAGAACTTCCCAAGTTAATGTCAGAGAGTAAAATCCAGTTGAGGTATGATACGAAAAGCACAGCTCCGGAATCACATATAACAGAGGCAAAATTACTTCCTCGAGATTCTCTACAAGGTCATGTCAGAGCTGGAGTTAAAACTCAGGTCACTTTGGCAGCACTTTGCTCTACGTACTTCCCAGTGTTTCTCTACAGGTAACCATCCCCCCCTAAGTGAGTACAAGGTGGCTTCATAACCAGCAATCCCAAGCAAACAGTAGAGCTGCAAGCTATTGAAAACACTGCTGCAACCCAAAGCAGGTTTCAGGCCCCAGTTCATATCCTTTCACAGTGTTAGAATAATCCGCTGGATTTGAAGATCATTTATTGCCATCATCTTCCCAAAGGAAGGCTTCAGTGCAGGTGGAGACCCAGCTGGGAGCTGACTAGGTGCTCCTACCTCCACCTCATGCTCAGCCTCACACCAGCCACATGCTGTCAGCTTGTGCAACTGTGGTGTGTGATATCATGGCGGGTGCGTGTGTATAGGCTGAAATCACATACCTAGCTGCGATGCACATGTCCAGCCACAGAATAAGAAACAAGCCGTTGTAGGTAGACCTCCTATTCAGTCAAGGTAAACCAGAACTGAAGGAATATTGTGCGTTGCTGAGCTAAAACAAAGGACAGCCCTTCCCTAAGGCTCACTTTCTTGAAATACACACAAGCAATTAAGATTGTATTGTGTTTTGTGATACGTGTCTGAGAAAGGAATGGTTGCTGCGGAAATGATCAGCAGAGTAAGGGAATACCAGCTCAATTAAACACACAGAGCTGGACCATGTCACTTTGCAGATGATAGAGGGAAGGGAGACCAAAACTTCAGTCATATATGTGAAGTTGTCAGATCTCCTGTTAAATGGATATTTAAGGTCAGGAGACAAAAGCAAAATAAACAGCCTAGTAGTCTGACCATGAAGCTCTTGTGATGTTTGATGCCGTTCACTCAAAATGGTGCAGTATCCCAGTAAGCACAATCACCAACTGGGCAATCAATTGCAGTGGCCTTGGTGATATCAAGACACAAGTTGGTGTAATAAAGAGCAATGTTTGTAAATTTGTGTGCAACTGCATATGCTCACTGACTTTCAAACAAACTATTGGCATAAAGTAGCTCTCAGCTTTGTGCAAGTTGACATCCAGGTCATCATTGTGGCACATCTTTCTGTGCCACAAACTTAACCATATAATTTGTCACATCGCTAAAAGATGCACAGTAGTACAAAGAGCAGATGTCTTTGGACAGCTGCGACATCATTAGTGGCATAAATTTCTTCTGTGTGATGCTCTTGCATATTGCTACTACCTCAGGTTAACAAAAAAGGAATCTAACACTCATACAGCTACATTTGGGTATTGATATAACAGAAGATCTACTTATTTTGGGTAATTAAAATAATTTCTTTATGAGCATGTGAAATCAGCAGAAAACCACTATTTAAGAAGGTCACATATCAAATAACAGATGCAAAACTCTAATTACTTGTAACATACCTATACCCTGGTGCTGTGGAGAGAGAATTTACGTACTCGTGCTTGAAACTATAAACCAGGTTTTTTTGTTTAGCTCCTATAATATGACTTTTTCACCTCCTGTCTGCTGAGGAAGGACAATGGCAGTCCCCAGCCCCCGGTGAAACAGATGAGTGTTGAACTACAGCCAAGAGCTAGTACAGATATCCAGATATTCTGCTCTGCCCATAATGAGATCTCCATTTCTATGTAAGTACACAAGAATTCCTTATTGCGTGATCAAAAAATGCAGCCAGTAGTGGGAGGCTACGGTGCCCATGGCCTCTGATCACGTGTCAGTGACCCAGGGCTGGAGAGCCTGGGATGTGTGCGGAGACCGAAGCAGTTCCTTTAGCACACCTCTGCACTGCTGGACATGCAGGGCAGAGAGGCTAAGGTACACAAGTGATGGTGTTTATCTGCAGGAGCCTTCTGTCTAGGCACAGGGTGAAAACAAGCTGTCAAGCGTATTCATAGTTAAATATTTATAAGTCAAGACAATGGAGAATGTAAAGAAATGAAATACAAAGAAAACAACATCCTCCAACTCCAGGACAGCCCTGCTTTCTCTGTCTGCCTCAGAAAGCAACAGTACAATCTGAAAACATTTCAAACTAGAAACAGGCCTGAAGTAAAACTTTGCATCAGAACACCACACCTAGACTAAATGCCTTGGCTCAAAAGCAGCCAGGTATTAATCTCTGCATCCAGGTCCACATTTCTCCAAAATTTGGATTTGACCTAAAGCAGAGAAAAGCTCTATACAGAAGCTTGGATTAAACCCAGGAATCCATCTAGGGACTTGGCCCTTGTGCTTTTGAAGATTGAGCAAGAGACCTGAGCAGTAACAGAGCAACGGGATTGTCTTCCACTGTGTTCTTTTTCTCCATATCATCTTTCAAACTTTACCTGCTAACTTTTGAATTATATAACAAAGAAATTCTTCTTCATGTTAACACCTAGTTAAACACTACTTATTGTAATTGCTTGGCAATAGACCAAAGTATCTCTGTTAAGGTCATAATTTATGCTAACACTACTGCACTAGCTGTTGCCATTCAATATCCAAACACCACTTCAGGTATGTGAGATGATTCAAAAGCAGCTTACACAGTCTCAGCAGCCTTGCAAAGACAGTCTTCAAACACTGCTTTCTTTACTCTGAATAGTCACCAGCTAACATCTAGGGTTGCCAAGCTGAAGGGAACAGTCTCAGCATTGCTCTTTCAGTGTAAGTACATACCCTTTAACCCTGGGTTTGCCAGAATCATGTTGGATGCATGTACACTCACATTGTTTGTGCTCAGCCAGCCCATGCACGTGGGTGGAGATGTGTCCCTCAAGCCAGAGGTGATCGGCATTCATGATGACCAGCAGTACAGCTCTTTCACACATCACATCACTATGTACTGTGGGGCTACACCCTGGGTACAGCTAAACAGAGCCCAGGCTGGAGCCAGGCTTTTTGTAAAATATGTAACATTCATGCTATCAACAGAGCTGGACTTCTGTATCTCATCAGATGCTGCATCCAAAACATTGTGGGTCAGATAATTAAGAGAGCAAATGATTAATCCCTCAAAAGCTTAAAGTAGTACCTAGATTTCAAGAGCTGCACACATCTAGGAACAATAGGAACCGCCTGCTCCTGAGCTTTCCTGGGAATCATTTTCTTGAACACTCTGGAGCTCTTCTAAATATTTGTCCTCCAGCGTTTGTGTTGTAAACATAACCCCAAAAAACTAAGCAAGCATACTTTAGTAAAAGACATCTGTGTGTAATGATGTAGATGGGTATTATAACTGAGTGTAATGAAAATTCCAATGGTACTTTTTTGTGTGTGTGTCTTGTCACAGAACATTTATCCCAATTCTTCAGCAAGGCACAGAAGCCTAGATCGTAGACAGCCAAAGGAACTGGACTGCAGCGCTTCTAACTAATATTTCTTGGACTATACTAAATTCATTAAGCATAGTGCGTTTCTTGCCCACTTCAGATCAGCTCCCTACTCCTAGAATAAGCTGCCCTATTATGATTCTGAAGGCCCTCAAAAATTTAAGTAACATTTTCGCAAAGATCTAAAAGACTTAGGAGTGCAAGCTGCCTCAAACCCGAAGTGCAGTCTCATTTTTCTCACACACTTTGCAAAAATTTCCACTTACTGCTGTGTCATCAAGCAGTGATACTATATCTTGACTGACAAATAGGTGGTTTTGCCTGTGCAGATACATATTTTTGCAGCTGAAATGAAGATGCAAAAGTAGTTGTTAAAAATAGCTCTGTCAAAAATGACTATGTAAGTGTTAATATGCATGAAAACAGCCATCAGAAACCTGAGCCAGACACATGCACCAAGGGAAAGCCTCACAGTTTTCACTGGCTGATTTAGAGGACTTTAAATTGGAACAACTTGTTTCTCCGTCAGACACAATGGAATCTCTCCATGCAAAGGACAAAAAGCTGTTTGTAGCTGCATTTCTTTCCGATGCTTGTTGAAGCCTGTCTTTACTAGCCACTGATTCTACAGCATCATAATTTTAATAGAAACATATTTACCCACTTATAGCACTTGTATTTTCATGTCTAGGCATATTTCCCTTTCCTTTTTCTAGTCAATATTTCATTCTAAATCATGGCATTAACAAGATCAGAAAATCTAGCAGGCACTCATTTCTTTTTGCTTTAATAATAGATGGTATCTATTTCAAAAGATAAAGATATTTCCTTGCTCTTGGGATGTGTTCTTTTCTTTCCAGATAAACCACTATTTTGCACATTATGTTTGCTGCCTTCCAGAAACAGCAGATAACATTGAAGAGATTTAATTAATATGTACCACAGCATGACCTCAATAGATAGAACATCTACCCTAAAGGAGCAGAGCTGTAGGAGGTAATTAGAGCACACCATGACATTTATTACTAATGCTCTTCCACTGACATTTGCTGTTGACAGGCTGCATATAAAGTTTTCCTCTGTTTGCATTGACTTACAATGATATAGACATTCCCACACACGTAAGTGAGGAATGCCTTGGCTGTTTACAGTAAATTAAATCATAAGAGACAGAAGATGATCTTGGCCTTTTTAGAGCAACTAGCTAAACCCCCACTAACTTTCTGGACCCAAATTTCTTCTCCACACAGTGTACTGTGGGGGGATGCTGGTATGAAATGCATCTTCTGAGAAGGGGAGAAACCCAATGTTTCTGTCCCTGTTCCCTTTTGCTGTGTGGATTTAAGAAAACTAACTGTTCAGTGTAAAATGGATAAACAGAGTGCAAAAGAATCAGGATCAAAGATCACCCTCTTCCAACTTCTCCCCAGGTCTAGAAAACTGCTCTGCTATTGGGTTGCATTACAGAGGGGATGTCTGGTGTTTCAGTAGCAGATGCATTCAGATAATGAAATAATCCTTTCAGGGTCTAAAACATACCTCTATATTAGTGAAATTTGGCAAAAAGCACACAATAAGTGGAGGGTGTACTCCACTGATGTCAGCAGCAGTATTTAGAAACACTATAATGTCCTGATAGAATTTGAGATATTTTACCAAGTATGAAACACTCAGTGGCAGAATGAAACTGGAAGGATTTCTTTTTTAAAAATCCTTTTCAGCTGGCCTGAAGCAGCCTGATTAACTCAGCTAATTTCATTCAAAAGCTTTTTAAAAAAGGTACTTCTGTTCCCTTTCCTTTCTCCCTTCTCTCTCCCGCTGACATACTCCGTTTTGGAGTGGCCTGCTCTCACCAAGAGACACTTATACCTGTAGGTGTTGGAGGACAACTCTGTCATCCAAACAGAGACTGAAAATGTGACTTTGTTGTAGTGAGTGACCAGGAAAGAAAAGCGGGTACTTATAATACTAGAGACAGCACAGGTCAGGTACATATTCAGAATACCTCAGAAACTACAGGAATTAATCACTACCATGAATAGCATCTTGCATATACAATGCCAGAGCTTACTCTTGTGAAATCTTCCACAGGCAGGAAGTGGTTTATGCTGCTGGTTAATGGGAATGTAATGGGAGGTGTTACATCCCCCTTAAATTATGTTCTGTCTCAGAATATAATCTATTTGCTTTTCCAATTTTGTGGATAAAGATTTAGCAGCCTCATTCCCTCATAATGTTTACGTCTACGAGAACATCTTGGATGTTCTGTTCAATTAATTTCCTGGCATCCCACTGCTTTTAAAACCACACTAATAGAAAGCAGCAAGGAGAGTACACACAAGTACATTGTAATTAAAGATTATTTACTAAGGGTGAAAAAAAGCAAACAATTTCAGATAAAAATCAAAAGAAACCCAGGTTTCTGCTTAGGCATTTGGACAGCTTTTCACATTAGGAAGAAAAATATGTATTAGACTTCTTGGCACAGAGAAAACAACTGCTATGATTTGGCCAGAGTTTATTGCACTGAACACACTGATCTCATTAGCACCCTGTGCACTGCTCCCTGCCCACCCTGTAGTACTCTCCCACTGTTGCTTATCATACATTAAAGTTACAGGGTTTGAGTCTAGCATCCTTTTTATTTGGGCTCGTTACACAAGACCTAACCGCAGAGCAGAGAAATAACAGGTATAACCACCAATCAATTAAGATTAATTTTACTTTTGGTTAAAATAAGAGAAAATTTACTACTGTGCCTGTAGTGCTATTTAAAACTGATTTTATGTTTGTTTGTAAAAACACAGGTGATTCAAAAACTAGAATCTCATTTCTTGGTACAGAAGAATAGTGCCTATGTCTTACTGTGCTCTTCTTCCCCATTACTTGAAGTGACTAACTGCTATGAAAGACATCCAATAGACAGAGGGCTTGTGAGAGCTGGGCAATGTGGGAAATTCAGGTAATTGAATTAGAGAGGCTGAATGAGAGTTATTAACTTGGGTACAGCCTTAGTCCAAAATTTGTTTGTCTCCAGCTAGGTCGGAAAAAAGGCAGAGTGAATTCAAGTCTGCCAGCACATGTCCATGTCAATGTGTTTTCTTCATTTCCCCATGAAAAATAACTGTACACAGAACTGCTCCTTTCCCATAGCCAGGCACAACTGGCCAGTTTGCCACTGACTGTTAAAACAGTGCTTTAACATGTCAAAATAGTATTTTGAGATGATTAATCTTCTACATTTTTTCATACTCATTTGCACTGAAATTTTTCGAAAACAGCCGCTTGTCAGTCCAACATGGTGCATGAAATATAGGAAGTTTCACATGAAAAATTGTGCATTGCCAAAGGGTTAAATGCTACACGGTGTGTGGTTATACAGACATTCTTAATTGTAAAACATTAAAGCACTCAATGTCATAACCTGAAATCACCAAAAATCTAAATGCTGCACTGTAAGCATATATATCTGTTATTCAGTGACACAGCTACAGCAGTCAAAACCCAGCAAAAGCAGAGACTTTCCTAGGTTTCTTAAAGCAATAGACGAAGAACGTGCTTATTACCCCTCTTCCCCAACCGACAGTAGTTTTGAAGGACTTTGCTTTAACTATATATGTGTAATCAGGACACATGACATATTCCAACAAGCTCAGGACTGTAAATATTGCTGTCTGTGCATGGAAAGGAGAGTGAGCTTTCTAGGGTCTAGCTGTTACAGTGGAAAAGTTGGGATTGTTTCCTGATACTCAGTCCTCTCACCACATCTGGCCTGAAAGAAGTGGTCACACACGCACTTCCCAGGAGTTTAACTCTGCTGTAAGAGCTTGGCAATACGTTGTAATAACACCCCAAGAAAAGAGACATCTTATTAAATATCATATTTGAGGAAAATATTTAAGCCCTTGTAATAAGTCCTTGATGGACTATTTTGCATTTTCTTCACTTACATATGTATACAGAAACCTCCCCTTCCCAAATTTTAGGTCCTCTATTTTAGATTATGAATACAGTTTAAGATTCATATATGTATTGGGCCTGGCTGAGCCCCACAGCAGCCCTCACAGTGCTGTGATGTATCGGTAGCTAGAAAGGTGGTGATAACACTCCGGTGTTTTGGCCACTGCTGCGCGGGGCTGGCAGCATCAAGGCCCTCCCTCCAAAATTTCCTACCAGCACCACCAGTAGGCTGGGGGTGGGCAAAATCTTGGGAGAGGACATAGCCAGGACAGCTGACCCAAACTGACCAAAGGGACATTCCATACTGTATGATGCCTGCTCAGATATAAAAGCTAAGAGAAAGGAGGAGGAAGGAGGGGCATTCCTTATGTACATTTGTTTTCCAGAACAACTACTATGCATACTGAAGCCCTGCTTCCCGCGAGGTAGCTAGACATTGCCTGCTGATGGGAAGTAGAGAATAACATCTCCATGGGAATACTCAGTCAAGTTCAGATCAGCTGAAACTCTAAAGAGAACATACATAACTTACATTGTCTTAAACCAAATAAGTTAATATCCTGCTTTCAAAAAAGCGTTAACTCCATGAACATGAAACTACTTGCAGTGGTTTATAAGGGAGCACGTGTGGAAATGTGGATCAAATATCGAGCACTTTAGAAAAATTGAAAATCTAGTTCTGCATCTGCCTCAGTGATAATATTTTGAGATTCCATGTCTATGGTTTGTTACGTTGGCCTTAAAAAAACAAAACGTGCACACACAGAACACAAAATGTGCACCATATATTTTACATAAAGGACCAAGTTGTAGATTTCCTTTCTAAATAAAGGAAAAACTATAGCTCAGTGAAAGCAGACAAGGTATCATTTCATTCTTAACCAACTATAAATGGAAAAAAAAAAAAAATCCACCCCACAACACACACAAACCGCAAAACAGACTCAACATACCCAGGTTTCCACATTCTTTGCCAGCTTTCTCACTGAAGCTCTGCAGGACCCTGGATATGCTCCTCCTGGAAATACAAAGCTAATGCTTGTTCTGAAAATTCAGAATCAAGCTGATTATCGGTGGCTTGTCATGGTTTGTCCTTGTATTAGATCTCAACTAAATTCAATTACACAGTGTTCTCCTTGCTGCCATGAGGTGAATGGCGGGACGAAGATGAATGAACACAAATGCTGAAACTGATTGATCCAACATGCAGGCAGGTTGATTAAAGTGTCCAGAAGCAAAATGAGGAATAGTATTCATCTGTAACTACTGCTTGGGTCTTCAATTAAATGCTGTTTTCACCAAATGCCAAGAAACAGTCCGATTCCTGTTGATTTTGCAAGTATCCAAACTGAAGCTTGATGCACTGAAATAAAACTTATTTTTACATCAGTCTATGGCTTTCTTTTCAATGGCTACCTAGCTGCTTAAAACATTTACTTGGAACAATTTAGCAACCAAAAAGCAGGTTAATAGAAAGGAAAGTTGAATTAGACACTTACTGATAGTCATACAAGTCACAGGTAAACAAACTGGAGTTTGTCTGGTGACTTTCATCTTTACACAGCATTACTCCTTAACTCCTATGGTACAGCGAGGAAGTGTGAAAATACTCAGCTGCACATTCCTGAGTGGTTAGCTACCTCTGGAAATATTTCCTAGTCTGGAAATACTGCATCCTGGTGATATGGCAGCAGGCATTGATTAATGAGAAAAAAATCAGATACCTTCTGCATGTTGTGGCAGGGGATCCCATAATCACTCTGAGCCAAAGGCTAACAATTCAAATGCATCTTGATCCCCAGGCAGATATGCTCAGACTTTGACAGAGTGCAGAAAGGTTGAGGAAAAATGCCTGAGCACATCTTCAGGGAACAGATACGTAAATCTCTACTCTGTCAAAAGCAGCATTTGCCACATGTAACCAAGGACTTGCTGTGTTTTTAACCCAGGGATGATCCGTTCCCAGATGCTATTACAAACAGTATCTATTCAGTGTTAGCTACACATTTGGTTCATGTGTTTCCAAAGCAGAGGCCAAACCCCAGCTGTTGACCTAGAGTTTTAACTGGTTTCTCTGAACCATCTGTGATTTCTTCTGCAATGCTAACACTACTGTTTGTTGGCTTCTGAACCTGTGTCCAACTTGAAACTTATAAGTGTCCCTTTACTTTCAGGCTGACAGCTTGTTTGTCTTGTCCTGGGACACCATCCTGTTCTCTGAAACACCCTTTAATGCTACCTTCTCCCTGGATCTATGCATTGCAGCAATGCTTGCAAAGTCACACAGAGCAAGGCCATCTGTGCAGGGCTTGAGCCTTCCCAAACACCTCCAATACTACATTTTTCTAGGTTTTGTTGACTTGGCTTAGGTAATATGCCAGGATCCACTTTCTGCATTTCCCTTCCTTTCTGAAATCTCCAACAAAGCCAGTCCTAACGGCTCAGATTAGTGCTGCATCTACAGAGACAACCTCTTTGGCCAAGTTAACAAGCGCCCTTTTCAAACCTTCATAGGCTGTCTTTCTCTTTACTTGCATTTGCTCTCTGCAGTTAGAGGGTAAAGTGTAGCTGAACTGTTCTCGTAGCCTGTGGACTTCCAATGAATTTTCGTTCTGGTAAGGTTTCCTAAGCACACTGTGTTCCCATGCATTGCTTCCACTGCTGCTATCATGTGCTGTACAGAATTCACTGACAGCCAAAGACTCCAAGAAAGAATTGCTTCAGCACACAGCTCATAAGTGCCTTACCCTGCATCACATAAGTGAATTCAGAAGACAGACAACCACCAGCCCCCAAATGCTCCTGGGAGAGTTTATAATCAAAAGATAAGGTTCATTGCAAGACGCCTTGTGAGACAATCCATGGACTAACTCTGCAAATGCAGAGAAGTAGGTATCTACCAACTTCACCAGCTTTGTTCAAAATCTGGATGCTCAAGACTCTCACCTCCCTGTGCCACTCCCCAGCACTTAGCTCTTGCAGCTCTCTGCTTGTCTCATTAGTGTCTCCTAGGTGCCTTAACCCTTCCTAACTCTGTACAAGGAGACTAGGTTCTCAGCTCAGGCTGAGTTTGACATAGTCTGTGGTTGTGATGGCCCCTGGAAAGAGTCCACTGATTACCCTGCACACACTAATATGCTCTGCCTGATGAAATGAAACATGGCACTAACAAAAATAATCCATAAGTCTAACCACATAATCTATTAAAAGCACCTTTGTAGATGTTTCATGATAGTTAGAGACTATTTACTGTATGTGGCCAGTATCAAGAAACGTATGGTCACAGGACTAAGGGTTGCCAGAAGCATGCCATAAAAGCTTGAGGATCAGCTCCTGAAACCACTTTAATCAGCGGCAGCGCTGCCACCAAGGTCAGTCAGGCTTGCTAGCCACAGGTCTTGACGAAGTGGAATCTGTTTTCCACATCCATCATCTGAGGTCAGAAGCAAGAAGCAAACACCACCGACACAGAAATGGCTGCATATGGTGCTGAAGGAATAACTAGTGACTGTGCAACAGATACCCACAGAGAAGATGCAAGATGATATTGGATGCAGCAGGCATCAGTTTGGTGCACATGCTGACAGCTGAGGACTTTGTGCATGATGAGACAGCAGCACATACAGATCTGGCCTCTTGGGGACCAAGGCAACAGGACACATGCAAAGTACTTCTGCTATTCGCACTAGATGCAATGTGAGGGTGCCTCATATAGCTGAAAGGACTGGCTTAGGACCAACCACAAAATCTCAGATATATGAAAAACTGATGGCCAGTCTTCCAAGAAGCTGCTAACGGATGCCTGAGTGCATCGTTCTGGCATGAGGATGAGAAGCCAGAGCAGCCCACTGTCTCATAACGATTAGTGCTTGCACCTGAGCCTTTGGGAGAAGCTATCTGATAAAGCAGTTTGAAATGGCAGTAAAGCTAAACCAGAGGAACATTAAATATGTAGGTGATATTTTGCTGGTGCAGTAAGATCCTTCAGTCTCAGTTCACTCCTTTATGGGGCCTTACAGCACAGACTTACCACATCTCTGACTTTAAGATGAAGTAGAAAGAAAATAAGTTTTAACTGTGTGAATCCCATTCTAGTACACTTTTCAACAATGACTGAACGTGAACACATCCTTCGCAATTTAACATTCATATCAACTCTAGGCTAGACAAAATAAGAGATGTGTTACAATAGTGAGGCAGGTTTGGTTGTTTATTTTTTAAGGATAAATTGAGTCACCAAAACTTTTCATTATGGAGCAGATAGGGTTTTGTCAAAATAGTTAGCTGCAGAAATAAATTACATTCTGTGTTAGTTTGCTTTGGAAATACCCGAGATATTATATTCCCAGGCATGATTCAGTTTGTGAAAATGATCTTTTGGGAGAAGAAGAACATTTCAGTATCTTTACATATCATGAATAACAAGACTCTCTATAAAAAAGGGGACTGGTATTGTTTCCAAATCTGTGACTGTATGCCAGAATGAACACAGTCCTGTAGAAAATACATTTGCACAGTCAGTTGTTCAGAGTCTCATTTGGGCAGAACTAGAGTGCTCCTACCTGGGCACATCTGTCCTGTAGTACAGCAGGAGCTTGAAGGCAACAGCAGCTATGAAGACTCTCACAAAACACGAGTAAACAAGCACTAAATACAAACCTCCAGTTGAAATGGGTCTGTTCTTTTTCAACACGGCCCCAAATGAAATACACATAGAAGGAAGTTATAATATTGGGATCAATGAGATGAAAAGATGATGTACGAGAGAGAATTTATATACTTTGAGTCAAAGGAATTGATCGGCTTTCAAGAGCTGGAAAAGAAACCTGTTAATAAGTTTAACGTGCTGAACAAATATTTCCAGAGAGGTAGACGTAGAAGAAATATCTGTGGATTAGACAGCCTGTCATATCAATAGGTCAAATGCAGCTATACTCAACAGAAAAGTTTCACTTAGTTGTAAGGCTGATTAGAGTTTTCTGACAGCTAGCATGTTAACAGAAAAACATGGGGTCAATCTGTCTGAATTTAGGTCAAAAGTTTACCTCAAGTCAGAAGTTTGTGTTTTAAAATGCAGCTGTTAACTTTTCACTTCAAAATGACATTTTCTATATTTTTTGCCCCCAAATCAGACACAAAATTTCATTCAGAATGAAAGAATTTTTTTCCCACCTGCTGAGAAAACAAAACATTGAATCTGAAGTTGGTGCTAATCCTTTTTGAAATTTGTATTGTTTTGCAAATACTCAATTCTCCCCCCACAAAACCAAGAAGAAAAATCTCTTACCCAAAGCTTTTTTCACAAAATAACAATTACAATTTTTTATCCAAATATGTCTGTTGGAAACAATGAAAACCCCAAGTCTTTATGGACAAAAAAGCTCAACAGATTTCATCCTGTGAAGACCTAGTTAAAAAAAAAATAAATTAATCTTGCAGTTGTCAGACCCATTGAATTTTGCACCCCAACACTGAATAACCCGCATCTGCTACAAAGAAGTGGTATATATCCACCACCACAGTAATTCAAGCTAAGTACACCATTAAATGTTGAATTTAATTAATTACAGCCTAGTAAAATATCAAAGATCAACCACGAAATTTCCACAATTACTCAGTTTGACAGAAGATAGAATTTAATAATTTCCAGTTGTAATTGAACTATAGGTACAATGTATAAGCCCAAATAATTTGGTGGGTTTCTGAATGTCAGCCACATGTATGGTATATTCACTTTGGTTCTCGTGTGACTGATAACAGCTGCATTTTCACACATTAAATTATTCGTTCTTATTTAGAATAGTGTGAAATTTTATTCACCATTCCTTAGGTATTAGGAAAAAAATGTATATCGAATTATGCAAATTGACACTGCTGGTCTTTTAAAATATTGCTGGAGGTTTTTGAGATATATTACCAGGATAACCTCTGTACATCAGAAAAACACCGGAGTGCTGGCTATCTCATTTCCATTTTATAGCCTGTGTTACAGACATAGGTACATTATATTTCAGAAATATATAGCAAGGAGGCTTATAATTTATCCTCATCTGTAGAATGTGAAGTAGGGTTTTAGAGACTCCTGCTTAGGGCTATTCTGCAGTGCAACTTTGATAAAATTGACAACCTATCTTTTTAGTTAAAGATTTATAGGACACATGACTGCTTCCAATTTGCTGTTTCAACCAGAAACAGCATTTCATGTAAAAGGCTCCCACAGCAGACTTTGGGTGCAAGTATTACTGTTGAAAAGGAAGGGAAACGGCTTTTCCTGATATAGATTGGTTTTTATACCTAGGTGAACCTCTCAGTCCCTGGGGCTGGCCAGTGCAGGAGCAGGGTGTCCAGCCCCCCAGCTAAATTATGGGCGAGGAAGCTCAGGGGAAGGAGTGCACTCTCACTATGAGCAAACAAGAGACCTGCAGGGCCATGATTTCCTCTAAATTAAGAATATTTGAAATACTTGATGTCACAGAAAAGGGTACCACTACATTACCTAAACCTTAAGCGTTCTAAGACAGAGATCAGTGTCTCCATCCACTGTCCACAGTGACCCTGTCTTCCGGGGCACATCTCCCTAAGGCTACCTCAGCTCTACAGCCAGAGCATCTATATTCCCCCAAGAAAATTACTGGCAATTGGAGAACGTGATTGCCTGAAATCCTCCAACATATTCCCGATACAGCGTCCACATGGGCACTTCAGTGCAAGTGCAGAGTCCTGCAATTTATGCCCAATACAATTGTACCTACTCAACAAGGGTGTTATGATGATTAATTAACTCATCTTTGCAAAGCACTTTGAAAGACTAAGAGCTGCAATTAAAGTGCTTGGCTTGTACAAAGCTGAGACAACAAAACAATTTGGAAGAAAACAATAACTGATAACTTTTAATATTGGTGCTGCCACTTAGAAAGAATGTGCCGACAGTCATAAATTAATGAACCGGTTTTTAATGAATACTATAACCTGAAGGGATGGGAAAAAAGGCAAAGATGTGCTAAAATATTCTGAATTGCTTGACAACTGTGGATAGTACTAAGAGGCTATACCTGGCTGTAAATGAAGGATGAGGTACTGGTTTTGTATGCTGCTTACTAAGTCTAGGAAAGTTTCTAGAAAGTCACTTATCTTTCCAGTACCTAAACATCAAAGAAAGTTAAATCATAAAGCAGATACTACACACTCTATCATGAAGCAGCTGTAATATAGTGGAAAAATCTGCCTTGCCCAGGAATTGTGTTGAAACAACCCATGTAATTTCAGTTTCACATTTTAAACCCTGATCAGTGCACAGCAAAGAAAAAGCCATCTTTTCATCTGCGAACAGTAATGCAACCCCTGTTCTTTAATTTGTACTTGGAAAGAAAACAGATTTGTTCTCTTCAGGAAGAAGAATTCCCTACAGAGAAAGGGCCCTTGAGTAATTTGTTTTGCTACCAGTATTTTTATGTTTTGCAGCACAGGTTGGTACTAAGAACCTTGAATTCCATAGTAACTATTAAAAGTAAAAATGTAACCGCAAATACACGTGCAAATATATTCTGACAGTGGTTTACTTCCTTCCTGCAAAAAAATGCAGAAATTGCAGATCTCTAAGATTAATGGAAACTCAGCACTGAAATGAACAGCATCGACTTGTCTTGCATCTCAATTCTCAGGGTACCCGGTTTCAGCCAGGCTTACGTGTGATATGACTCAGCATTAGGTAATTTGAAATTCTTCCAAAGTAGCTCTGAAGAAACTTATTATACCTCTCATTACACTATGGTGGTGTTTACATTTTGGGTTGGATCCTTCATTGCTGCCTAGACAAAAGTTATGGAAGCAAAAGAAAACTCTGTGCAGCTACAGTAACAAGGAATGCAGGAGCAGGTAAACAGCAGTAGGTGGAATAATGTAAGTGGCAGAAGTAGCACTGGTCCTCTCTGAAATGCCCATAGCACACTGGTGACATAGTGCAAACCAATACACGACTGGAAAAGTAGAGCCTGGAATCCCATGCAGCACACTCTGAAATGAACCTGAACCATGGGTAAATAACACTGTCCAAAGTTATAAACATTATTAAATTGTTACACATATATTCCATTACATTAGGTAACATTTTCAAGTACCTGTATATGTGATTATTCGTTGTTTGTAATGGACAAATCATCTACAATAGATGACATCCAAGCATTGGTCAGCACTAGAATGTTCACTCCCTGATTTTATAGGCCAAATTTATTGTTTACTATTTGGCTGACAGAATTATAGTGACACGCAATGGACTACAATCATATCAACTAGAGCTGAAGTGTCAGTGTTGCTTTTTTTCCTTAATTCATCCATGATCAAGATTGTATTTCTCCAAGGATTGCAGAAGCAGCTACCACACACCTCATTAGTGTCTCCAAGTCTTTCTACAACCTGACCATTCCTGGCTACAGTACAAATGTATATGGGCTGCCTGTGCCAGCAAGTCCCCGTTTGGCCAGATGACTTCAACACTGGCTGATCTTACAAAGAAACACAGACAGGGTGCCCACCCCACTTGCCTACCTCGTCATCAGTTTCAGTCCCAGGAAAGCATGGAAGCCAGACACATCCACAGCCTCAACGCAAGCAGTCCCCAGCAAATACCCTCCTAAGAGATTTTCCATTTGCCTGCCTGTTACCTTTCCCATCATCCGCTTGGCTAAACCTGTCTCACAGCCGGCGTTTCTGCTTCACTCCCAAAGCAGTGTGCTCACTATCACAGCAAGGCAGCAAATCCTGAGCCAGAGTTTCAACTCCCTGCTCATTTCCTCAAAGTTCTGTTGATTCTACGTGGTGTTGCCATGCAGCAAAGATGCCATCTCCACACACAATTCAAAGCTGATTTCAGAACAGCTGTACATCCTTCACATTTTTATTGACATAGCTATCACAGGCTATTAAAGTTTCATTAGCTATACTTAAAGACATGATTATCACGTTGTGTGTTTATATCATACAGAAATAAATCTGGAAAGAATCTTGCATAATTTTCATCCATAAATGCTTAGCCATTTACACATGCGTATGCAAGTTTGGAATATATTGTATGAAATGCAAACTTCCCTACACTTTCCTCATGATAAGACCCCATAGCGACCATTCCTACCTTAGGTATTAATGGCTTCTCTATCCTGAATTGTTCCTTGGCTATGTTTGAAAATATCAAGAAACCATCAGTGATAACGGCTTCTGGTCTGGATACCTGAACACCTAGCAGAAGTCCTCAACCATGCAGGAATTTGCACTATTCCTGCACTTAATTCAGAATTAGAATGAACTGCCAACGTTCAAAATATCTCTTAAAGTATATACTTGTGCAAGGATTTAATTTCATCAATTATAACAGAACATCTTTTAAAAATATCATATTATAATTTCTCATCTAGATTTCAAAGCAAAAAATCAAAAAGCTATCTTTTAATGAGGTAAAAAGCTACTTCACTTTGATTTCTTTTGTAAATGGAGTTTGATTGAAGTCTGTATGTTTCACAGGATGTTTTGATCTTGTTGAATAAGCAGTTTCTGTTGGAAAATTGTATTTTCATCATTTCTGTGCATCTTGGAGAAATTGGTATTGCTCTATTAACTTCAGTGATTTACAACAAGTGAGGACCTGGCTTGTAACAGCAGCAATCTTTGTCAGTATCTCATGGACACATTTAAACTGAAAAGGTATTGCACAATGACGGAGCACGCATTTTGGAAAGATTGAGAATGGTAGATGTGCAGTAAATTACTTTATATTAATAAGCTTTGTTTCAATGTCATTCTTGGCAAGCAGAGCAGAAGATGAGCCTTAGCAAAGAACCATTCCAATATATGCCTACAAATGGCTACTGTGCTACTTGCTTTACAAAGCAGACTTCAAAATACTGCCTAAAGCCAGCTAGAGGGATCAAGCAGGGTCACAGCAAGCCAAGATATAGCTGCTTGAGAGAAAAAGCTGTATTTCTGTGAGGGCTCACAGTGAGTCTTATCAACGACTAAACAGTGGGGACAGAAACCTAGAACTTTTGTTCACACCTGTTTAGCGTGTATATAAGCTGCAGCAAGTACGTGTGCATATATGTATTTGTACACACATACACATATGCATATACCAAAGGCATCCATAACTAAAAAAACCCAACTGCTAGCTTGCTAATACCCTCAGCTGACTTGTTCCACTGCAGCCACCCAGCATGAATTTATCAAAAGGTCTTGGAGAGTCTCCTCTCAGGGTGACACATCTTTATGGTACATTACGGTCCTTTGTATTCACTTTCCTGTCTGCGTATTTATTTTGTTTTATTGTTGGATCAAAAGGAATATTTACTTTTTTTCTGTGTACATGTAGGTATGCTAAGTGTTCTGTGGCTTTGGTATCATTAGGAACAGCAGTAATGAACAGCTCTGTCAGTCCTATTTAAGAGCTAAGAGCAAGTTTGAGCTGCTTCAGTAGCATTTTTATTTTGATGGGTTGAAAATTAATTGCTTGGCAATTACTAGGAACCATTTCTATGGAAAGATAAGCACTGACAAACATAGGAAGAAGGAGGAAATAAAAAAAAAAATCAAAACCCTCACAACTCAATTGTAACTGAGTTGCACAATTTCAAAGAGGCATAACATTCATCTAGAGATAAACAGAAGCAGGTAACCACATTCACAGAGTCAGACATTTTTATGCTTATTCACACACAAGGTTTGTTCTAGGACAGTAGTTTTATTAAACAACCTGAATGATGCAACAGTGAGAAAAACTTACACCTAAGTATCATACTGAGCTAGCAGGGTCCACACTGTAAAATAGTATTTGAGTCCAAAATGATCCTGAAAAATTGGGCATACTAGATGGAAAAAAAACATGCAACAGCTAGACAAAATCCAGAAGGGAACAATATGAATAATTAAAGTCTAGAAAACAGCACCTACCAACAAGGCAGAATGAGTTCAGGGTATAACTTAAAAGGAAAGACCTTGAGGGGAAATACAACAGTATTAAACGTAAAAGATCCAAATGTAAAACATGCCAAGGGGATGGGAATGATCTGTCCTCCATGTCCTTAAAGATGCAGACAAGTCATGGGAGTAAGCTGCAGCAATAGTTTCAGGATAGATACAGGAAAAAAAAAATTCTACATGATGCTCTCCGAAAATCTGCTTGGGAAAGGTGAATAATCCTCACCAATGGAGGCCTTGAACAGAAGGACAGATAAATATCCTCCGTCACAGATAAATATCCTCCGTCACAAACAGCAAAAAGTAGATTCCAGACCTCTTCAGGGCCAGGTGATTTCTCTGCCCCAAACTCTGCAGCTCTTTGAACCATGACTGATCCCATTGGCTTCACTGCAAGCAGCCTACCAAACCATGGAAACCTCTCCGACAGCATGGAAAGATGTGACAGCAGTTCCAATAATATTGATGGGGCTGTTCGTCACCAAGTATAAAAAGGAGGATCTTTGCTGCAAAGCATGTGCCAGAGAGTGAATTCCTGTGTGAAAATAATTTATATAGGACCAGTTTATGCACCTTTACTGCAGAAGACAGATTACCTTGTTTTGTAATGAAATGCAACTTCACAGGGATCAAAAATGGTCATTACTTAGATGGGATATGCAAGACATCATCTTGTAAAAGACCATCAGAATTTCAAAGGTTGCATTGCCACCAAAATAATGCAGTAACAACAAATTTGATTCAGAACACATTACAGGATATTCCAATGACGTAAAATCTCTTTGAAATACATCAACGTTGTATTGCCAAGGTACATATTTGAGCAAAACGCCCACAAGACCACCAGCTTTACTCCTTTGACTTGAGAAGTTCCCCAGAGTTCAATAGGACTGCTTATAAGGAAAACAGGCATAGAATCATAGAATCGTTTATGTTGGAAAAGACGTTTGAGATTATAGAGTCCAACTGTTAACCTAGCACTGCCGAGTCCACCATTAAACCATGCCCTTTTTGTTGAGCCTTTCAACTTAATTTTGGGAGACAACATCTAAATTCTAAGAAATTTCTCATGATTTGAATCTCTATTTCCTGGAATTCACATACATGCTCCAGTGTTGTAACTATGTCTTCTAAACACCAGGTCATCTCTTCCAAAAGCTTTGTAATGTGAGTGCACTGTATATTTATGGTGCTTCTGCATTTAACTATCCTTAATTATACTGCTATTTCCAAAGGAAATTTTTTTGCTAAACCAGGAGAGACTGAAAATGTGTTTAAATGGAGTACAGTTAGCATCCCCCACCCAGAAATATGCTTCCATCATAAAATTTAACACTTAAAAAAGCCCTGGCAATAAGCAAAGGTAAAACTTAAAATCCCTGAAAGAGATGGAAATTTGAAAGAGCGTGATCTTCCTCATGGGAAAAAAAGAAAAGCAAATTATTTTTTTGTTCCCCCCGGTTACAACCTTCTCTAGGAATTAGTGTGAGGACTGAAGCTTTTACATCTACTGTCTAATTAGAAGTAATTTTTCCTCTTTCTAAATTGGAAGGAAGTCTGCTCAGTTTTTACCAAGTTACTGATGAGAAAGAAATCCCAACTCCCTGCATGAGGTTATTGGTTATTTGCAGTTTTCAACTCTAAGAAAAAAAACACCAGAACACCCTACCAAAAAACCCACAACCACCACACTTCTCTTGCTCAGGTTGTTTCAGCGACTGAGAGATTTTAACCCCTGAAAAATTAATCATTTCACTCAGTAGAGAGAAAGCAAAATCTTATCTTGTTACTACACAGAACTCAGTTTGAATTACCGATTTTAAATGGACACAGGTCAAATACACCCAGAGCAGAGCACGCCATTCCCTCCCAGCTGCAGCACAGAGCAAAGCCCTCCCCTCCTCTCATTTTAATTCCTTACCTCCCAACACCTGCCAGTGTCCATGCCATGGGAAACAGTGCACAGAAAACAAGTCCAGGCCTTAATCTCTAAAACAATAGGAACAACTTAAAAGTATTTCAACGTGCCATTAACATTGATTAAATAATTGTCAGGCAAAAATCTGGCAGCTCTGATGTAAAGTAGTTGCTTCATAATGGCTAACACAACATGGGCAAGACGTTCCTGTAGTGCTAACGGCATCTCTGTGAAATACAAACCTCAGTGTGGGAGATGTGTTACTTACAGGTCCTTACCTTCATAACAGAGATTTATGCTAATGGAAGTGAAAGTACACACAGAAGAAGAAAACAAAACAAAAAAGTGAGCAAGTATGTCTCTGACATGATCATACTAATGGAGAGACGAACGCTGACAAGGATTATATCTCATGGCTTGACAAAAAATGTATTCTCTGGAATATTATATTGTGGAGATTTATTATAGATGAGTTACAGTGATTCATTTCTCTGAAGTAATTAAGTTTCTGTTGACACAAAAATCTCATATCTCAAGAGGTTCAGCAATCCCTTGAGTTAGTTTCAAGAGAAAATGAAATTAAGGTATGTTGGATATAGACAAAGTGAACAGACAAGGCTCATAAAAGTAAGCTAATCAAAAAATTCTGTGCCGTAGACACTCAACTGCCTCTGTGGCCACTTGATTATTCTAATGTCCTTCCTTTTATAGCTCGTACCTGCATTAATTTATAGTCTATTGCACCAAAATGTCAACTGTATCAAATGTAAAATTTTATAGTGGAATAGGAAAGTATGACTGCACTCCATTGCTTCAGGCTAAAACAGAGGTGTTATGTCACCTGCTCTCCAAGGTAAAGACCACAAACTGAGAATAAACAAGCATCGGGGGTTTAAAACTACTTTTACTGTTTCAGTTGCTTTTATCTAACATATATATATTACAACATGTCCCCAAAAACCCCAGCCTGTTAAATGCAGTTAAGGTTGTAGGTGCCTGCTAGACTGTGTGCCTGTTACCTTTCAGGAAATCAAAGCAAATAACGAAGTTTAGCATCCCAAAGGTACCCTGTCGTGCCCTCAACTCATAGGAAGAAGGACCTTACTCCACAAGTTGCTCAGCTTCCCATAATTAAAGGTGTCTTGCGCAAAAAAGCAGGCACAGCACCATTGCCTAGTCTCAAGGGAAGGCAGAGCAACAGCTCCACAACTCTTATGAGAACTTCCTCACTAAACAGACACAGCTCCTGGGAGCTAACAAATCTGCTACCCTCAGCTGCCCCTCTCCCAACCAACTCCAGGAAGAACTGTTTTCTTTTTCAGCAAGTTTTCTGGATGATCCATGTTTCTTTCTGATGTTTGTCTTGGAAAGGACACAGCAGAGGGCATTAACTTAGCATTCACAAAACTGCAGATCCAACCTAGGTAACTGTGTGCAACCCACTAATTTAACTGTGAACAGAGTTAACGCCGAAATCAATGTGTCTGACAATCCCCCTCTTCAACTACTTGATCAAAGCTCACTTACAATGGAAACCTTACTTTTAACTTCAGTGGATCTGTGACCACACTCAATTATGTTAACTTAGCACATCAAACTAAAATTTCCAGAGCTGTCTGTCTGCAGAATTTCTGGTTTAAACACTAAAATTAATACAACTTTACTGGAAAATGATACCTTCTCTTTTTATTTGGTTCATCTAGGCACTGTTTTTCACCTTGCATAAGAGGAAAAAAGGGGAAAAAAAAAAAAGAAAAAAAGAGAAACAAACCCAGAAATAAGCTAACAAGTAATTAAGGAAAATCATTAAAAATACAGCTCCAAATATTTTGAATTCTAGTCACCACTTCATGGACAGATTCCTGCCCTGGTATAAACTGAGATTAAAGTCAGGTCAGACTGAGATTAAAGTCAGGTCAGACTGAGATTAAAGTCAGGTCAGGGCTTCTAATTTACAAATGTTGCCATTGTTGCCAACTGAACTCTAGATTTACCTGATATTACAAAAAATTCTTGAGTACTTTAAATATCAAAGTCTGATTCCTAAGAATCACACCACATTAAACTCAGTAGTATGTTAAAGGTGGTTAATTCCCACCATTGCAGCCTCAGAACATAAATTCAAAAAACACAACGATTCTCTTCCAAGTCATGTCATGTGCCTTCACTCCAAAGGCAAGGCTGCAAGTTTGACCTCCTGCTATCTATACATTACAGGATCCTCTAAAATATCATGCAAAATTTGAAGAAGTCTCAGGGTAAGCACAAAGGGATGATTTTGAATCACACAACCCAAAAGTAAGAGTAGCTAAATTCACAGTTAATATAAATCCATAGTAGCAGGAACAAATCTGATTTACCCTAGCTAATAGTTTCATGTGTTATTTTCCTTATGAAAAAAGTTATAACATAGTAGTACTGCATAACTAATAGGATCTTCTAGCCTGGTTTGTTCCCTAATTAGTTTTTAAACTTACATCGTTGCTAATCCTGAATATCTTTGTGTCTTCACTCTACATTCTTGAATTACATTTATGCTGAAGATTTTTAATCCAAATCCTTCAAGTTGAACACTCTACTTCAAGGAAAAAAAACCCACCTGATTCAGCTTTGACTTTTTACAAAGCTCCCCCCTTAATATTAGAAAACCCACAATCTTCAAAACATTATTTTAAAACAAGCTCCTTTCTGAGTTTCAGATCAGAGCACTTTGGATGTTTATAGACTCAGCTTCCTAAAAAGAGTTCCAAAGACCACTACCAAATAAAAAAAAAAAAAAGGTCTTAAATCTATAAAGTGTCTCCTTAAAATTATATGGGCTTGTGAGAAATACTAGTACATAATAATGAGAAGCCAAACAAAATACAATATCAACCTGGACAATTAAAATAAATTTTAACACCTATCCAGCATGCAGTGCTTTCTCAGTTCTGACCCTGTGTCCTAACACAGGCTGTCCCCCTCAATTAAGATGTCACTACAGGTAGGTAGAGAGCAGAGAGACGACTCCTGGTTATTCTCACAGATGGGACAAGACCATGAGATGCTCAGGGTGTGAGAAAGTGGCGAGAGAGTGTGTACATCAGATAGGATCTCAGAAGCCTGACAGAGCCAAACAACTGAATAAGGGTAATATTCAAGATGTACCTCTTGGTACTTGGATGTTTCCTGCTGTGCCCTGACAGTGCGGCAGGAACCCTACAAACTCAGGGAGGAACAGACAGGCCTGAGGAAAAGGAAAAACCATCCTACTCGAAACAGGAAGAGAACAAGGAGTAAAGACTATGTGTGACACTATTCAAACATCATAGGCATTCATGTGCAATGAGAAGCTAAACCAAAGGAGTTTATCAGATGGGATATGTATTTTGCCTGTGAAGCTATGGATCTGCCCACTCCCTTTGTGCACTGAAGGGCTTGGGTAGGAACTCAAACAAATATTGTCTTTAATTAGGCAATTTAGACTTTTGATATAATTCAACGAAGGAAACAAGAACAACCTCAAATCCACCAGCAGCTTCAAGTAAGTGACTGGTGTACATTAATGATTGCTTTCTCTTGTTTATGCAAAATATTCCCAATATCCAAAAGAAATTTAAAGAAAACTAAACAGTATGTCTCTCTAACCATTCAAAAAACACAAAAACCACACATTAAAAGAAAATCAGCCTGCTGTTGCACAGTAGATTTGATCGTGCTTGTCCCAGTATCTTGCACAGTCTCAAAAGAAGCATTTTCACCTAAGCAGCCAGAGACCACAACTTTTTCTTATGCTTGAACATCCCTTTGCTGGTGGGAACCTGAATGCACCACTTATTGACACCTCTGGCAGAGGCTGTTTGTTCCAAGTGTTTTCTGGATCATCTATTTTCAGAAGAGTTCAAGCCCCTTTAACATCTTTTTGCTAGTCTTTAAGGAACCTTTGAGTCTTAGACATACCTCTCTTCAGGGGGAAGCGCCAAGAGCTGTCTCAGCTGACATGTACAGTTACCCTATTGCTCCTGCTGAGCAGAGAGCAGATTTCTCTCCCTGTAGCATACCCCACATCCTCCCCGTATTTATTTAATATATACATTCACCCAACTGAAGGTCCCAGTCCTGTTTGCATCAAAATTTAAGAACTGAGTAGTCCCCAGGCAGTAGGCTTGGGTCTTTTTTTATACTCCTGACCCTGAGTTTCCTTGGCAAATAAAAAAATTTGTATGCAAAGCCTGCTGAATCAAACAACCAGCAATCCATATCACTCAATTTTCCATGCCAGTGAAAAAAAAAAAACCAACCTGAAAAACCTACTCTTGCAAGAAACAGAAATCATAAAGGAGGAAGAGCAGCTCAGCTCAGTCTCCAAAGGTGTTCAGCCGCAAAAGGCACTCTCAAGGGGAAAGGGAAAAGAAAAAAAATATTAAAAAAAATATAAAAATATCACTGCTTTGTGAGGAAGTTCCCTTATTTTGTGTACTCACAAACAAAAAATGACTGGTTGGGGATGTGAAGGTTGGAGGCAGCCTTGGCTGCAGCGAACATGAGATGCTGGAGTTCAGAATTCTATGTACAGGAAGCAGAGCAACAAGCAGGATTGCAACCCTGGACTTCAGGAGAGCTAACTCTGACCTCTTCAAAGACCTACTTG
>JAVJGI010000001.1:65564875-65594473 GCA_035590275.1 Ibycter americanus | reverse complement strand
AGTCTTCAAAAAGGACAAGAAGGAGGGCCCAGGAAACTACAGACTGGTCAGTCTCACCTCCATCCCTGGAAAGGTGAGGGAACAGCTCATCCTGGAGGTCATCTCAAAGCATGTGGAGGAAAAGAAGGTTATCAGGAGTAGTCAACACAGATTCACCAAGGGGAAATCGTGCCTGACCAACCTAATAGCTTTTTATGATGGAATGACTGGCTGGGTAGATGAAAGGAGAGTGGTCGATGTGGTCTACTTGACGTCAGCAAGGCTTTTGATGCTGTCTCCCACAACATCCTCATAGGTAAGCTTGGGAAGCATGGGTTAGATGAGTGGACAGTGAGGTGGATTGAGAACTGTTTAAATGGCAGAGCTCAGAGGGTTGTGATCAGCGGCACAGAGTCTAGCTGAAGGCCTGTAGCTAGTGGTGTTCCCCAGGGCTCAGTGCTGGGTCCTGTCCTGTTCAGCTTGTTCATCAATGACTTGGATGAAGGGACAGATACATTGAATGTATTAATTGAGGAAATACTGAGAAAGCTGGGCCTGTTTAGCCGGGAGAAAAGATGACAGCGGGGATATTACCAATGCATACAAATGTTTTAAGGGCAAGTCTCAAGGGGATAGGTCCAGGCTCTTTTCAGCTGTGTCCGGCAACAGGACAAGGGGCAACGGGCACAAACTGCAACACAGGAAGTTCCACCTGAGTATGAGAAAGAACATCTGTACTTTGAGGGTGTCAGAGCACTGCAACAGGCTGACCAGGGAGGGTGTGGAGTCTCTTTCTCTGGAGATATTCAAAACCCACCTGGATGCGATCCTGTGCATCCTGCTCTAGATGCTAGATGAACCTGCTTTAGCAGGGAGAGTGGACTAGATGGTTTCCAAAGGTTCCTTCCAACCCTGACCATTCTGTGATCCTGTAAACATGCAGTTCCTATTGGCTTTGATTCTCCCCTCCTCTCTCAATGAGGTGTACACAAATATCTCTCCTAGAGTGTCAACATTATTGCACAGAATCCATGGCAGAAACAGGTGAGTGCTGTTTTCTGGAAGTTATTGCTCATTACTACAGCTGAATTCAACAATAACTTCTAAATGAAATGTAGATAAGCTCTCTTAATTCCAATTACCCTTTATTTTAAAGCTTAATTACAGTAGTACAAGACTGTCATGGAATGATAATTACAATTTATTTAAACATCGATAAGTAAACATTAGGTTTTATTTTCCTACTGTGAAATGTATCTAACCTAATGGGCTGATAATTCCGTTTAATTGTGTGCAAAGAAACTGGGTAATTTCTGTCAGGTATCATAAAATGGCAATGGCTGCTTTATCACAAGATATTAACACTTTCCAAAAACAACTGTTTTTATAAATCGGCAGTTCCACTCAGCTTTATTTAGTTCTTAATAATAGGACAAAGTAGAAAGTTGGAGTCTCGTGCAGTCAAAGAAAAAGAGCCCCTTTGGGTCTTACCAGTAAAATGTAAATTAAATTGTGGCAGAACTGAACTTACATCATTCAGGCTTCAGGAGAAGTGTAGCAACTGCCAGTAGACTGTGAAAACCCTACCTTGAGACCTAAGGTACCTACATGGCATTAATCAGCCAAGTCCTTCAAGCTGTGTCCACTTACCTTAGCTAAAAGTATGACCTGCATCTAGTTACCACCTTGGTCATGAATCAGGCAGATACTGGTCTCAGACACACAACTGTAAATCTGGAAACATTCCTTAATAAACCTGAAGCTGGGTTTTAAAAAAATTCGCAAGATAAGAATCTTTCAAGACAGTCCTTGTTTTCCAAACATCCCAGTTGTATACCAGCACTACTTTACTGATTACTGAAATAAAAGGATCGGTAGCAATTTGTCTGCTTAATGCTTAAACCCAGGTGCTGAAGACAGTAAGAAGGGCTCAGTTTCAGACTTCAGGGCATCATCAGAAGGTAACAAAACAGCTGGATCAAGCCCTTGGGCACTTTCAGTTTTATTTCCATTCCAGAAAAATTAATAAGAGAGACTTTCTCTGAATCCCACCTACCAGATGGTGTTGTCCTTTTCTAAACACTCTTAGGTCTATTTCAGGATATAAAAGACAGACTTTTTAATTGGGAAGAGATGGAGGGGTGGAAGACATGATAGCATGTATACTGAAATCTAAAGATTCAAATAAAGAATATGAAAAGTTGTTTCCTCATTCAAAACTTTCCCTGAAAATCTCAGAAGAATTTTAGTAGCTGCAAGTCCACACAGCCAGAGCCTCCACATCTGAGGCAGTTACATGTGTCCTGGTTTCTGCTGGGATAGAGTTAATTTACTTCTTAATGAAGAATCCCACACCACATCAAATCATCTTTCCCAATCTTCCCAGAGCTGCAGTGCATAGAGCCTGACTGCCGGGAGGAGTGTGGCTTCTTGTAACACCAAAGAAACCAGCGTCTACTTTGAAATGCAACTTTAGTGATCCAGTATAACACCCGCTTTGCTCTTCACCACTACAGCCACAGCTCAAACTGAAATCAGCTCAACTTCTTCCTCCCATGTCAGAAGGGAAAGCAAACCAGATGCTGGGGAGAAAGAAGTCTTTGCTTCTTGAAATGACGGACTTCCCTCTTTGCCTTCTCTGTGCTCAAACCTCCTTACCCACCTTTCAAAATGCAGCATCAGCAGAACTCCTCAATTCTGTTCCTCCAGCCTTCCCAAGAGGAATGCATTTTTTGTAAAGGGATGCAGCATTTCTGACAATTCCCTCTGTAACAGTGACCTGGCCACACTGATTTACAAAGCCTGGCATTGGTCTGTAGCCAGCCAGACACCATTACCAGAGTTTTTGCTTTCCTGCAGGACCTTTCCATGATGGGATTTTGTCCCAGATCAGTCAGTCAGAGACCTGGGCTACACAACATCATGTCCATCTTCTTTCAGTATCAACCACTTGCTACTCTTTGGTCCAGAAGCATGAAGCAGGTAGGAGAACCCTTTCCAAGCGCTCTGCTCAGGTAGACAAGCAACGCCTTGAGATGTGTGCAAGTAGCTCAGAACAGTATTTGCATGCTAACTAACATCAGTTCCATTTCACCAGCTTGCGTCATGATGAGAAACTTGAAGCACCAGAACATTTTAGAGACAGAAAAATCAGTTTGTAATTTTCTCGTTACAAGAAATTTTATTTCACCAGAACAGAATTTTCCTTGTGTCTACACTAGATGTTTACCAATGATTCAAGAAGGTACCATGTCCAGCTTCATCAGAGTGAATGTTGTTTGATCTAGGATATTAACAACAAAAGAAGAGAAAAGTTGTGGATGGGAGGAGTTTCCTGTCCTCAAGATGTGGGGTCATTTTTATTAATAAACACAAGTCTATGCAGTTTTCATATGTGGATTAAGCTGGCAATAGTCTAGCAATATAATTGTCACAGAGTTGTGCTGGTAATTTTCAGATTTGTTCTGCATCAGTAATAATTATACTTCTGAAGAGGAGAAAACACGAGAAGAGGAAAATATCATACAGAAAGAACTATAATTTTATTATTGCTGCGTCTAAAATCATTAAGTTTATAGCACTACTGAATGCAGAGGCCTCTGCATGCAAATTATCCTGATATCTAGGTCACAACATGCCTCAATGTGATTTCTAATTAACAAACATAAATTACCATTCCATTCAAACATTTCATAAAATTGATGATAGTGAACTTAACTAACCTTTACAAACATGATAAGGAATTCCAAAGCTGAAATCTGGATATTTATGTTGTCCACAGTCCACATTAGCAAAAGAAGTCATTCTTCACGTCTACCATGCTTACAGCCTCATTCGATTGCAGCTTTTTGGTTCGATGAGGCTTTTAATTGTCATGCGGATGGAGATCAGGTTCAGGTAAGCAGGCTATTTGGATTAGATACATTTCTATAATGGTGCAATAGCTGCATTGAAACAAATACATTTATACCAAGCAAGAGCAGACTGACTTTCTACCCCTAGCATGCTGATATAAGGCAAGAACTGCAAAAAAACCCCACCAATGCTTGTTTTTACTGTTGCCGCAGGACAGATCTTTGTGTGGCCTGAATTAGGTCCAGCTATGTCATTAGTTTTCCCCTATAAATTCAGATGGGTTATTTTACCCTGTTGTCTTCCAAGTGAGCTGGTCGTGGATTGTTTGCCTGACAAACAGATTTTTTAACTATACCATGGATGTGTGCCTCCGCTTGAATTTCTGAAGATGGCCCTACTATAAGGCAGATTCCTTTCCCTTTGAGAGCTATAGTAGTTTCCACCAATTACTCAAGCCACAGTATGGCTGATTTTACTTTATAGTCTCTGTAAATTAGAGATACAATCAAGTACAAAAGTGACATGCATTATTTGGTGTGCATGTGGAATTAGCATAAACGAATCATTTAATTTACTTAGCTTCACCATATCTCTGCATATTAAAAAAAGACATCAGCTAGTCTTCTCATCCATATCTTGTTTATGAGCCTACCTCTGCGGCTTAGAGTCACTTACAGTCAATGGCATCATGTACTATGAACAGTACCAGTTAAGCAAAACGCATCCCCTTCATTAGGATAAGTAAGTAATATTCCCAAAGTCAAGAATTAACTCCCAGAATTGTCTAACTTGGGCCAGGTATAAACGCTGCTAAACAAAACTAGGAACATCAAAATAATATTCTCCAATACTAGAGTCACAGGATTGCTGCCTTGATAGCAAAATTAAGGTGAGAAGTCCTTTCCCTGTTGAAGGCGATAGAAAATAGATTTGGACATTACTCAAAACACCAACTCAATATTAATAAGCACAAGGTAAAGAAACATGCAGACAGAACAACGGTAGAGAGGTAGAAATTTAGAGGATAGCAGGATGGAAGATGACACTGCATAACAGCATTTTGGCTCATTTTTTTCTCACTCAGGGAAGCAGCTTTTCCCAGTACTGCTCTCTGTTTTTGCACATATGTATGATAGTGTGTCCTTTTGTGCGAGGAGAAGGTGTAACAGGCCCCCTATTTCCCCTGAAATCACCTTGAAATAAACTGCACATGAAAGTCAGGCTCCTTTGCAGATTCTGCAGAAATGCAGATTCTACAGAGCTATTAGTAGGTCCACAAGGAAAAGAGAATAAAAAAAAATTGGTGGTGAATCCACCCTTTTCCCCATTTTCTTCCTATAGATTAAACACATTTCTAACTCAGCCTTGAGCCAATTAATTGACATACCACAGCAAGAAACCTTCCTTCATCCCCAACACTTTGACATTTCCATCCCTTCTAGCTAGGAATAACTAAGCTGTGAAACTTCTACAAAGAGACCTCACCCCATCAACCCGGTAATTTGCCCTGTGTTTTATGACAGATCTAAAAAGATAAGTGAAGCCTGAAAACTTAAACCAACACCCCACCCTGGTGACTAGACTGGAAGGTGGCACCTAGCGATAGCCCTGCAGCACACTTCATGTTGCTCTTGTGTCAAGACTGATGCAGAAGTACATGCTCCAAATGAGTGCATTTTAAGCAGAGCTTTGCATCTTCAGAGATCAACTAATTTTCAATACTTCCTGACATTCAGAAGACTTCAGGGAGCATGGAATAGTGTTGCCTACTTAACATTTTGCCTCCACTGACAACTTCTTCCAACTACAACTCTCAAAATAGCCCTAATATACTTTTCTACACATGAGGTTAAGAGGCCCAACTAGGGTTTGGGACAAGGAAATGTTATATTTATAATACTAATGTTATAGTTAGCATTTTGGTGAGCTTGAAGAAACCAGTCCCTGAGCAGCACCAGTAAATAAAAGGCTTATGGCCAACAAAAGCGAGAACCAGGCAGAACTTTGAGGAGCTAACTAAAGGCACGTTTGTTATCCCCAGACAACTAGTGCTCTCCAGAGAGCAGTTCACAGCACTCAAGCAGAGTGCTGGTGTACTCTGAATTCCCATCTAAATCTCTCTGACGACAACGCACACTCTAGCACAGAGCTCAGGCAGCTCTTCCTTCAGGCTCCCAAGTTTGATGATGCAAATACAGTCTCCCTCCTCACCCTTTGCAAAGAAGGTGCTATGCAATACTGAACAGACAAATACACCCTCCCTGTGGAGTTCCACATGTAAATGTCCCTCCTTGCAACCTTCTCTGCAGAAACTGTTCCTGATATCACTCAATAGGCACGGGCTAGATGCACTTTGAAGGACTCCAGGATCCACCCTTTCTCTTATTTATCTACTACACGCACAATCCACGATCAGGGCTTTATCTCGCTCAGCACATATAGCACCTCGGATTGGTAGGAGTTGCTACCTTTGTTCCTACACTGCATATTATCTGCCCATCACCCATCCAGTGCCATACTACATTATTCATGAATGAAATAACAGTTTTCAGCATTAATAATTTACTGCTACATCAAGGGGATATGTAAGGTAAAATGTAACTGATATGGGAGCCCGAGCTTTGGCAGCTTTTGTAATACTCATTCATCTAGAATTTTTCATCATTAATCCTTGTGCTTTGCTGACTAGAACATTTGCTCAATGACAGGCATATTTCCCCACTGACATGGATCTGGTACATAGGTTCAGTACCTGCAGACAGGAAGCATATTTTTGTTTGTGGGAGTTATCAAAGTGCTGACATCAGATTTTGCAAAGTCTTGTTCTCAGGAGTCACCACAAGGACCTAAGGAGGCCTACTTGCTTAAAAAAAGCCTGCTGACATCAGTACAAGATAGCAAGGATTGGTCCCAGGTAGGCACGTAATAATGTAATTAATAATTAATAAATTATCTAGCTTCACAGACAGTCCTTCTGTCTTTCTTGTCAGAAAAATGATAGACTTTCACTTTTGGGAGACCTGAACCAGTTATATTTTCTGGGAGCCTCATCAGAAAGCTCTGACTCACCATGGCAACACGTAGGCACTGGAGCAATGCAGTTGCAGGGAATTCCCCTGGACAGGCACCAGGCATAGGGGTGTTCACTACACTCCTCCATTAAGGTAACAGTACATTTGGCATTTCCTTGATGTGATCCCTCTGGCCATTCATGAGATTAAAGTAATGAGACCATGAGCAATGTACCTTTAAGTCAATTCTTTAAGACCAGGAAGTTCAAGTGCTTATTTCAAAATTAAGCCATGAATTCAAACAAAGAGATTCCATTCTTTGGTCTTTCTTTCAAGAAAAACTTAATGAAAAATACACCAATAAAACTTAAGCTGTTGCTTCACCTAAGCATCAATACAAGATAGGCTGCAAAACACACAATTGTCTCCACCTGTAACTCATCATCATTGAAAAAAAATAAAGCTCAAGCTCTGCCTGTACTTCCCAACAGTAACTCCCACTGTCCAGACTGAGTTCAGTGAGGCACAGAATAAGACAGAATTGCCAATGACTCCGTGGCACCATGGCTACCTCTGCATTTATACGTTAGAGAGATAATTTGTAGATCAACAGAGACAAAACGGCTCATCAAACAAGCCATTTAAGTCAGAATAAATATCAGAGTAGAACTGAACTTCAAGGGAGGTTTCGTATTCCAAAGAATTTCACCCACGAGAGACAAAAATTACTACTTTAAAAAATCTTTGTTGTTTGTGTGTGTGTGTGTGATTTTTAAAGTTATAGTTGGCTGAACTCCAAAACTAGTAATTGCGTTGCTCAGAGAATATTAATGTATTCTGACAACTTTGAAATTTTTTGAGGAAAAAAAATTATCAAGACTTGTTTCAAAATGAACTCCCACACAAATGACATTTAAACCTCTTGTTGAAAAATTCCCAGCTGACAGCAAACACAGGAAAAACAGTATGTGACATGGTGATTTATTTATTTTATTTACCAAGCAAAGACCTGAATATCAGAATACATTTGAAGACCAGGTTCATAGTTACTGGATCTCTATCTTCTGGTAGCAGCCATATTCGGAAAACTGTAAGTAACAAATTGAACATGTTTTTTTCTATTGAGATCTGGGCAAAGTCCTAACAAGTTTTATTACCTTGGCATACAGAGCTCTCTCACAGACTTACAAGATGTCATGATTTTCACTCATTTGCTTACATTTACAATGATTTGGTTGAGTTTTCCTGCAAAACCAGTTTTCAACGTTCAGCTTGCTCCAGACTCATTAGTGGATGAAAATGCACATTTTCTCATCTCCCTACTCTTGCCTGTTCATTTCACTGGGTCATTCGCAACATACCACAGTCTTCAAAAGCAGAAGGCAGAATGAGAAGCCAGAAGCTAATTGCTTTCCAAGACTCTGTATACCAGTGCTGGCTTTGCCAGTTGCTTATTGCATTGTGTTGGTCAAGTCACCGCTTCGGTTCCCCCATCGTGAGCTTGCTGGTTAAGGACCTGTCCCTTACAATGCACTTACACAATCAATAGCATAATAGGACCTTGATATTGATTGGAGCTACCAACTGCTACGCTTAAGTGCATCTTAACAGCAATAATCAGAACAAATAAGAAATGCTACATGGTTTCTGGTGCAGGGAAAGCATTCTCTATACTGCGCAGTATGTCAGCATCAGTGTAGCAACCAACAGTACTTAGAGGCACAGAAGGAACACATTCATTAAGCAGATCCCACTTGATGCAGTTGCTCTTTTTACTGTAATCACAATCTAATGGTATTGTGGCTTTTAGAGCATGCTACTGGGAAGTCCAAACAACCAACAAGTAACATGACTGTCCTGACTCCCAGCGGAAAATTGCTGCTGTTTCACAACGAAACTGCAAGTGCTCATAATGCAGCCAGCTCAATTGCACTGTCCTTGCTGCACTACTATGGCAGAGTATTCCTCCCCTGGGTGGTGACTGGGTAGTTTCTTGCTGAACCTTACTTACGTCACTCTGCAGTTTTCCCCACTGGTGCAGCCAGACACAGACATGGGGGGAGGGAAGCCTTTGCCTAAGGACATGTTAAAGGGGCCAGACTTTTAGAGAGCCTATGATGCATTCAGTTTATTACAGCTTATAACTAAATAATGCATTTTTTTCCTGCAAACTTTTTGCCAGGGAGGGAATGCTGATGTACCTATCGCTGAAAATGTATCAACAACAAACCAATAACCTATGTGGAGGAACATGCACTTAACTGAGAACTAAGTAGTGAAATAGAGACCTGGACCCCAATTGAGCGCCACACTTAAGCTTGACAATATCAACACTTATCACCCACAATTTCTTCTCTGAATGGCATATTGAAACAAGCTGAAAATCACTTCCTAAACCCACATTCTTAAATAACCAAGACAATCTTAATGTTACGGACAGGCTATTTCCTTCTGATTCTAGCTAAACAATTCCCATTTTGCACAGGAAAGTTTTCTCAAGACTTGTGATTCAATCTTTTGGTCAATGCATACAGAGGCATGACCAAGGATAAATATTAACCCATATTTGCACTAAGGCCTTGCTACAATGTTCTTAGCCATGATATGCTGTTCCTAAGGATGCGTTAGCTATGCTGCAGACCCACGTGCCCTCAGGATGTGTATTTCAGCCCTTGAATGGCTAGTACAAACACTTGAGACTTGATATCCACACCAGAGCTCAGTACTGGCTAGCTACCCAGACACTAGAAATACGTTTTCCAGAGCAGATTAAATCCCATTTTGAATAAAGAGGATCAGGGGAATCTGTGAAGCCAAACAAGCTGTTGTACAGATGTAGGAAGACAGAAACCTCATCAGCATGGTGTTAATGTAGATACCAGAGTCCCCTTATGCACAGGGTTGGTAAGGCTGGTGTAGTATCCACACTGAAGGCCAAGCTGAAATTCCCAAGGTGATACACCATCTCTTCCCTAACAGTTTAAAAAAAATTTGGATGCGTGTATACAGAAAACAAGGCAGAACAGGTACACTGAGATGTAAAGTAGCTTAGCGGGCTGATGGCAGATGCTCCAGAAAAATACACCAAGTTCCTCAGAAAGAAACCACAAATAGTTACGGTGTTTAAGGGATTGTTTCCCAATGTCACTAGCACCAAGACTATGTGGTTCTGCAGAGGTACATATCAGCACAAACAACAGAGCAGGCAAACACATTACAAAGTATTGCAAGCAGCTGATGAAGAAAGATTTTGTGAAAACTCATCACAGTGTTATGGTCACACAACCTTTTCTTTCTTAACATGGCTGTATTCTTAGGAATGCTCTTTTTTTCCTGCTACATGCTCACAGCTTACAAACACCTACCTGACAGTTGCACCAGAGGCCAACCATTACTCATATTTGTCCCCTTCACCCCTGTTTGAGAGGAAATCCCTTCCTCAAGTCACTTGCTAGATGCTGTAGATTCTGCATTGACTGAGCGGGACCCTTTGAGGCTCTGCTAAACCTCTGCCTCAGAAAGGCTCTGACTTACCTTGAGATTTGTGCCAGAGCTTGATCTAATCACATTTATCCTGCCTATATCTTTGCACCTCTAAGTCTTTTTTACCTTAATTCCTTTAGGAAACATTAATTCGTTTATACTTTTGACCAGTTTCTCCTGTCTGCCTTCATCCTCACTAGCCATGGAAGATGTTATACCTTTCAGTTGACAGTCTGTAGAACAAAGGTGTATTCACCCCTGTGTGATGACCCAAACGAGTCTCTGGGACGCATCTATCTTTAATAATGCGGAAGAATACTCTCCTCCCATTTCAAAAAAAATGCCAAGACAGAGTTTTCTAAAAGTACTATGATTTAATTCTCTCCACTTAAAAGAAAAATTAAAAAAGGAGGTGATCTTCTAGAATTCAATTCCACATGAATCTAAAGCTCTGGGATGCTGCAGGGTGCAATATACACCTACAAGGGATATTTGAAAGATAAAGAAATAAATTCTCCCATCAGGCAACAGAGACAGATTCTAGGAACCATTAAAAGGTTTGTCAATCCGTTCTGCAAATAGACATTCTATATTGGCAGTTCTCTTTATCAAGCACATTTCAGGAATAATAAACTGGTAAAATACCAGATAGTATGTAAAGTGAATTGATCATGATGTCTGAGTGCCAATACAGGAAGCAAATAACCCAAAGTAGAAGAGTTTTTTAATCCCTCAGGAAAGCCATAACATCATCCATAACTGGACTGAAGTGAGAAGAACAGGAAGTAAAATAAAGTAAATTTTAGGTGCGTATATTTAGCAGATGGGACAATTCATTCTCAGAATCAGCATGGAGAAACAGTTTGGGTGGGGTTATAGTTTTGCATGATCCTAAATACTGTTGCTCCATGAGCAAGGCAGCAACTGGAAAAGCTTCAGCTACAGTAGGACAATGAAAGCTACTCCTTACCGGATGCTTGTGTGGGAGACCAAGTATATGACTGACCAGAACAGCCTCTGCATGTGCAAAGCAATTTCAGTTGCAATTTGCGATAACCAGTCTCAGTTATGGTGAGATTGAATGCCTCACAAAGTCATGTATCTCCCAAAACTGTAAGCTGTTCTTATACAAATGACAGCCTATTTACCTTCTGCTTTTCCTAGTTATCCCTCATTTAGCTTCATTCATCTCCCTGGGGAGACAACTACCCACTTCTAGAATTACCACGATCAATCCCAGCCTGAGGGACTGCTGATGACTGGATACCTGCAGTGTGTGACAAGGTGTGATGGAGCACCCCACAAAATGCACCATAATCTCTGCCTGAAAGAGTTCTGCCTAATTAGATGAGAGGATTAGGTGCTGGGAGGAAATCCCAAGCAGAGAGAGGTTAAAGTAGCTTGCTCAGGCTTATGCAACAGAGCAAAGCAGGATTGATTCTGCCCAATTCACTTTTAGCTTCACTTCTCATCTACTGGATCAGAGAAAACTTTCTTGATAAAGGGTTCTTTTAAAATTATTTTAGTATAAAGACTAAACTAGTGGCAAGAGAAACAGCTGGAGTTCTGACACTTTAGCTGACAATCTGACCCGTTCATTTCCTCTAGCATGGGTAATCAGTTTTTCCCACATCAAAATGTGTTGACAGTTAATAGCAGCAACTTTTTTTTGTTAATTAAAAGTGAAGTGTTCCACAGATCATAATTATTTTGGAAAAATGTCTGTGATAATTCAGCATGTGACAGACTTTTTACGATCCTTTGAAGAAAAAAAATACAACCAATGTTCTTGAAGAAAACTTTATATCTTCTAAGATTTTAAAAGCAAAAATAGAGAAGATCAGATTCAACAACTGTACAGTATTCTAGAAGATGAGTAAAAGGACTTTTTTTGTTAATTCATTAAAAACTGCCCTGTAACCCCATCTCAGTACACCAAGGCATGAAGTGTAAAGGTAGTGTAATAATTGGGTTGTGTGTGCAGCACATACTTCTTAATGAATCTATGATGCACTTAGTTCACTGCAGCCAGACAGGGGTGTGCTACTTCAAAGCATTTTGGCATTTTGTTTTTTTTTTTTAACATCTTCTGTTATGTACTTTTGTAAATATATAATGTGCTACATTTGCCAGAGAACAAAACAGGTGCAACCTTTCTTGCATTTCATGTTTGTTAAGGGTTTGATCTTCTAGGAAATCTGACAGTTGCAAGAAAATGGCCTCATCCCTCTCAGCCCACCTCAGCAGAGATCCATCCTGCTCGCTAGCTGAAATAAATACTTCTTTGTCCTCTTTGTTCATCTGCTTAATCCCCAAAGGGCAGCAGCCAAGTCAAGACAAACAGGCACTCCCCCCTCCCCATTACTAGGATTTTTTCATATGACCTTTAAAAGCAAACCAACATGACACAGTGCACACAGAGCAAACTCTGAAAACACGCAAGCTGAGCCCACACTCCAGGTGCCAACATACAAGGACCAAATCTCCCTCTGGAGCTTTGCAGACCACTTGAATAACAATAAGCCCCTCAGATTGCCAGGCAGGTGCTTTTATCTGCTCTAACTCCCCCAGGAAAGGAGAACGACTAAAGTAAGTACCAGGTTGCCAAAAAGCCACCCTGAAAGAAGGGAAGGAAAGGTCTTCTCTGGGAAATGCTCACTGGTGACAGAACTGCCTGGATGTCTCCATTTAGTCCACACTATTAATGACTCCAGCAATAAAATGACTTACAGCATTATAACTCAGTTAGCTTCCTTAAACTCTCTACATGAATTTATAGATTATCCAATTATAGATGTTTGTAACAGTATATTACCTTTTTATTCCCCTATCTCTAATTCTTGAGGTGAAGAGTTGTTACAAAAATCACTTACATACTAATACAGGTTCATCAACAATTTGCATTTGCTAATGATGTTTAACAGACCAGTCATTGCTGTCCAGAATTCTTCTAAGAGGCAAAACAAACATCTAAATTATAAGTTTCTAACATCTGCTTCCTCTAGGGGAGGATTTGTATGAGGTTTGACAGATGCAAGAGCTCCAAAGAATGGCTGTTACAAACGAGCCAGCTAGCAGAGTCTTGGAAAATGCAGCCAATCTCAGCTTATTGAAATGAGCTCCAACCCGAGGCAGAAATAACACACAGCTGTTCCTTCTGACTGCTGTTCAGGAGGGAGATGGTGTCTCATGATGGTATTAATAGCTCTTTTTTACTCTTCATACCACCTGGAAAATGAGAGCCCACCATTTCATCTTATTTCATGTTATTTACAGCATATTAAATATATATATATTTTTAAAAAGCACCAGTGCAGCAATGTCAGTGCTGAATAAAACAGTCAACAGCTAGCAAAGCCTGTGCATTAACTTTTCACTCAAAACATGAATTTGAGTACACCACAGTAGGAGCTTTTGGGGTCATTCTGTCTTCAGACAAGTGAACGACAATTCTGTGAATAATTCTTCCTACAACTTACTGTGTATTTTATTTACTAACCCTGACACAAAGACAGTAGTATGTAACATACTAGCAATCCCTTTTAACAGAAATTTCAGATCTGCTTCTATACCCTGTTCCCAAGACACTCCTCTGACTCAAGGAATAGCTCCTTTCTAAAGAGACTGAAGGGAAGAGGACAGTCTATGCTTACAAGTTCTTCAAGAGAAGCAATAACACTGCAAATTATATACCTTTTTAAAATTTCTTGAGGTGGGAGTCTGGGGTTGTTTTGTTTGTTTTACATCTTCTCACTAGTTCTGTTAACAGGGCTTCTGTTGGTACATACTGCCAAACAAGTATCATGATCAGAAACAATAGTGCAATAAGGCTTACAGGTGGGAAAGAAAAGAAGAGCAGATACTCGTTACAGCCAAAGAAGCCCCATGAAATCGGTGAAGACAGGCTGCTGCCATGGACCAGTGGCCTTAATTAACACTGTGCAAAATCTCCTCTCAGACCTGTGCAGTTTCTTTACTGTTTCAGGCATGATCAGTGCCCACAGGAGGAGAAGCAGCTGGGACTTGTGCTGAGCTGTGCAGGAGTGTGTCTCCAGGGCCAGCTGTTTCCTTTCCTGGAAGAGGTGGTCAAGGGCTGGGCCAATCTGTTCTACCAGTTTCCTCTCAAAAAGTGAGCAGAGATAACTTTCTTAGGCAGCAGGAGCAGGGGCGTATACTGGCTGTGTATTGATCTATATGTTTTAACAATGCTGCTGATCAGGGGAATGGATGTTTGACCACATAGCTGTTTTTCCCCAGTGTAAGAGCCTACCCGTACAATTGCTTTCATTCAATTTTGGGTCAAGCTGTGCACAGGCTGTACAAATCACATGCAGGGTATAAAACCACAACCACATCTGTTTCTCACACAGAGATTCCACACAGCTCTGCACCCTTCTGGCCTCGCAGTCCATAATCCCTATTAAATTCTGTACATATCTGACAGCATAAATTCTCATTAGTACCCTGTGCTTTCCCTTCCAACGTGTCATAGGGAATAACACAAATTTCTTACTAAACTAAATAGTGCCTTTCCCTGTGCCCAGCCTCTGGCACACAGAGAAACAAAGGCCAACTATCCTGCAAAAGGGAGCGTCAACACAACTTGCAGAATATGATGGCTACAAGCAGTGAATAACTTCTATCAGCACCCAAACTGACTGGATGCTTATTGCCTGCCAAACTGAACAAAAGTTTGATGGTCTCACAGCACCAGTGGAGCATGCTAGGCAACACTGCTGCTGTTGTTTCAGTATGTGTTGAGAAAAATGTGGTACCCACAGGAATGCATCTGTACTGCCTACAACCTAGCCAGGAGACAGAATGTAATTTGCAGCTTCTTGGCATAGCACAGTCTCTGCTTCAAATTTCTTGGTTTTGTTCAGTTCCGCTTAAGATACCTTTACCAAAGCAGCTCAAAACGAAGGATAAATATTTAACCCCCTTGTTTCAGAGATGCGCTAACACAGAGAAACAAAAAATGCTCTCAATGTTACACGAGAGGCACTGAACATAAGCCATGTGCCAGGATTAAGGTACATTGTCACATACCCACAGTAAAGTTCCTGGTGATGTGCAGCAATAGGCAAGACCTGAATGAATAGTGCACATGTTATAAAACTGATATGTTACTTCAGGATATGTAGGCGAGTTGCCTAAACACTTCATCATTAAGATTTCTCTTTCCAATCATCTACAATATACAATCTTGAGTTGTCGAAGCAGAAAAATCAACAGCCCACTGTACAAACTGTGCTTACACTGCTCATCATTAGGATTAAGACTGTTGACTCAAAGGCTATATGCTATAAGCTGAATAGAGTAAATGATCTTTACTACTACTGGATAGCAGTTCTCAGATATGGGGGAGGCTTGTCAAGTCATGGTTTCATAGAGCCTTCCTAAAAAAGCAGTCATGAGAGTAGTCTAAAAAAGTAAGAGTACTTTCCTTTAGAGTATCTTATCCCTCACAAATTATTAAGCATTCCCTAATAAAATAAAAGCAGTTATTGTCCAAGATATTTGCAGGCTGCAGATTGCAGTCAGGTGCAGACAGCACCTGAAGATGAGATTTTATTTTTCCAAGGTACCCTTTCCCCAAAAGAAAGGCTTTGTAAGCTTGTTTCTGGAACTGAAATCACCCTTGACCAAGGTAGCAATTCAGAAGCAAAGTCCTTCCTGCAAAAGTGCACTACTTGCAAAAGTCAGCATTTTACAGCTGCTTTAAGGGGTATGGACTTCCTAACCACACTTAAACCCCTAAATTCATGCTTGAGCCGTTGTAAAGATTTCCAGAGCAATAAGTGTCAACACATCCCTGGGGAAATCATCTCCAAGTAGCAAAGTACAGAAATCTGCAGATGGAGTAGAAGCAACCCTTCCATTATCTAGGTTCTAGTAGAAAGCTGCTGTTCCCTTAAGGGACCAGCCAGAGAATGAGTCATGTGGAGCTGAATGTGGTTTGGGAACATGAGGCTGCAAGAATCCTACCAATCTCACGGAAATGTAGACTTCCAAAGTCAGCACGGACTGGAATGACAGTTTTCTTGCAGCACAAACAATTCTGAAGTATGGAGCCACTCCCCTTCCTTCCTCTAGTCCAGTGAAAAACAAAATATCGCTTCGGGAAGTAGATCTTAATGTCTGAGAAAAAGATACTGGACCTCTTTTTTTATTTTTGTTCTCCCAATGTACAGCAAAATAAAGAGATTAACAAGAAGATGAGGAACTGCAGCATCCTACAGTCTGGTTCCCAGTAGTACAGCCCATTCTCAGATGCAGGAAGCAGAAGCCTCCTGCGGAGGTGTATAAGGAGCTGTACGCTGACAGCAGCTTTTTATCTTTCAATGATTCTATAAATGAGAGGAAAGCAAGAATTTAGCAGTAGCTGGAAATGGATTTTTTTTTCCTGACCACAGTCATGTAATCCGTAGGACAGACAATTCTTGCTACTTACATTTAGAGGCAACATCATTTCATCAAAAAGGGTTTGATCAAATGTTTTTCCCTACTCAGTTTGATATAAACAGCAACATCAAAGTACTCACTAATGATGTTACCTAGAGACAATGAAATACACTGAACATACAGCAGTTTCCAGTTCATCATGCAGAAGATGACGACAAACACTTTAATAAAATAAAATCAGGAAAGTAATCACTTCTAATACAGTTGTAATAGGACAGAAAAGGGAGAAGCTGCTAAGAGGGATGGATCAATATTAGAACCTTAGTGCTGAGTAACTGGGAAGATCTTGATAATGTAAAGTGAAGATGCTGAACTGTATCACTTCTCAGGTCATGTAAAAGGACAAATGAATCTAATAATTCAGAATATATTTGCCCCAGGTTGGTGATGGTTTCACATCCATGGATACAAGTCTCAGGGGGATATGAGAGTTTTGCTCTGTAGTTCTAATCAATGGCTGGGAAACAGTGCTCAGATGTCCTCTGCTCAGCGATTAAAGGATCAGCAGAGCAGGGCATCAGCTTTCAACCTCTAAAAAGTTCTGAATCTGTGTTTGTACATGCTGAGCTTTTAGGGCTGTCCAAGCAGGAGATCATTTGAATAGGATTTTCAAAGGCACTCAGAACTTACCTAGCCCCTTTCCATATCATAAAGCAAATGAAAAACACACATTTCCTGAAATTAAATCTTGATCCTCCAATAAACCCAACAAGAGAACAGATCTTTTCATTGATGCATGGTTCATGGAGGGGCCAGGGCTTAGTGTGTAAAGCCTGAGACTCAGAGAGTTCTGAGAAAGTTTTATCATTATCTGCAGGGCCTAGAGATGAGAAATAGGAGTGTCAGAATTTCACCAGCAATCTCTGCCGCTAAATACCACATAAATCAATTTCCTGAATGCTCAAACTTTAAAATAGTTTTAAATTAATAAGGAACTGGATTAGATACTGGTTTATCAAGTATTGAAATCCAGTTTTGAAAGAAAGATTTATCCTCTGTTTGAAATGCATATTGAATGAACCACCTCTGTTTTTTTGAAACCATCACAATAATGCCCATAATTACTTGACATTGCTTAATTTTCTATATGGCTCACATTCTTCTTAACACAGGAACTGCCAGAATACATTAAGCCTGTTCTACACTCATCAAGTATCCTGAACCTGGCCGCAGCAGCACAGGCTGCTTCACAGGTTGTCCTGTTTTCAACTGGGATAAAGTTAATTTTCTTCCTAGTAGCTGGTACGGTGCTGTGTTTTGGATTTAGTATGAGAATAATGTTGATAACACACTGATTTAGTCATTGCTAAGTAGTGCTTACACTAAATCCAGGACTGTTCAGTTTCCCATGCTCTGCCAGTGAGCAGATGCACGAGAAGCTGGTAGGGCACACAGCCAGGACAGCTGACCTGAACTAGCCAAAGGGATATTCCATACCATAAAATGCCATGCTCAGTATATAAACTGGGAGAAGTTGGCCAGGACGCACTGATAGCTGCTCAGGGACTGGCTGGGCATCTGTCAGCAAGTGGTGAGCAATTGTATTGCACAACAGTTGTGGTTCACCACCACCACCACCCCCCCTGCACAACCCCCCACCCCTTGGGTTTTATTCTTCTCTCTCCCTCTCATCTTCATTACTATTATTATTGTTGTTGTTATTATTATCATTACTGTATTTCAATTAAGTTGTTCTTACCTCAGCCCCGTGGGTTTTACCTTTTTCTGATTCTGCTTTCCATCCCACCAGGGGGTGGGGGCAGGAGGAATGAGCAAGCAGCTGTGTGGTACTTTCTTGTACCTGGCTGGGGTCAACTACGACAGTAGGTAAAGCACAAAACCAACATGATTGACAGCATAGAATAATCCATTTATGGGGGATGCCTCTCTACAACACTTTCAGCTAGCCTACCTCCCAAAGCTTCTCCCCTCTACAGTTATAAACAGTTATTTTCTCATTATCTGTAAAACTACATGGGCTTTACTGCCCACAGTGCCTAGCACGTTAGCAATCCCTCTGCAAATGCACACTCCCCATTTCTGTAACACCTGCCCAATTTCAAAGATCTCAATCTTCTGATCTGTTTTCTTCCTAAACTTGTGATTTTTGTCTGACAGGCAAACTTGAATTTTAGTTTCTATTTTATCTGTAAAGCTAATTAGGCAGTGGCAGCTCAAACCAATCAACTAACACCTCTTCATCTAAGTGTATTAACTATGAAGCTCTCCTCCTATTCTTAAGGTTTGCCAATGCTTTACACCATCTTAAGAGCTTGATGCTACCTGGAAATCCTTATAAATGTACTTTCTCATGCTAAATTAAAGTAGAAGGTTTCTACCTGGGCTCCCAAATTATTTTAATGTTTATAACTTTATATCAGCCTTTGTTTCTTTCACTGTTACTCAGCCATTCTCTGGAAAAGTTCACTGAACTTCCTTCAGGACCATCTCTCTGTTGGAGGCAAACAGAAGAATACCTGGAAGGAGTAGGCCTGCTTCAGTGCTAATGGTCTCCTTGCCAGTTTGGGATGATCACAGAAGGCAAAGCACTTGAGGTACTGGATGAGAGGACAGGCACAGCCCCATGGGTGATGGGAGCAGCAGGCACCTCAGGCAGTGCAACCCTCCCACCCCTGGCATATCAGGCCAGATCTTGTGGCCAGAAGGGTGAACATACAGGCTCACAAGGTGGGCCACATGTCACATCTGGTAGTACCTCTCTGCCTCCAGAGGAGATCGGGAGAAGCCACATCACTGTACTGCGCAGAGCAACGTGGGTTGTCAGCATTACAGCAAATAAAGGCAGTGACGTGGAACATAAGGAGAAGGAATAAAACCCTTTTACCCTCTCCTGTAATTCCATCAGTCTTATACTCTGACACATGTGGTTGAAATTTGACAGTTTACACTAGAAAAGCAGTGCCAACCAATGGTGTGGGGATACAACTATGAGAACATCTTGCCTAGGTATCTAGTGGGATCTCTAGTACATTAGCTTCTTCCACAAAAAACACATCTACGAGAAAAAAAGAACTAACTGACCAAATTGGAAACAATAGTGAACTTTTATGGTTGTTATTACCACCTTATTTTACATAATGCTAGGTAAACTGGGTTTTTGTTATCTAAAAACACATACATCCACAAAACTGGAGGCTAAAAAACTAATGCAAAGCAACGTCAAGACGCATATTATTTCAGACTGAGCCTTGCTGGCAGTAGTCACCTACTTGCAAGTCTGCAAGCCTTACAGATTTGCTGCACCTTCATTCTGCCTTCTTGTGCAAGGACCCTGTGGGATCCAGGTGGCCACTCAGCCAGGCTCCCATCTTGCCACAAGCCTGACTTGCTGCCTAGCCCCAGCAATGGAAGTTCTGCACTTCCAACCCTTCTAGGCCAAGAGTGTATACATGCATGCACACACTTTCCCCAGGAATAGGAAAGGGATAGTTTAACCTTTCTTAACAAAAACCAACACCAAAACTAATCAAAAAAACAGGTAAGGGACGTCTGAAAATACAAAAGCCACAACCAGATACTGGATGGATGTTTCCAGTGAAACTGTTTTAAATGCTCAGAGCTGGGAGCCACAGCTCTGCATCATTTCCACATGATTGAACAAATGCATCATTAAGCTTGCATGCTATTTGGTTAACACTGGATCCACAGCACAGGAGTCAGACTTGTAGTTTGAGAAAAGAAGAAAAAAAAAAATAATTGGTAAGCTAAAGTTATGCCAGCTAGCTAAAGCTGTTAAGCACTGTGGATCTCCAAAGCAATATTTTTGGCACCAATGCAAATAAATGTAAACTGAGTAAAGACTATATGAAAACAGCGTGATGAAATTTAAACACAACTAAATAATGTTTTCGCTCAACAGGAATTTAATTTAGGAGATACTGTTTTAAATTACTAACTACTGTAGCATTTGTAACTAGACAAATATGATAATTCATGGGGTTTTTTCTTCATGGGCCAGGATATATTTCTAAGTATAACTACAAAAAATTATCAACATTTTGCTGTTACAGAGAACCTGCTATCACCACATAATCATCAAAATAATACACAGTAGCATGCATCAGGTGCATGATAGTGTAGAGTGTTATCTTTAGTAATGTAATTTGGGAGTGAACCACAAAAAAGCAGAAGTTACAGACAATCTACATGACTGTAACAAACCTTGCTACTGTACTGTACAGTTGCATACTCTTCATAAACCACACATTGTGGAAGATTTTTTTTAATCAAACAGAGGTTTGGACTTTTCTGGCAGCAAAGCAGTGCGCTCTCATAGCATCCCTTGGAAGAATGAGCAAGCATTGGTTAAAAAACCCCAGTGCTTCTACGAGGAAAAGAATTCAAAAATATTTATATTCAAGTAGTTCATATGTGGTTTAAAGAATAAAAGTTATACTGGGAAAAAACATTCAAAACCAACAACAGAAGAGGCCTGAGACTTTGCACTGCCCAGAACAAGAAATATGGGAGGCTGTCATCCACTCCTGACCCCACTGCCCCAGCACTGTGACTTGAAACATGCCTCCAGTGGACTTGAGTCACTGATGACACTTCCCGCATACCCACACCGCAACACTTTGAGTTGCCTCTCTGCCTGTTGAGAGGGATGCATGCAGATGGAACAGGCCAGTTCTCCATCTGTCTTCAAGCCACCATCAGTCACGGGGCTTCTTTAGAGAAGCGAGAGCAGAGGAGGACAGACTGTTGTAGTTCCCAAACGCTTGGAGTCCTGGACAGATGCCTAAGGCTGGAAATGTTGGGTCAACTGCCTTGCAGCACTTACTACCCTTCAGCTCAATTTACTTTAGTTTCAAACCAGACCTTCTGCACTAGAGACTTTTCCATTACTAAAGCATGTCAGTCCTCCACATTTTCCACCAGCAAAATCTTCAGTCATTGTGTGGTCACCTTTTGCTATGTACCCTGCTCCCCACAAAACTAGCACTAACGATGCTCTCTGCAATACAGGCAGGAGTAGCTGTCTGGCTATAACCCTTAAGAGATCTTTGCAGCTTTTTATAGTTTTGTGTCACAGATTTCCTTTCCCCTTCGCATTAATAATGCCCTCATTGTTGTTCTTTTCCTGTTTTATCTGCATATGATAACTTCAAGCTGAAAGCTACTCCTGTAATCATGGTATTTCATCCACACTTACGCTGTAATATCTAATTTACACTAATGTAGTAATGTGGCAACGTGTTGCCTAGTGACCAGAAGCATTCCCCTCCACCCTTTTCTCCCGCAAGTGAGGCTTTTGCCATGGCAAATGAGTAAGTATTTTAATGTTATGGAATTCAGTTTTATTAGATGTCAGCTTCCTAATAACATTGGAGAGAACTATAAAATAAAACTCCACACATCTGCTTGCCAAATGGCTTTCTAAGCCTCCTAATGTCTCCATTTATGCAATACAATCCTATTTTATATGGCATTTTACACCTCTGGGAAAAACACTTTCCAGTCAAAACACATTTTAATACATATATTAGGCTACACAAATACATACAGGAAACTGGCCAAAGGGTTTGGTCTCCTTTCTTACTCTAATCCCAAACAGTCACAGTCTGTATTTCACCTGTATCTTAATTGCCCTTCCATTACACAGTCAATAGGAATTGCAGGAATTACTGAATCAGGCTCTTTCCCTGGTTATTTGCAGGTGATGATAATGGTCCCTTTGGCCTTAAAACTTTGTGTCAGATGAAAACAAACAGAATGCAGGATGATGCACGGATCAGGATGTCAGCTGCAGCGCTGCCAACAACCAGCTCACAAATCTCAAGTCTGGTTCCAAGAACACACAGAGCAAGCTTAAAAGGCAAGGATTTTAAGTATAAAAAAGTGATGGGATGTTTGTTTGGTTTAGTTGCTTCCTGGCTGGTTTTTTTTCATGCTTCACTCACCACTTGTTTCTTTCATCAGTAGATAGGAACAGGGCAACAGTTATAAATGTGCCATGACGTATTTTCAAATAAAAGCTGTCAGTCTCACATAAAATTCCAGTTTCTGGAATCTCTGAGAAAAACAAAGTACTGCAAAATTCAGCCAATTCACCTGTGGATGACATGGCAGCAAAATTCCTCTGCCATCCAGATATAACAACTTTTCTGTGGCATCACACAATACTGCACCACCTCCAACCCTCTTAGAGGGAAATACCATCCTTCAGATGACCCTCTGCTCTGCCTCCCTTGAAACACTGCACTGACATCTCTGAAGCAACCAACCACCAGCATCCAGAAGTTTCATCTGTAACAAAGTCCAAAAGAGAAGTCAAAAACATCCCCTGGCAATGACAACTCAAGCTTACAAAGTATATTCTGGCATTTTCCTGAGGTCTCTGGAGCAGATTCAAATATTGACTTAAACATGGCTGCCTGAGATATTCTCAGCCAAAATGAGCAGGAGATTAAATGTGAAAAGAATGGAGCAAAAATTCTATAAGAGGACCCAAGAGAAATAACAGACCCCCTCATATACCATGTTGTCTAATGTTAAGAGCATTAAAATCCTTGAATGTTGCAGTAGACAAATGCCTTCTCTTGTGGAAAAGAAATATCATCTCTCTTGTAAGAAAGCAAGAAAACAGCTTAAACAAAAAAAAAAGCAGGAAAAATTCCAGCCTTTGGGATTTGGTTATGAAGTTGTATTTACTCCAGCCCTTTCTGAATAGGGGTTTGGTTTAACAATTTAAAAGGCTCTAATTCCCAGTTTCATAAGTGACTTTTATTTTTTAATATAACTGGCTTCTAATTCAGTTAGGCATATCTGAAAAGTACACAGTTAAGTAGAAATCATATAAATATTGTTCAGCTTCCAGCAAGCCTTACTGCAGCTGGCAAAGGTAACAACCACAGCTCAGCTTTGGAACAGCCAAGAGGAAGGACGTCAACAGCTCAAGTGAATTAAGTGATAAATTTCAGGGAGGGGGATGGAGAGCTTCTCTGGACATTATTATAGTAAGGGCAAAAAGGAAGGACCTTCAGACCCAAGTACATAGGAAAAGTCACTGACTGATGTGCCTTAGGCTGTGAGCAAGCAAGCTTTCCTGCTGTTAGATTTCATTCTTGCTAAGGGAATTTGGGATTTGTCCACCCGTTTATAAATGAGCAAGACTCTCCCAGCTAGATAGCTGATCAGGGATGGAACTGTTGAGCTACATTTCTACCTTCTGAGCTGACTATAGCAGTGATAACTGGCACAAAATTTTGCTATGGGGTGCACATTTATGGTCTCAGATTTTATTAAAATATGATGGAAAACATTCTTTATAAAGCCTTGCTTGGGTTTTATTTATGAATACCAAAAGGCCAGATTCATAGAGTGAATTAGGGATTATGGTTCTTTTTGGCTGTTAGCAGCTCCTTATGTTGCTGCATACAAGGGGAAGGAGGAGAGGAGATGCTGATGCAACCTACCACATACTTACCATCAAGTTTGTTTCTTACTTGAAGCCTGCTCCCATCTCTTCCCCATTTTGCCTCCTGTCCTGCCTTGGATCCTCAGATGGCCACCGCTTTGAGCAATACAGGTGCTTCTTTTAAAAGGAGACAAATCAGACTCCAGGTCCTGGAGCTCTTATACAGACCAAGGAACATAACTTCATTTCCTACCTGCTCCATCTGGAGCAAAGGCTGGCATCTGAAATCTGGCCAACTCAGTCAGAAGGTCAATGAATGCAGAGAACTTGGCAGACGTTGTGTGTATGGGTATAGAACAGAAAAATTATCCACCCTGCCTGTACCAGAGCCCCACACATGCCAGGGATCACCTTTCTAATTTGGGGCCTGGAGACTACAGCCAAGAGTCATTTGCTCAGGAAATGGGAGTATGTTATTACTCTTGAGAAAGACAAGCAAGTCCAATTCCATCTGAGCTGCTGCCTTGACACCACATGCATCAGCTCGCTAGATAAACTCCCGTGTCACCTGAGGCAAACTGGCATTAGCTGCCTCACACACATGCAGCTGAAACAGCACCTGTAAAGTGCTCTGTACAAATATGCTGTGGCCTGTAGGAAAGCAGAGAATAGACACTCTGAGGGCTCTCGTGGTCTAATATGTTGCTGCTTGTGGGAGCAGGAATCTTTTCAGCTCTGTTTTCTTCTCCTGAAGCACTTGTAACATGATGGGCAGCTTTGCCAGTGAAGCAACAGAAATAAACCCCTGACTTCTGGCTTTGGAGTTGTGTGTATCCCCACCCCACACACTTTCATCCAGCTTCTCCTTTCATTTATAGTCTGTCCTGCACAGCCACAGCCTCGAAACCTCTCTCTCAACCCACTATGGACTACCCCACATTGCTACCTTGCCCAAGTGCCTTACGCATTTTTCAAAAAAACATTACTACATTCTGCCAGTTCAAAAAACACTAAGTCAGTCTCAAGAAGAGAGAAATAAAGGAATTGCCTGAAAACATAGCAAAGAAATGAAACTTCTGGTTTCTGGTTGCCATCCACCATATTTTTAAGTATATAATTTGCATTATGGTTAACAAAGCTCTTACAAAGTTCTGGGACTTGGAAGTCAGTTCTTAAGTAACCTGCATAGAAGTCACAGGAGCGAGGAGAGCGCCAAACTCAAAAGGCCTATTGAGAGAAACAAAACAGGCTACTGAGAGAACCAAGAGTAGGGAAGACAGAAAAATCAAAGAAAAGAGGCTCCTGAGGAAGTGATGTCCATTTTACTTCCCACATATGCGGAGAAACCTGCAGTGCTACTATATCAGTTTTCTTTGCCTGCCTTTTAAAAACAGGCAAGCTAGGTGTTGCAGGTGTGGAAAAGAAATACAATATTGTTCTCCAAGTCCAAGTGCCACCACAGAAAATCAAATCTTTCCTAGTGAGTGGAACAGTGTGTTTGATAAAATACTGTACAAGTTTAGGCAGCACAATCTGGACCAGCATGATGGGAAAAAAGTAGATAAGGGCATGCCATAGGCATTGAGCTGGTATAGAAGCAAGGGAACTAAAGCATGGACTCTATTTCAGAGCAAAGAAGTTAAGAAGCTTCCTGAAGGCAGTACTAGATACCCCTCACAAGCATCATTTAAACACCAAGGGGGGGACGACCAGCCTTAAGTTTTCTATAGCATGAAGGGTATTTATACACTTGCAAATGAGGAAGTGTTCTGATTTACAAGGTAGAACAGCAAAAAGCCTTGCTTCATTACATGTGGAGACCAAGAAAGGTTGTTTTTTATCTACTTTGGATTTTCAGGGCAAAAGCTACCAAAACTCTGCAGATGGGTATGGAAGTATCTTTTTCTGACACTTATTTGATATCTTCAGTCTCCCAAGATTTCACAGCAAAACAATTAATACATCCACCTGTTTTCATTAATTTGTACCGGGCAATTCACAAAACAATTTGACAACCTTTCACTTATTTTAATTTAGGGATAATGGGAAATTTTTTTTTTTATATATTTTGACTAGATTTCAACATTTTTACAGATTCTCTTTGCACTGCCCAAGTTTCTCATTTATGGTACTGATATGACGTTCGTCTTCAACATCTCCTCTCCTTCCCTCCTCCACCCTGAATCTTTGGACAACAGTCTCGTTTGAAATAGCGGATGAACATTATAACATAGTGACTTCCTTAAAAGAACCACAACATACCGAGATTAAAGTTTGTATGCTTACTTAAGTATATTCGAACACACTCTAATACCTGTTACAACATGACTGCTCAGCTGTACGACAAACAGAGTCAATATGCTTTCCACACATACTTCTTAACAGAGGGGGGAAAAAAAACTCACTGAAGATCTTGATCATTAGATAACTATGCCAAAAGCCTCCTGATACACATGCAAAATGCAAATAGCAGCAAACACTGCTTTCTTCCATACCTTCTATTTCTTCCCTCCTCCTTTTTTGATTCTATTTCCAGTGGTAGTCTTAGAAACTCAGACACCAAGCTCATTTGATTAGTCAGCTCTTACAGGATAAGAAAAACTACACATTAAAAGATGAGCAAACAATTGATTTTTGCTTTCCTGGAAACCACAACAAAATAACCCAGAACAAACACCACGTACACTTCAGGTAAGCCTTCAGTCATCTTTTGGTTTTATGGACAAGTGAAAAGAATTATAAGTCAACCAATGGTTCTTGCTTCATGTCACTTTTAAATCTTTCTTTTAATGTTAAATACAAGCAAACCACAACACAAGCTATTTCAGTAGTAAAACTGAAATATTTCATTTTAAAAAACAATTACAATATATATGTTTTTCAGTTTCGCTTTTTTTACTGGCTGTAACAGGCAGGCAATCCCAAAATGTATCTTTGACAATGAGACTTTTCACCCAGAAGACACACTCTGCTATAATAATCAGCACGTATACACCAATTTATTCCAAAGCTATAATTAAGTCTTATCGATGAACTATGATATTAGTATTCTCGAAATAAGTATTATCTTACAGCAGCATGTCTCCTCTACCCACACACACACAGAAGAACAAGACTGCTGGGCATGCAGCCATTTCTAAAATTGTATCAAAAGAGATGCTTGAAAGAAAGCACAATACACTACGTGTTGGAGGAATTATCTTGCCAAAAGGAAGCATGTCCTCAAGTCAGCAACGTAGCTATTCCACCCCATTGCTTTCATCTATTATATTACTGTATAATCAAGAGGAGTTACTGAAAATGGACCACACTGTGCTACGCACTAAGCACTCTACATATGTACAGAGAACTCAAAAGTCGCTGTAGTGCTCTTAGCTAAACCCTGGAAAAGGAAACAAGACCAAAAACGAGTACCTAACTCCTGGCCATGGAAACCAATCAGCAGCAAAAGTTAGAAGCAAAGTTCCAAACTCCTAATTCTGAGCTCAAAATTTAATTAATCTCAACTACAAAAGCTTTCAGACTGTTTTTACAGTCTAACCAACAGCAAGAGCCAAGAATGTAGGTTAGTTGCAGAAGCGACCTGTAATGCCATTGTTCAGTGTCCCAAATACTTGAGTCAAACTGAAATGGAGCTGACCAGGAACCATAACTACCTAAACCAGGATATAGCTGGCATTTGTTTTTAAATAGCAAATGCTTTTCTAGAGTGAACTTCCCATTTAAAGCATCCATTTTGTGATTAAGGAGTGCAAATAAAGAAAAAGAACATCCCCAGCAAAACTACTTGTTATTCTAGATTAACCACCAGTGCATCATAAGCCAGGAGTAAAATGACAGAAAAATATTAAAATATTTTAATGTGTACTTCACTTGCTTGAAGGCTGCCAGACTTCAACCAAATTTAACACAGATTTTCCTCTTCAGGAGAGGAGCTTCATGCCTTTCAATTAGAAGTATTTAATTTTTTTGTTTGAAGTTTTGGGGGTTTTAAGTGTTTGTCTTTTCTTTTTTAGTTTTTATTTTTGTAATATGATAGAAATCCTAATCACGCAAACACTATACCATAGGAATAATTTCATACATTTGTTGTTCTGCCAACCTCTCCCTCATAGTTTTGATCCAAATACAGCCAACGAACACTTCTGTGCACTCTGAAGAAGTCACAGATTTGGTTCAGCTTACACCTTTTAAGTGGAGCCAAATATTGGTGGGGAGGGAGAAAGAGAGAAGCTGCTAAGCTTCCATTTATCTACCTGAACATGGCATTCAAACCTCCTGAACCACTCGGCTTCAAAGGAAAGATCTGATTCCTTCTGCTAAGCAGCCCAAATATTTGCCCATCGCCTCCTGAACACAGACAACCATGCCACACAGAGGTACTTGCTGTGAGATCTGACAGCCATGAAAAGGCAGTATTTGCCATCATACAGACCATCTCCTGGAGCCCAAAGGCTTAGTGCAACTGCGGGGCTCAGGGTGTGCTATTTGTAGTATTTCTCAGTGCTAAGAGAATATTCACTAATTCTCTAATTGCAAAGAACTGTATTAATATAAGATTAATAAATTCCAAAAGTCTGAAAGTGTGCAGAACCATTGAAGTGTCTCTGGAGAGGCCAGAATATAGAGGAGAAAAGCTGGCTGGAGTCTAAATTGCAATGCTCACTACCAGTTTAAGAAAAAAAAAAAGCAAAACAACACACCTTTATATAGGAGCAAGCATCTACTTTGCCCAACAGAAATCAGTGCCTGAAACTGTAAAGAGACAGGGCTCAGAAAGGATGAGGGCAGTCCCAGGGCTGGCTGGTGGGTGTTTGGTTTTTTGTTTGGTGTTTGGGTTTGTGGGTTTTTTGTTTGTTTTTGTTTTGCTTTGTTTTTTAAACACAGTGAAACTGGATGCCCTGAAATCTACTCAGGGATTTGCAAGGAAAAAAAAATAGTAGTGAAGTATTCCTATATGAAAGTCATGTTATTATACCAAATCCTGGAAAAAATACCCTGAGCTCATTCAATACCTTTTAAATTGAAGTTTATGGCTGGATCATCCAAGGTAAACACATAAAAATAAGAACCACCTCAATATTTACGTTATACCAAAGAAAATTAATCATTATAGGGAGTATTGTTTTGGACACATACACTATAGAACAAAAACTACAGGAACTTAATTGTGTCAATATTTACCCTAAAAGCCACTTAGCAAGTTGCATTTGTTTTGAAGAAAGCAAACAGCTAGTATTTTGGGAACAGTATTGTCTTCAAGGAGTAGAGGACTTTTTTTTTTGTTTGGTTTTTCTTTTTTCTGTAGAAGAGGCATCTAGCCTTGACAAGAAAGTACAATTGCAGTGAGACATAGCCCTCTTGCAGAGACTTGTCAGGGAGCAGTGCAAGTTCAGCACGGAATGCTGACACTGTACTGTCCCG